>OZ005740.1:19821326-20218826 GCA_963930735.1 Dioctria linearis
AGCTTACCAACTTTTTTAACAACATTTTAAACAACCTAGACGACTATATAAAGTTTACAGTACACATTGGTAATAATAGCTTAAATTTCTTAGATATTAACATTTTAATTATTGACAATTCCTTAAGTCTTGACATATATAGGAAACATATTCTGACGATGTGATACCTTTTAACTCCAATCATCCTTGGTCCAAAAAAATGGCAGCCTTCAATAGTATGCTTAACAGACTAATCAAATTTCCCTTAAGTTTAAAAAGAGTTAAACATGATAATCGACATTGCCACAAATAACGGTTACACGAAGAAAATAGTCTACGAACTCTTATACGAAAAATAGAAATGCTGCATTAAATTTAATTTTTCCGGTTGTTAATTCTCACAATAATTTGAATGGCGAAAAGTCCCATATATTAAGGGTACAACGAATAGACTTAAAAATGATCTACTTAAATACAAAATTAAGACACAATTAATGTAATCACTCTCCATCTCACTCAAACTAGAAGCTTAAAGTTACGGTCTTACGACTAGCTTTGAGTACACTAGAATCATTTTTAGTAGATGAAATGAAATTTTTCGAAACTGGGTTTCTTGAAGAAAAACATTATTTTTCCGTAATCTAAGAAATATTGTAGCAAGTGTTATACCATTTTAGAATCCTTATTAAATGCATCAACGTTTAAAGTTACTTGCCAAACTGGCGTAGTAAAATTTTTTTTCATTACAGTCAGTTGAAGTTGGGTGAAATATTAATTTTCTATTCTTGGTTCGGCAAAATGTGAAATTTTCTTCCAAGCTGGAACAGTTGGCTTTGAATTTAAAGCAACAGGTTACATAAGCACTACTCCGGATTACATAAGAAAAATAAAATTGAAAAAAGTAAAGATTTGTAGCAACAGGACCTAAGAAACCATCACAGGGTGTACATTTTCTCGAAAACAAAAGAAATGTCTATAATTTGAAAAATACATGACTTAGAATTTTTTTTATATTTTTCTGTTAACTGTTATCAGTTGGTCTATCACCCGATTCCGGCTTGGACGTCGACTTACGGGACACCCTTTATATATTTTTTTTAAATAAAGGCAAGTTTTCTTGATCAGTAAGTATTTACAAATCTAGAGTTTTCTATGAAATTATTGAAATAAATTGCTAGGTGGGTTATTAGAAAAGTGTAGGACGTAACCGTGACAAAGGACAAATCTGTTGTTAAAATACAGGCGTACATTGAAAAAACATCAAAAATAATTCTGAAAATTGTGAAAGGTGGGTCATTCTGAATTTAATCTTAAATAATAATTAGAACTTTTTCGTTGTTAGTACTGAGGAAGTAAAAACGAAAAGACCAAAGTATGATATAAACTTATGTCAGCAGTGGATGGAAAATTTCGGTCCATGGCTTATACAAGAAAATTTTAAACAAGGCAAGAAATGTACAATGTGCAATATTCCGATTGTTGGTGGACTTACACATTTGGAAGGCATGCAGTTTGGGGACAGCCACAAAAAAGCAATTAAAATTGCAAAAATAATCCCAAAACTTGTAGAATTTATTAGGCCAGACACAACTGAAATTTCGAGTTCCGAAGCTGTTAAGCGGTTAGAGATTGTATTAAGTATATTTGTTTGTGTTCAGCCATTTATAATTTTAAATCATTTAAACTTGTGTCCGAAAAGCGTAATAACTGATTTTAAAAGATTTTAAAACTTTAAAAGTTAGCCTTGCATAGAATAAATGGACAGAAAATAGTGAAGACGACTTTAACAAGACCTAAAAGCGGTTATTTTCAGAAATAACCAGGTATCAATACTACTGACTTGTTATAGATGAAAGTATAGATATTGCACCGTCTAAAATTCTAGCGATGATAATACGTTTATGATAAAGAATGCCAAGATCGATTCTTAACGCTCACCCAAGTTACAGATTCATGTGCACAAGATTATTTGAAACAATTCTTAACGTGTTGAAAGAAAATTGTATACCACTCAGAAATGTGATTGGTTTTACTGCCGATTATTGTTCCGTCATGATGGGGTCAGGGAAAGCTCAAAAATGTAGTTCCTCATTTGGTTGTAAATGGTTGCATATACCATATTATCCACTGAGTTTCTTCAGCCCCATCATCATGTTTACCTAAATTTATCGGTAAATTAATTCGTGAATTAAATCACCACTTCTGCAATATCTCAAGCACAAAGGCGGATTTCATAACTTTTCAGGAATATTTCGGGTCGGAATCACACATTATTCTGTTATATTGCAAAACACGTTGGTAATCCAGGCAAGCTGTAATCGTGTCCTTGAACAATGGGATCCTTTAAATTATTATTATGATTTAACTGATTTTAAAAGTTGATATGGAAATGAAAACATTTAATTTATTTTGACAAGTTTGCGGAACTCTGTTATAAAACTGTAGGTACTACTCATTCCTATTCTATGTGTTATAAAGATAATAAAGTACACATTCTTACACCTCGACTGAGATTTCTTTTTTTATCAATTAGGCAGGAATTTTATAAACTAGAAAAGTTTAGATGATACAAATATAAATTCATTAAATTTCAATGAAAATCAAATTCCTCTTCGTGACATGTACTGCGACACTGATGTAGAGATTTATTATAATATTCTAGAATTTAATCCTAATATCGTCCAATTTTATACTAAATTTTGCGAATCATTATGAAAGAATGTTAATTTTGAAGGCAATTTTTAAAATGGTTGCCCAAATTTTCTCCAGAACATATAATGCCTGGTGAAACAAATAGCATATTACCACTTATTTTAAACAAATTTCCTAAAAACGAGTTCTTAAACGCTGAATAAATAAACTCCGAACACAGAGCATTATCAGAATATCTTTATCTAAAAAGAATAAAATGAAAAGCTGAAATATTACTGAGTTTTGCCTGAAGTTGGCTCTATTAAAAATGGATTTAACGAGCCAATATTTAATAATGTTTATGGCATAGTCCAAGCTGTATTGTCTATTCCATACTCGTCTAATAATGTGGAGCGTATTTTTTCTGTGCAAAATCTTAATAAAAATAAATGTAGAAACCGCTTGCAGGTTCCAATAGTTTCTGCACTTATTCAAACGAGAGATCTTGTCAAATTAAATTCTAATTGTTGTCACAGATTTGTAGTACCAAGTTCTTTAATTAAAAAAAAAAAAAACATCCCTAATAATACCCCTTGTTGATATAGAGCTATTAGAATAATCAAGTGAAACAATACTATCTATACTACAGAGATATTTTGCCGTAATGTTCTTGATTCATTATGTTATATTTAATGTATTGGTTCCCCTTTTAAATAAATTTATTGATGCTAGATATATGTATATAAGAAATATGAATTTTTTCCGTTAAGTTTTAAAGAGTAATTATATTGTTTTATTAAGTATTTAAATACCATATTGCATGTAGTACAGTACCATTTTGTGCGGTCTTTTCAATATCTTTGAACCCACCCTCATATTAACACTGGTACAAACATCAATAATCTTACTCTATTACATAATTTAAGCAACGGTCGTATACTTGATAAATTTGAAATTTTCGAAATTATACGGCAATGTATTAGTGAAAAATCAAACAGATTTCTCAGACAGAAGTCCACTAGTTAAACCAGGTCTATTTTAATAAGTCATCAAACTTTGTCTTCAATCAATAGCCAGCCCTTGATAATGCCCCAATAAGGCGAAAACACGTCGGGATTTTGTAATTCATAACGTAGATTTAATTCTGTTAAAATAAATATATTTGTGGAATATTTGCTATACAAGTGTTTTGCTTTCTTTTAGTCCTAATTTAATAATGAGGTTTTTACATAATTATTAAATTTGACAAATAAATAGCTGAGCATAATATATCCCGTATATAATTATTATTCCCAACTAAAAATAATTAAAAGTATTGTCGAATTCGTAAAAAAAAAAGACAAATTAACTTTTTCTCTATGTAAAAAGTAACTACGGAACGTATGTATGTCGTAGTCTCTATTTCAGTCATAAAAAATTGTTGGAAAATAGTAGTTGATTTTGACTATTTATTTCTCTGAGTGTTGTGTTATTTTTTTACTTTTTTTCTACTACTGTTCCTACAAACTACAAATTACACCTTTGTTCATATTTTTTAAATACTCTTGAATAGTTAGCTCATCCAAAGTACACAATACTTTTACAATAAGGATTACAGGAATTCCAAAGACTTTTTCCTTTTTTTTCTCTAAACATTAGCCTTCTTGGTATAAACAAAATTACAGTGGGCTGCCTTGACACATTCAAGTAAAAATTTGCTCATTTAATGGAAATTTAACAGTGGTGCAACACTTCCTGTATTTTGTCAACAGAAACCGGAATATTGTTATTTTTGATGAAAATATAAGTGACATAACTTCACGTCAACTATATTCAAAAGTATAGTAGAAAAAAATAAAAATGCAAACAAGATAGTTTGTAGAAATGACAGCAAATAATTTTTTTTTTCAAAAATTTCTCAAAGAACGGCGAGATTTTACTAAGATCAAGTTTTGATATTCTAAGTATCAACCTGTCAAAGTGTAAACTATGATTGAGTTTTTACTCTGAAAGTTTTAGTAGAACTGCATTCATTAGACTAAATAAACATAATTTTACCAGTGGGTTATCACTTTAATGGGTATGTGTAACTGGGTAGTTTTTCGGTAAAAGAAACAAAAATAGGTATATGCTTGGTATAGTGTCGCTTTCCGCGATTTTTTTTTTAAATCTGATAAAAACTGAAAACATGTTTCAGTAAAAAAGTTTATAAAAAACAGGATCATTTTGCCAAAAGTGTGTCAATCGTTCTATTAGCTCCTGTTTGTTTGTCACCATCACCTACGCAATCTTTCTTTTAAGAATCTCCCACATATTTTCGATGGGGTTAAGGTCCGGAGAGTTCCCTGGCCATTGCAAAACATCTATTTTTTTCTCTTCAAGTAACCTTGTTATGGACTTGGCTTTATGACACGAAGCAGAATCGTGCATAAAAATAAACTTTTCTACCTTTGGGAACCATTCGGTGACTTGGAGAAGCAGCTGAGTTTCCAAAACCTTTCGGTACTGATCCTGTCTCATAGTTCCATCAACTACATATAGGCTTCCCGTATGCTGATCACAGAACAGACCATTAAGCTAGTAGGATGTTTCACACGTTCCACCACACATTCTGGAAGAAATTGTTCCCCCTTTTTACGACGAACAAAGTTTGACTTGTCAGTAAGAATTTGAAATGTTGACTCATCAGAAAAGCATACCTTCCATTTAAAGAAAAACATGTTTGATTTTTAAACTTTATTGAACAGTTTTTATTTCTTACTCTTCCGCAATCCTCAACAGACCAATTTCTATGTTCTTTTGCCCACTGTAACCGTTTTCGTGTCATATTTTCTGTAAGCTTAGGTTTTTTTGATGGTCTGCAACATTTGAAGCCTTGCTCCTTCCAACTCCGTTGAAGCGTACTAAATTTAAATACCTGCTTCAGTTACCAAGTTGTGTAATATTATCTTCGATTTACGACGGTTTTCACTAGATATTTTTTTCAATTTTTCGATAATCTCGAGCTGTTGTGATACGCTTTGGGCGACAATTGTCCCGTCGGCTTGAAAAGAGAGGCTCCTTTTTATCAAGCTTTGCCTTTATCCTGTTCGCTGTTGATAAAGAAATTTTCGCTACAGCAGCAATTTTTCTTTGGGAAAAGCCAGTGTTATTTATTAAAGCCATTACTTCAGACTTTTTGCACTCGCAAATATCATTTTGACGGCCCATTATAAACAAAATTACCAAAAAACATTATTTTAGCTGTCGTCAATTTTATTTTTTAAATAAGCGGCCAAAATTACAGAATTTAATTTATATTATGAATATATTTTATATTATAGTCGAAGCTCCACACCTGAAGAGCTTTTTAGGAATTTTCCGTTAAATTTAAAAAAAAAACAAAAACGCTTTATGATCGCCAAAAATAATCTGACAGATGTCAAACACAGAAACATAAAGCTTTCACCCTAACAATGATTTTTTTCAAATGCTTCTAATTCTGTGGCACATGACTGTAGTATCTAGTAGTAAAATAATTAAAAAGAAACAAAAACTAATATTTATTATCAATAATGTCAGACGAAATTGTTCCGCATTAAACTTGTTCTGATTAGTATCCCTCTCAGGATACTCCATCGAAATAATACCTAAAAGAGATGAAACTGATCGTTTTTAACACATTAGCAGATTGACACTGATTATTGTTTGTACACAAGCGCCGTAGAGCTTGTACAGCCTCTACATAGTTATAATGGCTTTTACTTTCTTAAACCAAAATGTATTTACTGAATTTGCAAACATCAACATAAAAAAGTTAATAATTAAGAAAAAAAATTCACTGGTAAAAATGTTGTGTTAGTAAAACTTGTTTCGTGCCCCTTCGATTATATCTTGATTTTTCCTGCGTCAATGCGTTAAGCCGAAAACAAACCAAAAATCTTTATCGAAGTAAACATAAATTTGACAGTGAAGACCAAAGGTAGTGGAATGAAATAGAAAAACACGGATTGTATATCGATGCATGAAAGGGAAAATGGGGATAAGCGACAAAATGTAAACTTTGCAGGAGAGCGGCTTAAAGTTTAAAATCTCGAAAAAAATCATTAAAAATCAGCTAATGATTAGATTTTTTAAATTTATACCTGTAAAGGGTCCTGAACGTCACCTCTAATTGACAGTATTGATATTTTTTCAAACTATTACTTATTATTAGAATTAATGTTGCTTACGCAATTTGGTCACGAAAACAGAATGAGGGAAAAAGCTCTAACGGACTAAATGTTCTAAATACGCATCATGGTAAAAAGGAGCAACTGTCATATTTAGTGTTTTCTAAGTCAGGAAAGAGGGTGCAACCTATTTTGTTAAACTATTTAAGGAACAGTCAAGTTAACCTAAGTGGAATAATAGGATGCATAGATTCGAAGTAAACTGGAATAACCTTTATAATTACGCACAACTGGTTGACGAAAAAGGAGGGACTTAATAGTTTTGGTTTTAACTAGTGATAGCAAATAAAACAAAGATATTAATAATAAATATTAATATATTAAATTAAAGATTTTCTGGAAGTCAAAATTAAAAAATAACATCTTTAAACGAAAATAATTATTAGTGCTTATAGGTGCCCAAAAGGCTAAGGTAACAAAAAAATATCTTCTAATAAAACTGAAAAATCTCTTTGTAAAGGCACATAAAAAAAGGAACAGTCTTCAGACTTTTGTAACATTACTTTGTAAAAATTAATATAATATCAATAATATTATTAACTTATTCGAAATCATCATCCTCTACGTCTGTGTCTGGAAGTGTGTCCCTTACGTTAGCAGCAGTAGGAATGGTCAAATATTCTTGATGAAAAGCTTCTGATATGACTTTATCTTGACTTATAACAAGCAGTGGGTGCAATTTTGGCTTTTGATTGAACGTCTATGGCGAAAGATTGCGTAGATTCGTTCATAGAATATTTTACCACATTTTGTGAATCATCCTTTTTCTTAAATTTTACCAGTAAGGTTCCCTTTGAAATATTTTTCGCTGATAATGTTCCATCTCAAAAAGGCATTGTGTATCATCAACTCAGCATTGTATGGCATTGGATCCTGCCTCGCTGTTGAAAATGCTGCATACCAATGTGAAGGTACATAAATGATGCCATTCTTTACATTCTTCTCAATAACCGCATATACCGAATCCGCAGGCATGTATGTGTGACCCGTCAACAAAAAATTTATTTGTATAGTTTCAATGTTATTAAAGATTTGAAGGGTTGAATGAATCATTGCCAGAATTACTCGATTACGGTTTTGACCACTGTTTTACTGTTCCACGTTCATCCACGATATTAATGTATTTATTTAGTATCCCCGTTTACCGTTCACTTCATTCCAATAGAAACAGAAAACCTTACGAGTGCCACTTTCATAAAAGCATAAATTATATACTGCAAGTTTTCGTGAGTAGTACAAAAGCATGCTTTCTCCATAGGGGGTATTCAAGACTTTCTGTAAGTCAAAACTAACGCACAATGTATTGGGATAAGTTTTATGAATATTCTGATGTGCTTTGAAGCGAGAATAGGTATGGACTTTTTCTGTTTCATGCTCCATTTTCTCCTTGATAAGGCTTGGATTGTCTTCAGTTGATCCTTGACATTTATCTTTTTTCGGAACATGGAATCCTATGTTGAAGATGTCATGAAATATATTGCGGCATACTCTCTCACTTACAATATCGACTCCTTGTTCAATATAAATTTTTCTGTAAATTTTATAAAAATTTGACAAATTTTTAAATTCTTGTGGAAGGTAGACACGAGTTCTAAACTTACTTGGAAAGAAATATCAGCTAAAAGTCGCAGCAACTGGCGTACTACTGATCCTAGCCCTAGATTCCGATCGTCGTCGTACGATGCGTGGCAAAGTACAAAACAAAAGCAGCCCTATTCATGATTCGAACACAATAACCGTTATAACTTAATAAAAAAAAATACCTGCCTGCATTTAATCAAATAGGGATATGCGGGAACGTTTTCGAAAATAAAAATTAGGAGACGCACTCTAAGTGCCTTATATGCTTTTCGATTTGCAGGTGAAAAGGTATAAACGCCATGTTTTTAAAATTTTACTGCTAGGAAAAACAATCTAAGCGACAACGAATCCGTAAATAAAAACTAGGAAAAACGTTCTAAACGCTATAAGTTTTCTCAAAGGTGTCAGGTAAAAAGGATAAACACAATATTTGTAAAATTTTACTGCAAGTAAAAGAATATAACTGACGTCCGGTTCAATTTTCTCTACGTAAAACAACAACAATAGAGCACGTATTGTTGTTGTTTTACGTACTTAAAATTAAACCGAATCAGATCAGAGAGATAAAAAAATGCAGCCATTATTTCTATTGAATAAATCAATTTCTACTGAATGCGATCACATTGCATTTGAATGAACCTGACGGAAATAATCATAAATTGCACGATTTTGATTCCATCAAACATTCAAAATTGCTCTCCAGATTAAGTAATATATTTCAGCTGTCAATTTTATCAGTGGAATTTTATCAAATCGCATGCAAATACAGCAGACATAATCTCATCTATAGGTAGATACTCTTAATTTTTAGCATGATTAGTTAAGGGCTGTAAGGAATCTCTTAACTTATTTATATTTGCATTAAGACTATGTTCATAAATTTTCAACTTATCAACGTTGCCAAATTTTTACTTTAATATTTCTTTGAAAATGTATTTCATTGCATCGCCAACAAGTGTATCAATATCTACATTTTTTTTTTATCCACCATATTATGTGTCATACAATTTACTCACTTTGTATTATTAACGTTGTTTTTTTTTTTTAAGAAATTTTTAAGAGCACTATTACTCCGACCCGTTTTAAAGGTTGTGTTTTTCGAAAATTCGCTCTTTATTTCAGCCCACATTGATTCGATTGGATTTATTTTGACTTGCAATATCATAGAGAAAAGGAATAGCAAGGCTACAGAATGAGAATATTGGTGGCCGATATACGACAACGGATCCAAACATTCTATTTTCCTGATTCTATAAAGATGCCATTCGACCTTCAAATGAACCCAATTTGATTAGTATATTTATATCCTCTATATAATGGTAGAACTTCTCATAAAATCCTTTCTTACCTTTCCTAATATTTTTGTTGTATAATTGAAAAGGGATTCTTTATCTACAACTAAGGAAGGCTTCATAGTTTTTTCTATCAATCTTTTAATTGGTAAACATGTTGTTACATCTAAAATACCTTCATATTGATAGTTATTCCTGTCTCTAGGCTGGATTCAGTATAGCCAGCCTTACTATAGCTGTATCTAATTAAACACTTGTTGCTAAGTCTGTACCTTATAGGATTTGTTGAATATAACTTAACCTGTTCATACAAATGTTCGAACAATTGATGCTGAAGAGGAATGACAAAATTGTTTTCCTATGAAAATTCATTCATTATCGCTCAATTTTTGCATAAGTTCATATAAATAAATGTTTTTTTTTTCGTTTTAACATGAAAATTTTAAAAATAATCAAAAACTAATTCATCCTATAAATTTCAGTAATATCAATTACCAAGAAGTTCATTGGCACGAACAATTGAACAAATGCAGCTTGTCATCCACACTTTCTCACATTCTTCTTAGTGCGAAGAACTTTAGACATTAAATGATTCGCTTAAGCCAAGTTTAAGTGGTATTAATTAAGACAACCATCACATTACCATGAGGATGGCTTATAATAAAATTCAATGGAAGATTTTTTTTCTTAACACTCCAAAGCAAATTGAATGAAATGAGATTAATTTCTTTGAATTCTTGCCGGTTATTTATAAATATGAATTATGTGTGAAGAAAAAACATTTTAAATTATTTAGGAAAAGTTATAAATTGCTACAAAGGTCAATAATGTGGAATTCGCGAGTACGAATCAAATTTCGTAATTAATTGTTAACATTTTTAATTCTTACATAGTGTCGCCTGTAGAGTCTGTTTTCAACTGGAGTCCCACAAAATGATAAAAATCTATGCGGTGACGTTTTATTATATACAAAAGGAACATGGATTATATTTCAAGCTCTAACAAGCGGTTTAAATATGTTCTTTTCACTTATTACTATTTATTTAAAATCTCCACAGGTATCTACAGTCAAAACTTATTCAGTACCTCCACATCCCTTCTTCTTCGTTGTAGGGAAAAAAATAATTTTTATCAACGGCCTCCTTTTTTTTTTGATAAATTCCACATTTTTCAAATGTTCATATCTCTCTTTCTTTTCCCATTTTTTTTTATTTTTTTTACTGGTGCACACACATTACATTACATTTTTTTATGCGCATCAAATCAAGCTGCCAAATATTCTATTTTTATAGCGTAGAACGAATAGTGGAAAAACGACAAAATTGACGAAATGCTAAGTTTTTTTCAAAATTCCGTACTAACTTTATTGAACTTTTAAAAGTTATAGGCGAAAGTATCGGAAAAACAAAAACATTTAGGAAATCACCAGAGAGAGAATCCTGTATATTACCGAATTGGTAAACAGAGAAAGTTAGCGAAACTTAGCGGACAATACTATAACAATATATATATATATATATATATATAACAATATAACAATACTATTGTTAAGACCTTAATCCTATGCATGTAAAAGTTACAAGTTAGAGTGGCGACTATCGAAATACTATGTACCTGCTATTAGCTACTTATATAGATCATCAGTCGCTCAGACTATTTGCTAACGCAGTCACTGGTCATGGCCCCTTCCGTCACTTCCTGAAGAAGATTGGCAAATGCGACAGTGAACTGTGTCGACTGTGCGAAGATGGAGCTGAAATTTAGATGGACGTTATATGCGAGTGCCCAGCACTTGCAGGTCTAAGGCTACACTGGAAGAGAACTTATCTCTCCAGATAATGTCTGCAATCTAACTCCGAAAGCAATAATCGAGCTCGTTAAAAGACTCGATATTGCCTAATCACTATAGGGGAAGGCACAATAGATCAACTATGGTCGCGGTGTCCGCAATGTCCTGGAGGCCTAGTCGCCCCCTACTCTTAACATTAACATTTAACATTATATAGATCACCAATGGTCCATTGTGATGTCACATCATCGGAAACCTGCCTAAATCCTCAATTTAGAAGGGGGGAGTCATAAAAACAAGCTGCAAGACACAGTGATCCCCAAGCTGCAAGACTTGATGAGTCTCAGTAGGTCCCAAAACTCTTTGTCTGCAATTTCGACCAATTTGCGGAAAAGTACTTACCAAGCGCACTTCTTCTACTGAGGCTTCACAACAGCAGATGTTAAACGTTCTCAACCTCCTCCTCGACCATACAACTTACACAGATTCCGCATTCCGCATGTTTCCAAAGAGACAGTGTCCTGCAGTAAGATTTCGCATATTATTACAGTTCCTCCTTAGCAAAATTTCTGTTTTCCTTGGACATAACTGGGGCCATAGCTGTCTTGATATCTCGCATATGTCAGTTCGCCTACCTATGGATTCTTCCACGAAGCATATGGTATATTCATAACCGAATCGTACCTGCCAATCATTTATACTGGTACATCCCTGTAACCCGGCACTCTACAATTCTTACCCACTTCTAGGGTGATTAAGAAAATATGATAGGCTTTTACAAAGCACCCACCCTGAACCCTTAAAAATACACGGTTACCATCAAGAGCTCATTGTATGCAGAGCTTCATGGCTCCTCAATCAGCCCCATACTTCTCTCCTCTCAGGAGTTATGGTGGGTCTAAACTAAAAATTTCGGATTTCTTACCTTTTTTAGAGTTTGACCTCTTTTTTTTTACAAAAAGGTAATTAAGATAACTTTTTTTATTAAAACTGAAAACTATGGACTCTTCTGTTTGATTTGATATGGCCCCTGCCATACAATTTTTTATTTTTCTACGTGAGTACTATCACCTCCTGCTCTATGGACAACTATGGCGGAAACACCCTTTATAGTTTGCACATCTTAGGTGAAACTTCTGATGCTTTCTTTTTTCTAGCTCTCTATGATAAAGGAATGCCAAAATTATATACTTTTAGCGGTATTCTAGTATCACATTTTCAATTCTGCGCAATTACTATTGTTCGAGAATAATCAAAAGGCACAAGGCCATTGTTGAGCGTAAGTTGTACGTATTATAACAAGCATTCTTCCGTTAAACAAGCAGTAACACGATAAGTGGTGGGGGGGAAGTTGTATTTTCGTTAAGATTTAAAATCCCAAACCTCTAATTAAGAGCTGAATAATTTAAGTTGATTAATCCTCGCTTTTTAATTACACCCAATCCAAAAGTTTATTAAAATTTCAAGCATACACATCCACTCCGGCTGAATATTAAAAGTTCAATTATCCGTTTTTGTGCGCAACGGGAAGAGTCGTATCTCATTAATGAATCATTTCCCAGGAGGGACGAAAACGGCGGAAAAGTTAAAAACACTCTTAAAATTTATATGAGTGGAACTTGAGAAATGACTTTCACAATCTTGTAGTGTTGCTTGCCAGAAACAGAAGATTTTCCGCCCGCACAGCTCCAATACAATTTTCTTTTGTAATTTAATAAAATCCTTGGCGTGACGAATGCAAAATTTTTCGTTTCTTGTCCGTCCCATTAGTTGCGTGCATAGGTTAAATAAGGATTTTTTTTCCCTATTTTCCTAATAACCATTATTCCGCATAGACATTTTCCAAGAAATACTCATATAAGTAGCGATTTATGATGCATGAACCTTACGATAGTCATGTGCAAAAAGAATTATTTACGAGACCCATGAACCTTTACCAATTCTCTAAGGAAAATTATATATAGTCGTGCTTCGTGTTTTCGCATCGTTTAATATGTAAAACCGCAAAGGACAACGCCAAAATTGGCAAAGAACTAAGGCCTACAAAACTGTAAGCTGAATACTGGGGAAGAAAAGAAGGGCACGTCTATTTGCTTGAGGCAATTAAAACGTTTTATAGCCTACTGCAAAGTCGTCAACAAGCTTGAGTAGGGCTTGTGTCATATATGTA
This sequence comes from Dioctria linearis, assembly GCA_963930735.1. Lineage (NCBI taxonomy): Eukaryota > Metazoa > Arthropoda > Insecta > Diptera > Asilidae > Dioctria > Dioctria linearis. The sequence continues at coordinate 19,834,959 of OZ005740.1, forward strand.
TGTACTTATGTACGTATGTAGGTTCCATTCCTTTCTTAATTACGTTTTCAAATGGAATTTTGTAAATAAAATAGAAGAAAATAGGAGAGAAATTGATTTTCTCCTTTTATATATTTTTGTATCCGGAATAAAGTGACTTGACCCAAAGATCGTAAATATTTTCTGTAAGCAAGGGTGTATTTCAGTCTTGTTGACCTTATTACAAGATTCTAGATTTCCATGTAATTTATATCCGAAAACATAGAGATATTCAATTTCTGAAACCTTTTTTTTTTCTGTAATGGAAGAACAATGGTCTTATGTAGGCTTGGATTTGAATTATTAAAAAAATTCTTGTGTTACAAAAAATCTCTTCTTCAATTTAAAGAAAACCACACATTGCCAACATTTGACTGAAACTGACTCACACCAACACCAACAACATCTATAAATTTTTATATGCCTGGCTCTAATTTGCACTGTGATCTAAGGCCTATGAGATACCTATAGGAAAAGATTAAAAGATTGTGCCTCTTCAATGTAAGTTGCGCTCTCTAGTTAACCAGCAATCGTGCTCTTGAGGTCAACTTCAATATACACCCTGTGTAAAAATATATCAAGGAGAGGCGGCAATCGCAGCGCTGAAACTGCCTCTAAATCAGAACTGGATTCACACTGGAACAAGGGCTCCACACGAATCCATCTTAAATTTTTTTGCAGTCTATCGCACCTAACATAGACAGGGACAGTAACACCTGCTCAAAACTATACTAAAAAAAAGCTTTGACACAAGAATTCCATCTGGAGCGGAATGGGAATCATATTCAATACTTCTCCTTTGATAAACACTATAATTTACACAGACGGTTCCAGATTTGAAGAAAAACTGAAGCAGATGTTTTCTACGAGGAGACACATATGGGAATTGCCATACACCTAGAAAAACATGTCACGGCTTTCCAGGCGGAAGTCAAGCCGGAAAAGATCTCCCAAACTCAGTTACTGGGAATAAGGAGATTGCCAACTCCTCGGACTGCCAAACAGCTGTCAAGACCTTGCCAAAATACTTTACAAGCTCCAAATTGGTTTGGAATGTAAACAAGCCTGAATTCCCTCACTCGGAATAACAGGGTACTCGTTCTTTGAATGCCAGGCACAGCGATATCGGTGGGAACGAAAAGGCGGTCGAGCTTGGTCGTTTTGGTGCAGCCTCGGAGGCTTGCTCCTCCACGATCGTCATCGCACCAAAGCACCTTGTCACTAATATTTCAGTTTGGGCCGACCGCCAGCACAGATTTCTTTGGTTGGATGATCATTGGGGTCAAACTATGAAGTAGACCTAACCTAACCCAAACCTAACGAATAAGCTATTAGGCTCAACAAGCCAACAGTGAGAACACTAATGTTAATTCTCACGGGGCACTCTTTTCTCAGGAGTCAGCTGCACCAAATGGGTTTTGATGACTACAAGAATGAAACTTTTGATTTATAAAGTCACCCTCTGATTTGTGGAAATGCCGTCCAATTGCAAACCATTGTAAATAAATGTTTTTCTCGAATTTATTGGAAAGGCCAAATCTCAATCGAAAAACATGCTTATCCCAAGAGGGGGGCGATATAGAAATAAAAAGTGCAATTAAATTGGTCACATGCTCTGGCTCGAAAGTGATATGATAATGCTTGTAAGCCTACTTATATTGGTAGCCCTTTGACTGGAATCCGCAGGTAACCCAAGAATCACATTAGTTGAAAACAATTTTCTTACAAATCGCTTGAACAGTTATTAATATGTAGAAAGGCCGCAGAAGAGGGGTGGCGGTGAATAAGTTTAAAGACGGGACCAGATAGATTCTAAACATTTAAGAAAGAGAAAGGGGAAATTATTTGAAGGTACTTTCTACATTATTTTCCTTTCATGTTTTAACAGATGCCAGAAAAAGTATCATCCAAATTCTTTTGAATTATATAAAAAAAACATACGATTAAAAGAGTTGTTGAGTCGAGCCCAGCTGTTACGTAGCACCATCTTGAATTAAAATCATATGTCCTTTAAGCTTAATTGGTAAAATTTTCGGTACCCTAGAAATCATCATCGGCAGTCACCACGTTATCAGTGTTTCCCTCGATATATCGAAGATATGGTCCAATCACATGTTGTGGCTGTAAAAGTGTCGCAGGAATAATGCGAGGATTTTCAGTACAGACATACAAAAATTTCATAATTATAATCATAATTGTTAATTTCATAAAACTCTTTAACTTATAATCCAGACGTTCAGGATAGTCGTCAATTCGTAATATGTAGCTAGTGAACCACTTAAATTTTGTATGGAAACATCTTTAAATCTGAAGTTAAAATCCGTTGGAGGGGCCACTTAGAAATTGTATTGTTCTTCTTCTAGTCGACATTTGTGGAGATACCTCAACATCTGATGATGCCTTACAGCTTCGATACATTTGGCCAACCTTATGACCTTAAACGGTTTTTGTCTATCTCATTTTATGTTAGTCTCTTATAATCGACCCGCTAAACGTCGAATTGTTTGTGTAATGAATGCCGAACGATTATGAAACTGTCACGTTGCGTTAAAAAAAATCACTGACGAAGTATTACGTAACAATATATATGTAGTTACTATTATTTTGCGTTCTTGACAAGTATATATCATTCAATTGTGTGTATAAATTCGCATTTGACAATTACACCCCTGCAAAAAGCAATAAGGGGTAGTAGGAATCTAAAGCTTTCCGAAAAAGGACAACCGGAAATCTCTATATGTGTCAGTATAGTTATAGTAGTAATTATTGGCACGATCAAAAAGATTCTACTCTGCCTACTATTCTTGATAATTCGTTTTTTATCTTCAAGGGTTGTAATTAAATTCATCTACAGTTTCCTATCGGAACGAACGCAACAGGTTAAAGTGCTGAGCTCTTTATGTACAACTACTACTGTAAATTCTGGTGCTACTCAGGGCTCTATATTGGGACCACTCTTATTTTGTGCATTTGTCAATGACTTGCCGGAAGTTATCCAAAGCTCGAGCATTCAGATGTATGCAGACGACGTACAATTGTATATATATAGGCCTGTCGGTCTCGTTGAGGACTGCACTTCTAGACTAAATGACAACTTATACCACGTTTACCATTGGGCTATAAGTAACTTGACTTAAATGCGACCAAATCAAATTACATGATTGTTGCATGAACTGGAGTTGATATATCTGACCTTCCCACTATCGCTATCAACAATAACCCTCTGGTTCGAGTATATAAAACTAAAAATTTGGGAATTATTCTTAACAGTGGCATGTCTTGTTGCGATCACACGAACGCTGTCTTACAAAAATTTTATGGTACGATTATAAGGCTTTGGCTATTTGCTGCACTCCTCCCGATCTCGACTAGGCTTAGACTAATAACAGCCCTCATCGTACCATTTTTCATGCTCGGTAACCTTATGTGGATTATGTGGATATTATGGATTCCTATTGTTCCAACTAAAGGTTTGTTTACGACTTGAGGCGGTATGATCATATCACTCCGTATCGCTGTTTATTACTAGGTTGTCCCCTAGAGCTTTATCTTAGCTATTGATCAATATGCTTCCTTCATAAATTAATTCGGATTAAGGAGCCTACCTACTTAACACATTTCACTTGTTCCTTGCACTCAACAAGACGTCTTAACTTACTAATTCCACGATTCACTAGTCTAATTGGCGAACGTTCCTTCTTTGTTCAAGCCTTTCGTCTATGGAATTCATTGCTCGCTGTTCAGGAGGCGTTTATTTCAATATTTAACCTGTAATGACTCTTTTTTTTCATCTCTTGTTTTTTTTTTATGTACTATGTAGGTTCTGCAGAATTTTGTTTCTTATCATTATTATTGTTTTTTTTTTATTTACTGGTAGCTATGTTTTCTTTTTTATTCTATTGCATTTCATAGTTATTATTTTTTATTTTAATTTTAGGTTTATTAATTAATATTTAGTTGTATTTATTTGCCAAATTTTGTAATTTGTTATCATTGTACAAACTGAAAAGATCCTTTTCAAGGTCTTGTTGTACTCTGCCATAATAAAGTATTGTATTCGTCTGTTACATATTTTCAGTTGTTTTCGAATTTAGAAAAACGCAGTGGTAGTACTAGCTTCATTGAAGATGTATCGTAAGGTTCAATTCTGTAACCTCTAATATTTTACCTACTTAGATAGGTATAGTACAATAGTACTTATGTATTTATCGAGATCAATAATTCGTGTTGCACACTTTGTTTGTATAAAATCAGCAGTGGAAAAAAACTCTTTATAAACAAAAAATCTTTGAAAAAGAAATTTCTTTTGTAAAATAGGGCGTTTCGTATCAGCAAGAACCGTATACTCATCAGGACGGTTTGGTGCCTGCCTGCCTGCCGTATACACCAAAGTAACAGCTAAGCTGATCTTATGTATGCACTTGAAAAGAAGTTAAGTGTGAATTATATTTGAGGAGAAATAGTACGTATTTACTTGAATGCCTAGCAAGACTAACCCTTTGCTGCCAAATCCGCATCTCGAGAATTGAGAAGAAAAAAACTCTTTACAAACGAAAAATTTTTGTAGAAAAAAATTTCTTTTGCAAAAGAGTTTTGCAGTAGAGTTTTTTTTTTCCTCTCAATTTTCGAGCTGCAGATTTTCATATTGACTACATTCGCAATAAATTTATTTTATAGCAAAACTCTCTAAAAAAATTATCAGGGATTTCAAAAAACATGAACGTGGAGCTAATAATTGTGATGTTAAGACCTCTCAACTCAAGGCATCATAATAATTCTTATCTATAGAAATGTTTTAAACAATATGATTTATTGGTATTCGTTTGTGCTTCGTATATGAAGAGAAAAGTTTGGAAATATTTTTTATGGACAAATGTTTTGCTGTAGAAAATTATGTGTTTTTCGGATAAGTTATTATAGTATATTTAATTATATTAAAGAAAAATTAAACTTCCGACCATGACAGGATAAACGACGAAATAAAATTAAAAAATAGAATTGGATTAGCTACACGCTGCTATATGCCAACAACGACAACGACATTTTAAAACAAGCTCTTAACTTGAACTCGCAAATAATCCGTCAAGCAGACGAACGACCGAGAAGTATACTTGGAGGAGAATAATTTTTACAACACCGCCCGCGGCATCAACTGTTACGACCTTGAGTGAATTGAAGGATATAGCACCAAAATGGATTCGATGGAATCTTACCCCATGTCCCTCGAAAGATTATAGGAGATTCATATATTTATTTAGAAAAATTGTACACAAGATTTTCGTCTTATAAAGTACATTCTTATAATTATGTATGCCAAAATTAATAATTAATGTAACTAATACTCTATAAGACTATAAATTATTAAATTTAATTCAAAAGAAGAGATAGAGTAAAATTAAAAAAAAAAATAGACAAGTGAAAAAAAAAGGATCTTTAGCCTACTAAAACAGAGAACTATTTAGATATACAAAACCATACGCAATAGAATTATAAAAGACTAAAGAATATGTCCCAATAAGCAAAAATTCCCGATGTGGAATTTTCGCACGGAATTCCAGTGGAAACTAGTGACGGCATTCTCACACACACAGCTGGTTTTACACGGTACACCGAACAACATTTTCAGCTTTACAGATGTGTTCGAGGTATACGAAAAATTGTTAATGGCTTATATTAGCTGTGTTCTTTTGGTTCCGTGTAGTGTTCTGCAAAACATAGGCGATTGCAAATTGATGATGTGTAGAGTGCATAGTAGTAGAAAAAGTTTTGAAAGTACATATAGAGAAAATAATCGAGGTGCGGCCATTACTTTAATTCTTACAAAACGCTAAACCTGTCAAACTTTGTTCCGAATTGAATTTATCAAGCTCTATTTTAACATTTTGCAGGGTTTCAAGTCATGGCAGTTTGATTATTTTCTCTATACTTTTGAAACTTACTACTGCTTTGTATCGTACAAATTATTTATGCTCCCCTGTTTAATTAAAAAATTCAGAAAAAGCTTTGAAATCCCTAGGTTGTCCATATAGAGATGCCACGGAAAAGTCTGGGAATTCGATGCAAAAATAACAAGAAAAAAACATGGAAATCTGATAGATTTCCACGTTCATTTTCATCTACCAATGCAATCAAAGACGGGGCATCTCGACGCAATTCCCTTCGGCCAAAGAAGCTGGAATCCGTGCGCAAATAGTACGGATTTCCAGGTAAACTCGTCAAAAATTAGAAGGAAAACGACCGGAATTCCATTCGAATTGCTTATTGGCCGGAGTAACCTTCTAAAAGTGCGTATGTTTTCCGCCCCCTGGATATGTGCAGGTAATTGATTCCAAAGACGTATCAACTGAACACAGAAAATCTCAGAATCATAGTTTTTCGATGTCTTGCTGAACGTAGAAAGTGTAGGCGATTATAGAGGCAGCTAGGTTTGAGTGAGGTGAAATAAGGGTGAAGGAAGGTCCAAGAATAGAACCTTGTGGGACACCTCTATTAAGTGATGAAAGACAAGAAAACTCACTACCCACTTTCATTCGGTGCTTTCGATTTCACAGCCAGCTCATCATAAGCCGACAGGCTGAACTAGAATGGTTGAACATATTTTTTTTATTTAGGTACAAGTACATGAGCTTTTCAAGAGCTTTTTCCAGAAAGCATAAGACACTTATCGACACGGTAGTCAAAGACATTGGTAGGTGATTTATTCTTGGCGACTGGGAAGGCAGTGGTCACTTTCCATGAGGGTGGAAAGGTAGATGATGTAAAACACACGTATATTGAATAGGAGCAAGATTGCAGTTTGGATGCTAGGAAAAATACATTTAAGAAAGAAATATTGATGATGACAAAAAAAAAGCACCCAGCTCGGCTCATTGTAGCTGACAAGTCGTGAATACAACAATCCACGACTAACCAATTGTATAAGGTATATGCTCAAAATAAATTACATACTTCGTGTCTGCATGAAATTTGATTATCATCCCACATGTACTATCCCACGTACGAAGCCTCAAACAACACAAGTATATTATCCTCTTGACAAAATTAGAAATTAAAAATTTCCGCTAAAACAGAATTCAATTTTCCACCTTATTTTTTATGAACTCCTTTTTAAGAGTCGACATTCTCCCTTAGCTAAAGAAAGATATTTCGTATGCTCATTATAACCAAGTCTGCATATGAACCTAACAAGATAATTTACATTTACACCATCCAACAGACTATATCATCTCAGTCCATCAGACATACTACGAATAGGTACACACCTTGCATCACACCGAGATAAAAAAAGATACATCTTTCAACAGACAAACCACCAAGAAGATTAATCCTCAGAATCAACCCTCGTAGACGACACAAATTGCAAGACTGCCGCTTTTCATTTCCCATATTCAGAGCGGGGTGTATTTAGCCGCCACAATGGCATCAAGCACTAAAATTTTTATCATCCTTTTAATTTGACTATACCGCCATCGTCGCTACGCTCCTTAATTAAAAACCCCTCGAAACTTCATTAAGTTACTCTCTTGAGAGGCTCTTTAATTCATCATCCACAAATGACTTCCCGTCATTAAAATTTCCGTTCTTCCGTTTCGCCCGGCCCATGTTACTCTACATTTCAATTCCATTTTCAATGCTATAAGGCTGCGCTTTTTGTTTTTTTTTTTAATGATCTATACCTCCTGGCTTGAAATAAGCTTTAGTTTCGCGACAGTCTATTATTGAAGTAATGACGTTAACATCCCTTTTGTTGCCTAAAGTGTATAAACGCCCTTCCTTTCTATAAAATTTTGAACAACGAAGAAGGACATGAAAAAGAAAATAATCCTTGGGGGACGGAGGATTTAGACACATCTTTTTGGTTGGTTTTATTCTATGGTTATATGTACATATCTGCTCGTCCGTAAAGTTTATGTATGTTCATTTATGTAGGTACTCTTGAAGGTTTTGCATCAGTGTGTACAGGCCTAGTTTGATATTCTATCTCGTAGGTATCCCTTAAAATTATTTCATTAAAAATTCTTCCATAGATATCATCATTTCGGTTATTGGAGGAGATTTCAACATCAGGCATCCAATGTGGAATGACCCACTGTAAACATTCATCTAGCAGAACTATAGCAAATTGGATCATTTATTAGAAAAATAGCCATGATTTCATTGTGGTTTTACCAACCATCCCAACCTTCGCCCGTTCAGGTTCCTACATAGACATTTATCTTGTTTCTTCAAGTATGATTAACTACTCTCTTAAATCAGTAACTTCAACTGCGTTACGTATCATGCTCCATCAGATCATCTAGTAATAGAGCTTACCAAAAAACCAATTGACCAATGAATATACTGATGATGGCCCTACCCACCTCCACCACCTTGGTAAACGAGAACTGGAATGTTTCCCAAGATAGGTTGACGACACCCTATTAGGAGACAACTTTCCCTCCAGTAGTAGAAATCTAACAAGCGCAGAAATAGACTGCCAAACAGAAACTCTTCTCTAATTGCCTACAGAGCAATTTAGATTACTTCTCAAGAACTGAAGTCCTTTCTATCCCAACTCAATTACTTGTCGGTTAACATCAATGAGCAAACTAAATTATTCTTCAAAAATATTAACAAAATCTGTTCCAGGAAGCCGAAACTCCCTAAAGTCTGTTTTTTATGCCAAAACACGCTAGTTTTCTCTAATAATGAATGAGAATAAAACGGTGAAAAAAAGCCGAAAAAATCACGTTTCTTGTATTGTGGCCCCTTTATTTTTTAATTTAATTTTATTTTTATTATTTGTTGTTATAGCGGCAATAGAAATAGGCACTCTGTAAAAACTTTAACTGTCTACCTATTACGGTTCATAATATAAATCCTAGTGACGGACGGACGGACAGCGAAGTCTTAGCAATAGGGTTCCCGTTGTTACCCTTTGGGTACGGAAGCCTAAAAACTACCACCGATAGCTCTTGTCTTCCTAGCAACCGTCTTCAATAATTGTTACTTTCCACAAGTTTTCTATTTTACAAACAATTGCGAACTGGCGAGAAGGAACTCGAGGCAATTCCATTCCGTAATAAGTCATACAATGTAGTCTCCCTGCCTGAAGCAAAATCATAAAGCACATAACATAAACCTAAGCAAAACTAAACAAATAATATTAAGATATCACAAAAAGGAAGAAGGATTCCTGCATTGTTTTTTATGCCTCATAAAAGAACCAAAGTCTAAAAAAAATTGTTTGTTATACCAGCGGTGGTACAGCGCTCAATTTTAACCTAGGTTGGATCAATGCTTTGGTGTCCAACCCTCAGTAAGAACTACAAATAAGCTAGACTAGGAAAGATATCATGAATTGCCAGGACATTTGGGAATTGATGGGAATAATAATGCAGACCTATTAGCAAAAAAAGGGAGCATCCATACCCTTCATAGGATCGGAAGCTTACCATTCAAAACTAGATCTAGAGAACCAAATGGACCAGAGATGTACTTCAATGATGGACTCCTGACAAACCAAAATATTCATTAAAGGACTTTGACTAAAGAAGAGTCTGGATCTTTTCAGACGAATCAACTCAGAATCATTACAAGAGTCCTAATCGGATACTGCAAACTTAACAAACACATGCATCGAATAGGCATATCGTGCACTGATGTAGGTTATGTTTCAAAGAGGATGAAATATCAAAGCATCGTCTTATGCGAATGCGAAGCCATTGCACAATGTAGATTCCAGGTCTTGGCTCATATTTCCAAAAGCCTGTCGACTTTGAAGAAAGATCATCCAAATATATATACTGCTCGTCCTAGGATGAGTGAGATTGTTGCATGAAGTGTAAAGTAAGCGGTGCACAATAAGAAAATGAATGGTTGCAGTGCAATGGACACTTGTCGCTCCGCTAAATTTTAATCTAATCTAATCTAATCTGTCGGTAAAGTGCAAGAGGTGGTCTATGATCAACCAATCCAACTTTAATCTCTAACTAAAGTGCCAGGCTTAATACAGTATTTGCTGGAAAGCTAAGCAGGCTATATGGACACAAAAATATTTTTAACTTGATATGAAAAAAGAAAAAATCCAATTAATTTTGGCACAACACTGCCGGACTAATGGTTTCATGCTGAAATCCAGTGTATATGTACAGCTATCATTTCTGAACAACATAACCTAGAAAAATTCTATTGTTTACCGGATCATCCAAAATTCTTGTAAGCAATGTTGCTTGCGGTTTTGAATATTTAATCCAGCTAATTAAATCGCTTTCTCGCATTCGAAAACGATACATTCACCTTATTCCATCAAAATCCATATGCCTATTTTCAAGATAAAATTTATAAATATGCAAGAATTGCTTGTTTTACAACATTTCCCTAAATAACCTCGCGCTAAGTCGAGACCTAAACCAACATTTCTTCGCACCCGAAAAAAATCCCAAGAAGATTTCGCCATCGATTTTCTAGTTAAAAAAATAGTCATCACCTTCTTCGGCGGACGTTCACCAGCCTTAGTTCATTCTGGTGAGTAACGAATGCACGTATATATCCAATCCTCATCAACAGTCACAAATCGGTACAAAAAGTTCTGCGAATCGTGTTTTTTAAACATCCTCCAATAAGGCTTGCAAATATTTTTCGAGTGCTTTATCGGTCGACTATCAAGAAACACATGGCACGCATCGCTTCGATACTTTTTCATGGTAAAATAAAATTTTTATGCCTACAACATCAGCAATCTCGACCATATATTATAGTCGATGATCATTCAGCACGATGTCATGGAATATTTCAGCGGAATTCCCTCTATAGTAGCCTTAATTGGACGTCTGAAGCATAATGTATCCAATGTGCATATACGATCATGTTTATCCAGTTTTAAAACAACCTGTAACAATGATGTACAGTCATCTTGCGCAAAATCCAACTCAGTTTTGTTCATTGATTATTTATAAATAGATGTGCCCAAAATCATTGACGTCTTAGAAAGGAGATGTCGCTACGTGTCTTTCGTTTGTTATTTCCAGCTTTAAAACGTCTAATAAAAGAATTATTAATGACTAATAAGGAGTTTTGATTTAGTTTTGAAACATTTTTATATTATATGCAGAAAAAATTGTATTTTTACCATTAAATAAAAGTTTCAATCACATTTTTGGCAAGTAGCGACATCTTGTTTCTAAGACGTCAATGATTCTGTGCACATCTATATATAAATAATCAATGGTTTTGTTGGTATCGCCAGCATTGTTTCAATGCCGATTCTTTCCATTCCAGACATAGGTAAAGCGATTTTATTTTAATTGTGGCGCCATCTCATAGATATTCAAGAGACTTCTAAAAATATACTTAAATATAATTCGGTTCCCTTCGGCGGTAGCTAGATGAGTTGAGCAGATTGACCTGTTTTAGATTTTGTGTGTAAAAACGCAGAACCAGTTCCGGGAAGTTAATAAAGAACGCGGGTATTATAACTTTAATAGAAAATTATCCAATGTAACTATAACACTGAAGGATAAACAAGTTTTATCTATTAACAAGTAAAAAAGCTAATATTGGTCTAAGACCAATTCTTATGATACCCTAGATGAATGTCCGTATGAAATTTCGTCTAGGCACCCATTTGAGCAATTTTGATTTTTGCAGTGGTTTTTAGCATATATTTCTAGAACGGTTCGTCGGACAGAAAAAATGATTATAACCAATTTTATAGGATTTCTTATTCTAAAGAAGTTTTTAGTGAAATAAAAATGTCTTGGCATGATCGTTTTCACAGTATACGTAAAAAACCTAAATTTTTATATGGCAACACTAAGAAAGAGTTGCCCGATTTAGTCCATTTTGGAAGTTTTATTTGCTAGTACAATGAAAACATCACCTACCAAATTTCAGCTGTCTACGTCGACGCGTTCTCAGGCAACGTTCAAATATATAGCGGAAAACGAAATTTTTGTATGGCAACCCCACGAAGGAGTTGCCCGATTTTTCTCATTTTCGAACTTAATTTTACTTTTTTTTTAAGTCCGTGAACAAAATTTCAGCTGTCTCTAAGTATACGCGTTCTCGAGTTATCGTGCGCACAGACGGACGGACGGACGGACATGCAAAAATCAAAATATCTTTTAATATTATCCGTGGGTGTCCAATCCATATTTATCCATCATTATTTCTGTGCGTTACAAACAGAATGACAAACTTAGTATACTCTATAGATTTCATCTAGGGTATAAAAACTGTCAAAACATAAAAGATGTTAAACAAGCAGAAAATAACATTTACAATAGCGACACCTTTCGGAAAATAGCCAAAGTGCAATATTTAAATATAGTAGAAACTATCATAGTTCAAACAGCATGTGCAAAACAAAATAAATTAAACACGTCAAATCGGTGCGTATTATCGTGCTCAAAACTACACATAGTTAGAGAAAATGCGTAAGCTTAGGTAATAACGTGTCAGAAATAAAGAAATTTCCAAAGTTTGGTTCATAATAACGTAATGCCCTAGACACACAGCACTCTTAATGAAGAAATAACTAACGACTCATTAGTCTATAATGATTCATTATAAACTGCGGACACACAGCCATTTCTTTAATTAAGTTGTGCTGTCAAACTGGTTTTGATGAACTCATCACCTTAAAGAAGCAATATGGATCGAATTAACGCGATAAACTTTGTTTTCATTAATTTTATTTTCAATTTAACAATTTCCAAATGAGAAGAACATTATATTTAAAAATATATTAATAGTATAATTTGTGATTTGCATTTCTTCTTCTTATTTTTCACATCGGCAGATGCACAGTGGAGCTCCAGATTTACATAATATGCCAAATCTAGCACATTTTTCCTCATTATAGCTATAATGAAGCAGGAAAACATTTCATTAGTGTACTTCATTATCACCTGATTTTCGAGCTATAATGACGTATACTATGTAACACACGGCATTTTAATGAATGGTTAGTACAAATGATTCATTAGTTCGTGCTGGGTATAATAACGGTACACCATGTGTTAAATTTGTACTTGTAAAAGACAAGTAGCGACATCTCATTTCTAAGACGTGAATGATTCTGGGCACATCTATATATAAATAATGAATGGTGCTTTTGATATTTTCTGCGGGCTGCAGCCTGCATTCCCAAAAAGTGTATTGCTGTCTGAAATCAGTTATATATCTTATGATAAAAGGCGCGTACAATGAACACGAATATCACAGGATCATATAGCTCTGCACCATTGATTATTTATTTATAGATGTGCCCAGAATCATTGACGTCTTACAAAGGAGATGTCGCTACTTGTCTTTTACTTGTTATTTCCAGCTTTAAAATGTTTAATTAAAAACTTTTCAATGACTGGGTATTATTTTTTATTTAGTTTTTGATCATTTTTACTTTATATGTTGGAAAAGTTTTATTGGTACCATTAAATAAAAGTTTCTATCACAGTTTTTGCAAGTAGCGACATCTCATTTCTAAGCCGTCAATGATTCTGGGCATATCTATATATAAATAATCAATGTCTGCCCGTATATGGGTATAGTGGTTTATTTCAATTTTGAAAGTGCATATTTTTATGCGTTTTATGTTCCACCCATTGATTATTTATATACAGATGTGCACAGAATCATTGACGTCTTAGAAACGAGATGTCGCTACTTGCCAAAAATGTGATTGTTAATAATTCTTTTATTAGAAGTTTTAAAGCTGGAAATTAGCGACATCTCCTTTCTAAGACGTCAATGATTTTGGGAACATCTATTTATAAATAATCAATGGTGGAAGCTTTAATGACTGGTAAGGAGTTTTGATTTAGTTTTGAAACACTTTTATATTATATGCAGGAAAAATTGTATTTTTACAATTAAATAAAAGTTTCAATCACATTTTTAGCAAGTAGCGACATCTCGTTTCTAAGACGTCAATGATTCTGTGCACATCTATATATAAATAATCAATGGTTCCACTAAGATGATAACAGAAATCATGAGATTTTCTTCAGTGGTACCCCCCCCCCCCCCCCCTCTTAAACAACTAAGTGAAAAGCTCTATTGACGTACATATATTGTCTGGTTTCCTGATATTTTTTTTACCAGAAGTTCAGATCATTTCAGGCAGTAAGATACAAGAGTGATTGACCTTTTTACAGTACGCTCAGAAAAATTTAATAGATAAATTCCATCTCGAATCTGAACAGTACAGCTACTATTTAATTCCAAAAGGATTAGCTAAATTGCTGTCATCCGTCCAAGTAACCCTTGAAAAAACCTAACTTGCTCTCACAGAGTACCAAAAGTAATGATTAATGTGTTATAAGAAAAAAATCTAAGCTCTAATTATTATTAAATCTGGACTTTCTCACATAATCCATTCGTGAATTCGGATCATAATATAATTCCATAATATCACGATACAAAAGGCAATCTATCAAGTGACATAAATGTGTCGAAATGAAAGTTTTAGTAAAAGTACCTTCGAAATATAGTTTAATACCGCTTTGGCATGAATAGGCGTGAAAATTTGTTAACCACCCTTGACGTGATAAAAACCAGTCTCACGTTACAACAATTCCCAACAATCGACTGGTGATAGAGACCGAATTTTTCATAGAGTTCATCATAATAAAAAAAGTGGTGTGTTCCAGTCAATGAACCTCAAATGAATGTAAATGAGGCCGAACTACACTGGCTTAGAAGCTTACTTTGTTTGCAAATTTTAATCCGATTTATGCTAGATATGGGCGCCTATAGATGTTTGTAAATGTGTATGTATGTATATACCTACATATACATACCTATCTTAGCCATATGAAATAATAGAGAATTTCTGCTGAATATTAATTCGTTTCAAGTCCAACCCAGATGCTAATGTCCTAACCCTTTTTAATCTTCCATCCTAAATTATCCTAGAGGATTCAACTAAACCATGCATTTATGTTTGTCAAGAGAATTAAACCAAACTATATTGCCTCAAAGAATTTTCCGTTTCGTGAGGTGAGTCTAAAGCCACAATATGTAGCTTTATAGAACTAGCTTGATATGCTACCAAAACCGAATGTTCGTTCTGTATATAGTAGAGACTAGACTCCTTCAAAATTCAGTTAACACACGTGTCGGACGCGATTGTCCGCAAAATTTTGTGGTTTGAAGGGTAAATAATATAAATGTTGGCAGAACGGAATCACGTTGCATTCTAGATATACAAAACCGCAGTAAATCATGAAAAAGGTTAGGGGGATAGAAATGTATGTACGGCGTACTTTAGGGTATTTACGTACATGGAACGTATGTAGGCCTTTTGTGAAAATATGTTTTTGTCACGCCAAATTAAGCTCATGTAAATAAAGAGACCGCTTAATGAATGATTGCTTTAATTTGCTACCCTTTGGTTTTGAATAGATGAGATATTTACATTATTGAAGGGGTTAGATTCGATTCGGTTACAATACAAATCTGTGGGTAGCTCATTTACGTGCTATTGTTAAGGAAAAGCAATTATTTGACTTTATTTTACGTTAAATATTGTATTTTTATACCCCTAGATGAAATCTATAGAGTATACCTACTAAGTTTGCAACGCATGGTGGTAGAGAAAAATGCGTTGGACACCCACGCGTTATATTCAAAGTTTTTTTTGATTTTTGCATGTCCGTCCTCAAGATAACTCGAAAACGGTTCCAATAGAAGGCTAAATTTTTCGCATGGGCTTTTAAAAGAAAACTAAAATTAAGTTCCAAAATGGATGAAATCGCAGGCAACTCCTTCGTAGGGATGCCATAATACAAAAATTTCGTTTTTCACTTTATATTTGAGCACTGCCTGAGAACGCGTCAATTTAGACAGCTAAAATTTGGTACACAGCGGTATCATAAAAATTGAAAAAAAAATTCAAAAATGAACTAAATCGGGCAACCCCTTCTTGGTTTTACCATAAGGAACTGAACTTTGGATGTTTGCTTTATTTCTGCCTTTATTTCCATCTAAGGTATAATATTATTGGTCTTATTTTCAATTGACAGGAGGACGGCGGATCTCAGGCCAAGTCCATTGGCTAACATACTAAAACCCCTCTCACCAAACCTCTCTGTCCTCTCAATGAAGCATATCAGGTCTAGGTGATTTAAATTTTGCAACTCATGAACAGATAGGATGGCGGACCCAAGCATATCCAACCTGCTTCGAGCAAAAGCCGGAAAATCACACTGAAGGTGCTCGGCTCTCCTTCAAGTCACATAAGACGCCCGTGGCTGTTTATAACTCCAATTCTGTTTAAATGAGTGTGTAGGGAGCTATCGCCGGTGGTGATGCCGACCACAGTTCTGCATTGTTTTCTTCCGAGCCCCAAGAGAAAATCAGAGAAATTCCTATTAGGCCCATCAAGAAATAGTTTTTGTACACCTGCAAGTGATCAGGTTCGTCCATCGCTGATTATGTTTCATACAAACATCCAAGGAAGGGAGAACCCGAGCCAGACCTGGCTTGAAAGCTCTTTCAATCCCCATGATCCTGCAGTCCCTCAGTAACTTAGATGTTATTCGAGGGCCACTCAGAGCCGTCAAGGCTTCCTGACTATCCGAGAGGATATCAATGTTCATACCCTTGATTTTCATATCAGGGCTATCTTCGCTGCCATTGAGTTGGTGAACACTTCAGCCTGGAAGACAGTGGTGTGCCTTTCAAGTGAATACTCCAACCCAATGTCAGGTTCAAGAAAGTAAACACCCGCATCGGCTCGCTCATTTGTGAGGAAGCCGTCGATGAAAATTGTTATAGCGGACCGGGTAAGGCCAGATAAGAAGCTTCCCTCAACCCACGAACGCCTTTCAGGAAAACCAACGGAAAAGCGACGCCCAAACGAAGTTCTGGTACCATCGCATCAAGTGGCAAGGGGGCCAGAGGGTTTTGTCGTTCCAGCCCACACGTGAATGAGCAGCAATGGGAAAAACTAGTCCAGCCGTCCTCCCAGCATCCCTTTTAGCCTTTTAGCATCTGCCTGAATAAAAAATTTGTAATCTTACAGCTATTACAACTTTTTCGCTTGTTTGAAGTTATCAGCTGTATAAAATATTAGAAAGAAAAATATACGAAAGAAATGAAAAAAATACAAATAAAAATTAACATAAAATTGGTTAACCGAAGTCCGTTCACTTCCAGTTCGTCATAATTCAGTAGATCCCTCTTTCCATTTTGGATAATTTATCTTCACGCATTGGCAGCTGAACTTACCTGGAACTTTCTTATTGATAAGTAGGAACAGATTAAAGTATGGAGAATTATTTATAGGATCTTTTTGCAACTCTTTTGCTCTTTTTAAACACTTTTTTGGGGAACTCCAGGGATCAGTACTTGGACCACTTTTATTCAAAAGTTTATGTTAATGGATATTGACCAATTGGACTAGTGAGAGAACTACCTTGCATGTATAATGTTCTTGAATGAAAATATACCCAAATTGTTAGTAAGCAACAGAAAGCTGTCAGGTTTTTACGTGAAGACCTATCTCGAAGCCATAATTCCACGGCAGTCTTAATACACGGATTAGTAGGCAAGAGACAATCAATGCCCTCATGGGACGGAATATATTATATTTTGTCTCTAGTGTATCAGTTTATGTCTGTGCATCCTTGACATTAGACCTACTAATCGAAGCGAGACCCATCTAAAATCGCTGCCGAACTGTTTGTCACCCCACATCGAGTGCCAATCCTCTAAGCATACATTAATAAGCGACCATCCTTCAAATCCTCGGACGCAGTATGCAAGGCCCCCTTGTTGGAGCATCGTAGTGGTTGTGGTGGCCCATATGGGGGCAGAGAGAGATATTTCTGAGTCTGCCTGACTTAGGCGGCCATTCTTCTCTGAACAGAGAAGTATGTTCGCAGGATTTATGTACTCTTCAATATGCATTGGCTCTTGCCTGCCATGGACGCCAAAGCAAAACCAAGCTAACCCCACTTAGAAAAATTTTTAAATGCGAATCATAAAAAAGGCGAAATTTCTATGTATTTACTTGAACGTAGCACGATTAACTAAGGCTTCCTCTATATAGAAACAGAAATGCTCTAACTGAATTTATTATGCATACCTTGTATTTTGAAAAACAACAGGGTGAATCAATTGCACTTCGTTATATATGGAACCATTTTCTCCTTTCTACTAATGAAGAGTTAACAATTGTAGCTAAATGAAAAAACTGAATTGAATTTGTGAAGGTTAGACTTCAAAGCACTATAAATTCTTAGAAAGAGTGGGGGAATAAGTAATTCTACATTTTTATAATAATCAGAGGGTTCCATATGCAATTAGTAGCCATATACCCCAAGATATTTTGTAAAAAATTATACAAATTTTTTAGTCACACCGTGACTGGCTAATGTCACATCTGCCCTACCTATCGTTCCCCTTTGTCTACACCATAAAATGTTTGGCTTGTCTCAAGGATAACATGACCAAAGATTTTCATATTAGTATGGGACACCCTGTAAACCTGTAAGCCTAATTTAGAATGCAAAAAAAAACACTTATTAAACCAGAATGAACAGACCTAAATTTTCAGGTAACGCATCTTCTGCATTAAAAATAAACATAAACTGGCCTTCGCCCTTAGTTATCGTCCTCTTTTCGTCTAGAGGAAAAACACATAATAGCTTTTGCTATCTCATTCCCATTTAGTAATCCAGATAAAACTGAAATTGCAAGCAATATCGTTCTCTTTTCGTGTGAAAGAATAAAAGGTAAAACTGAAATTGGAAGCAAGCGAACCCATTTCATCTCAAAATAAGGCTTAAGCAACTTAAAAGCAATTTTCATACATTTGTATTGCTCAAATAACCGAAGATGATAACTGAAAGATATCCCCCAATTATCGCGCTGATGATTTTTCATCTCAATGTTTCCTGGGTTATTATAGATGAAAGTCAAAAATACGCACACCATTTCAGGCTCCTGAAAATGTATAAAGTCTTGTGGCGGCCGTAATGCGTTTTGTTGTAATTGCATTTTAAGGATTGATGTTGTTTCTGGTTGGTTCATTGTGGATTGGAGGAATTAAAATAATTTAAGTATTAATTTTAATGCACTAACACATCTAAATAATTAATAAATACATACTGCAGTTTCTTTAAGCTCTTGTTTTCTGTTTAACTTTATTACTAAATCTTGGTAAATAAAAATCCGGTATCACTGTGTTTGTACACGCTAATCTCCGAAAACACAGAAGCGATTTCAATTAAATTTTGTGAATGTGTTTGGTTTGCTCCAGCTTGAAAGATAGGATAATTCTGGACACGATAGATGGCGGTGCTCTTGAGATCTAAAACTTTGCCTGAGAACGCGTCGACGTGGAAAGTTGAGATTTGGTACACGGCGTTTTCATAAACTACAAGTTCAAAAATGGACTAAATCGGGTGACTCTTTCAGGGTTGCCATAGAAATATTTCGTTTTTTAGTATATATTTGGGTACTGCCTAAGAACGCGTCGACTGGGGGAACTAAAGTTTGGTACATGATATTTTCATAGCAATGGTAAATAAAATTTCAAAAATGGACTAAATTGGGTTAGATCTCTTGGTGTTGTTATACAAAACTGTTGTTTTTCACTATATATTTAAAAACGGCCTGAGAACGCGTCAACGTGGAGAGCTCAAATTTTGTATATTTTGTAAATTTAAGTTCAAATCGGGCAACTCCTTCGTAGGGTTGCATTAAAAAAAAATCCGTTTTTAACTATATATTTGTGCATTGCCTGAGAGCGCGTCGTCGTGGAGAACTAAAATTTGGTCATGGCAATAGTAAGTAAAATTACAAAAATAGTCTCAATCGGGCGACCCCTTCTTGATGTTGCCATAGAAAACTTTGGATTTCACTATGTATTCGCACACTGCCTCACTTGTCGACGTAGAGACCTGAAATTTCGTACACCGGCTTTTAAGAAACATGTAAATTATGTTCGAAAATGGGTTCAATCTGGCAACTCCTTCGTGGGGTTACCATATATAAAATTTGGTACGTGGTGTTTCATAGCAATGGTAAATAAAATTTCAAAAATCGACGGGCTCCCCTTAGTACATTATAAGAATGTTGATCTGCTTTCAATTTCTAAAAACAAAAGTGTTGAAATAATTTTTGAGAATTTATCTAATCAAGCGCTACGTATAGCTTTTGTTGTTGTTCCACCATCTTATTAAAATTAGCTTTGGGTGACCATCCAATCTGTTCTCTTGTTGGATATATTATATAAAGACATTTTTTCTCTTTCACTATATATTTTTTACTGCACAGAAAAACACAAAACTACATGCAATGTTTAATTATTCAAACTTGGCCACAACTGCACAAGTCCGCTTCTTACTTTCGACTCCTCCTTACATTCGTGCCCAAAAATAGCTTTTTTTAACATTATATTATAATTTATACCTCCTGAATGCCAATTTTCAACAACAAAAAATCAAGAGAATTTTTTTATCAAGCTTTCGAACAGTATCTGCATACGGTTCGGTTGTTTACCTGCCATTTCGAGCATTTTCACTTGGTTTCAGATCAAATACAATTTTTTTTTCTAGTTGTCCAATTTCATAAAATTATATATATTTCTCTAGTTTCAAGTTTTCGAATAATTATAAGAAGGTGGTGGGGCCCAGATGATGAAAATTAATATCGTCTCTAATTCTCTAATTCACATTCATTTGTTTAATTCGAAATTAGAGCTTCCCCCCCCCCCCCTCTCGGCCCCTTCAACAATGTCACCCCATTGATAATTCTTTCAGTACGTTATATGTAATTATGTTAAACAAATGCCATACACACTTGAACTCGATAGCGTGCTAAAGCTATATGAAAAAATCATATTAACCATGGAAAAAGTAATCTAACTACAAAAAGTGGCATATGGTAAGGCAGTACCATACTCGTGAAGGTCTCATAGTCCCTCACAAGTGTCCTAATTGGCTTTGTTATTACGCTAAATTTTCATTAATAGTAATATGCTTAAATCACCTCGATATGTACGTTGTGCGTATGTATATTAAGTCTGAGAGTTTCGAAAGCCAAGAAACACGACATGGGTCCTCTTGTTAAGCTCACGCAAGCATAATTAATTCAGATATTGATCCATGGACACCGCTTATCTGATATGCAAATTATGTTTCCTTAGGGACACTTTTTTCTAACTAAATAATGTACGTACATAGGTCCAGTTGGCTACATTGAATTCATCGGTCTATTATATGAGACATTATTTTCTATAGTCAGGTGGTGTATTTAATCCGTAGGGGTACTTAACTTAGGTTCTTAAGATAATGATCTGCCTATTTGAGCATTTAGGTCTACAGATTATATCCAAAATTCATAGATGTTATATATCTTTCGGTATATGTATAAATTTAACTATTCTATAGTTTACCTAAAGAGAGGGAAGTAGTTATGTAAATTCTTGCAACCTAGATATTAGGAACAAATACAAAGGAGCCTACATTAAGTATATTCTCATTAGGCACTTCATTACCAAGAAAAGCATGGCACGGAAAAATACTTCCTCTCTAATTTTCCACCCTTATTCACAATTGCAGTTTGTCAATCGGTCCACAGAATTCGAATTTCAATGATGAACATACATAAGTTTGTAGATTATTTAGATTCAAAGCACGTAGCTTTTAACATTTATCAATTTATTTGGTACCTGCAGAGAATATGTGTGTTATCATCAAGGATGGGTAAGGTATAGAGCAATGGTTTTATCTTGTGAATTTATGTAACTAACCATGAAAATATTTTACTTCTAATGCCAGCATAATACAAAATAATTTTGAAATAGGCTTATACTATTGCAGTAGTCTTAAAAATGGCAAGAATAAATGTCTGTCCATCAATAGAACCAGTTACATCAGGACGCTTAGCAAAAAGCTAGAGATATGTATATGGTGACCTATATCCGCAACATATTGGTATTGGTATTGTTGGATTCGATGAATTCCGGATAGTTTTCGTAGTTTTGATTGTATGGTAAAGATTGGCTGCCGCAGGGGAGTATAGATGAGATGTGCAAGCCTAGGACATGGTAAGCAGATAATATTAAAATATTGAGCAGCTTCTACATTATGATGATAGGAAAAAAGTATTTTAAAACTTTTTACCGTGGTGGTGTATGTGTGACCCAAAAAAAAATATTTACGGTTATTTTTCTGACTTTATGCTGTCAGAATATAAAGAATGCTTTTACTAAAAGAAAACATATAAAAATAATGAAGGTCATGTGAAAACAGGAAATGGGTGTAAGTACTTCCATGAAGGCTTGTTAACTAACACCACTGTCGCAATCCTTTTCCTGTCTAGTCACCACATTCTTTTCTCCTCCCTCCCCAATGCTCTCTCTCTCTAGCATCCATCCGTACAGAATCACATAGAGTGTATCCAAACAATGTAACAACAAGATGTGTCGAAAAGGAAGGTAGACATTTTGAAAACTTTTTGTAATTTTTCACAATAAAATAATTATTTTTATTTAATTTTCAGTTTTATTTGTTTTTACTTCCCAATTAAAATTGTTAAATTTTACACTTAGTATAATCTGAATCGAAATTTAAGTATGATGCCGTTGAGATAACTTGATAAAATTTGCGCGATGTAAAGTTGATGAACTAATGAAGTTTTTGAACTAGTTTCTAAAAAAAAAAAAATTGGAACTTTTTTCTTAAAATTGCCATAGAACATTCAAGTCAGTTTTTGTTTTGGTAAAAGAAAAAATTCAACATTAATTTTGAGACAATGATGAAGAGTATTGAAATAAATGTTTTTAAATAGATCAGATGCACTGTTAAGCTATTTCGGAAAAAAAAATAAGTGCCTGTCTCACTTTCTTCGACCGCTAGGACCAAAATTACCTTTCAACACGTAATTAGCGAAAAATCTCGAAAATTTGTAATAACTCGAAAACTACAAAAACCGTAGAACATACATGGGGGTGATTTGGGTTCCCCGAGAGACGCTCTACCTCCAGGCTTCCGATTATCACTACTTTTTGGGACACCCTGTGTATATTGATAAAAACGCATTTATTTACAGTTGTATTTCCCTCCCTCCCTTTTGTTTCTGATATATGTATGTGTTATACCAATATTGCCCAAAAGCAGTCATTTTGACTGCTTGGGTAATTTAAATTAATTAAATTAATTTTATTATTGAATTTCGTAAAATTTTTATATGACTAGTCCACCCCTGTATTGCAACTTCATGAGCAATGAGATGAGCAAAATAAACATTCATTTCTTCGCAGGAATTTACAGAAATATTTCGGCAGATTTTTCATTTACTTTGGTGGTCGACTCGAGTTATTTTCAAACAAAAAATAATCAAATTTAGCAAAAAAAACCAAATTTTGCAAAACTTGATGATTTTTTTTGCAAAATTTGATTATTTTTTGTTTTTGCAAAATTTGATTGATTTTTTTGCAAAATTTGATAGTTTCTGGTCACTGGGCAATGTGTTAGGCCTGAATTACAATTACGACTGATCAGTCTACTGCGACTTTGCCCAAATGGTGAATGCATGTGGCAAGATACAATTGCAACTTCGACTGCGACTGCAACTGAAACTAAACTTTGCTCAAAGTGCAAAGTTGGTGTCGGCTGCGTCCAACTTCAGTTCAATCACAGTAGTTGGCACTTCTGGATTTGTTCACAGTTGAAGCTGTAATTCAGTCGTCTCGTAAGTGTAATTCAGGCCTTAAACGCAGTGTAGAAACTCGTTAGAACACAATAGAAGATGCGGTGACTGTTGAAAAAAAACATTTATTAAACATTTAAGTGCTTGGGAAAAATGGACATCTAAGGAAGAAAATATTACAACGATATCATCGCTTGAATATTACTCGACTCAATGCAATCTTTTTCTTTTCTGTGCTACCTCCATTTATGGAATTCGTCCTTATAGAAATTAATGACGCGCAACACTACCTACAAATAAAGGGATTAAATATCTATCGACGTAATTTAAAACTGAATTCTTTACAAATGTAATTCATTGGACAAAGGGACACCCTAGTGCAAAAAAAGTTACAATAGCCAAAAAAATATGTGAAGAGTTGGAGATATCCACTGGGCGTCGAGTTAGAAGGAAAAAAATTATGAGTGGCCGGACGTGGGGCTATCTTTAGAAGAAGAAATACAAAGTGAAATGTTTTTTTTATTGATGGATAGAGTTACCCAGAAAATAAAAGTACGGTTTTAGCAACTACATGTCCTCTCAGCGAAGTATTCGTGCTTAATACCATCTAATCTTTTAAATGTATATAGATTGGAAAATGGTCCAGAATTTTATGTCTCTACCTGATGTACAAGAGTACGCAAAAGGTTGGAAAAACGTCGAAGGCCTCTTGAACTTTTAATATTTATCCAAAAATATAGGTTGGAACACACTGTCCCCAACATAGTAATATTATTAAGAATTTTTTTAACAATAACCATCAGTGTCGTTAGTAGGGAACGGTGCTTTTTCAAATTAAAATTAATTAAAAATTATCTTTGTTCCACAATGATTGATTTAAAATTACGAAATCTAGCGATACTGTCCATAGAAAGAGAACTAACTGATAATATAAATTTGACAATGTCATTCAAGACTTTTGTTATAAAAATGTAAGAATTATAAATAAATAATTCAAAATACGTTTTATCATTATGTGTACAATTTGTTTAAACTCATTTATTTATTTATATTCAATAATTGTTAATAACCACTGCTGATTTTGATTAAGTTAGAAAGGGCGGCAAATTCGGGAATATTTCTTTCCATCGAACACTTTCAAAAACTTAGAACACAGGTTCTATCTATTGCTTATATTCTGCAATGATAATTGAGGAAAATTCAAATTGCAAACGACTATCTATACGTACGCTATACCACAACCTACCATTTAAAATTCACAAAACAGTTTGATGTACAAAATTTGATGTTACACATCATCTTGAACCATCAAAATAAATGGTTATCCATTATTATTTTGTTTGAAAATTATATTCCTTATCTCCAGGTTTCGTTTAAATTATGAACTTTCTGGACCTTGGACCCTGGAACCTTTGGAATCTCGTCTTGAACTACAAATAGTACTTATTTAGGGCACTCTAAATCTACTCATTCTTAAACTGTGCTGGAATCATCTAAACCTAAAAAAATTATATGTGCGTCGTTATGTGTAACTATCCAAATATTTATATTTTAGCGATAACCAACATGTCTTATTCAGACTTTTCCATATACACGCAGATCGAAGAACTTACCGCTCAAAAATTCCTAACGCTCTAAAATTGTATTACATTAAGATCCACGTTTTTGAGTCCTACGTCAGATGATCCTTTTATTTTTAGCGTCGTAATCTTTAAAAAAGAAAACGTTCATCGAGGCAAAAGCTCTGTTTTCTTGGATAATACTGCTGCGTGTACCTATAAAACGTCATATCGTTGATGAAATTACAATGTACAACGATATTTTTTGATACATTCAAACTCAAACACAATGTGCGAACAGAGCTTCCTACATTTACCTATGATTACAACTCGACCTCAACCAATGACATTCAAATAGTCGACATATACAAACATTTGCTTGAATTTGCTGTATTATTTATGCACGAACTTAGTTCTTCTTCTTCTTCTATTCTGTTTTCTTTTACTTGTATTTATACTCTACAAATTGCCCCCAGATCCCGACGATTCCATTCCAGAAACATTGATTCATATAACTAAAGTTGTTTACTGTCCGAACCAATAGATGTCGCTTGTCCTTTTCTATTACACGTATGTTTTTTTTTTACAATGTAAAAATCTAGTATTGACTTCAAAACAAATAACAAATAATGTACTGTAGACCAATGCCGAGGATTCCTAAATCATAAGTCGACAAAACGATTCGCAATATGTTGTGAATCCGATTCACTGAGTCGTCCATACTCGATATATTGAACGTTTGTCGGTATTCTGACGAAATTTCGACGTATAATGAATATCTAAGGAGTGTAGTTAATCTTCCCTCTCTGAAACGAGAAATTTTTTTCACGCATGGTTTGAGAAGTCCAAGCTCCTGAAATGATACATATGATAAGAAATTATATACAGCATTCAGCACGTACAGTCATCAAGAACTACTCTATATATGTATGTTCCTAGATCCCTCTAATCACCATTTTTATAGATACGAAAATAAAACATTTTTCAGTTCATTTTTCTCTATGACTATTTCATATCTGAATATTAATTTATCTTTGCAGATACACACAGACGCAGCCTAACTTAATTCATTTTTAGCCTACGATCATTGAAGAAGTTTCTTAATTTATTAAAAGACCTGCAAAACTATACTTCAAAATGATCAAATTTGGCTTATATTATTGGCAACCTATATTTCAATATAAAATTAGGCTAGGAAGACCAGACGTCCCAGATAATGTCCCAGATATGTCCCACATTCTCAAAATGATTGGATAAAAATGTTATTGGAATTAAACCTGACTATAGTATAGTTCCACATATGTAATAGCTGTACGAATAGGCTATATATGAGCCTATATGGTTTTCATGGAATAAAATTACCACGGGTTTAACAACATGATTAACCCGTTGCAATTATTATATTTACTCACACACGTAGATGTATACCCATCACGGCTATATTTCAAATGGTTTTAAGCAAAGCACACACGAAAAAAATCCCATATAATTCCAAACAGAACAAACCTTACATTACCTGTAGCATGCAAACGAATTACATTTACTCTATAATTGCAATTTATCGTGCTGGGAAAAGGCAGAATTATCCAGTTTGATGTGAAGTTAACATTATCTCGTTTATCTTTAGTGTGATTAGTTCAACAGCACTACCAAACCGGACTACCGGCATTACCACCACCATCGCCAACTGCTATAGACTTCCCTTCTAGTTTAATTATGTACTATACGTGGTGGAGTGGTGCCAATCTGTCTGCCATATGCATAATATCGAATTTCTATGAGAGATGGAGCATGGCATATTTACCATTAACACCTCCTCCACATCTTTTAGATAAATACCAAAGTTACACCCATCACACCATGATGAGTCATTTTCAGTCAGAAAGTGACATTTCATTTCATACATAGCAAATTCTCAACTCATGACTTTGTGCTACTCCATATTTTGTAAGTAATTCTTAGAAGTATTAGTCTGTGTATATATATAAATGTGTGTGTGTGTGTGTGCAAATTACCAATTTAGTTAATTGCACTAACATCCCTTAACACCTGTCACAGCAGGTGGATTGCACAGATAGAGAGGGGGTGGTAGTAAGCAAAAACGATGACTTGGTGAGTTTGTAAAAACTGAAGAGTTCGTCGATAATAAGGCTTGGCTATGGTGGTAGGGGGGTCTCTCTTCCTGGTTATCAAATGGTTGTAAATTATAAGTTGAATTAAGAATTTGTCCCCATTTTGCTTAACTAAATAGGTAAATGGTTGGCGACTTAAGTATAAGTACCTATTAACGGTAGCCATTAAAAGATTACATACAATTCTTATTCGTGACCGTAAAATTATTTGGCGGACGTGTCCTCTGATACTAGTTTATAATTTTATTGCTGCTATGATTACCCTTTTTTTTATATTTTCATTACTTTCAGTAATTTGTTCAAGCGATTGCACTTCATAAAAGCAATTAATTTGATATTTTATTAAGTATAAAACGTACGATATTTTTTACGATATTTTTTACGATATTTTTACGATATAAAATTTGTCTAATAGATTAAGTTGATTTTTTCTTTGTTTTTTTTTTATACAGATTCCGAATCTCATGCACGATATCAAGAAAACTACATCGAAGAGGATAAATTTCTCCCAAATTTTATTACCATAGGCCAAAAATACAGCATAGCTATAGGATCAACAGTAGTGCTGCCATGTAAAATAAACGAAACAGGTAAAGAATATACGATACAAATGCAAAATGTATAGTTAGATATATTCTTTTCAATTTATATACCTATATATATATGTAAATAGATACCTACTATTTTACCAGAAAAATACAAGTATAAATCCTCTTGCAGAACATTCAAGTCAATATGTGCTAGCATGGAAAAGAGATATTGCAGTCCTGACTGCTGGCCAAGTTAAAGTCACTGTAAATCCACGTATACGACTTATGCCACCTCAAGAAGTTCAAAACAATGAACCAAGAACGAGCAGCTATAACTTAGAGCTCAGAGATGTAAGATTATCTGATGCCGGTGAATATGCTTGCCAAATCGGAAGTATGGAGCCAAAAGAAATTGTACATACGTTAGAAGTGCTTGTTCCGCCAAAAATTAATACTGTCACCCCATCGACTCGGGTGGATGTCTCAAAGGGTGCATCGATTCATCTTGAATGTCGGGCCAATGGAAATCCACCACCAAAAATTATTTGGTCTAGAAAGGTAGGTGTATACTATGTAATACTTATATGGATATGTAGAGGTATGTACAAAAACGTTTCCTTTTATTTTTCTTTACTTTTATGTATTTATAGGATTTTGGGAGGGGCAAATCAATAAACTTTAACCAATATAAACCAGAGAGCCATGATATAATATTTATATTCATTGATATACAATAGTCTAAGCTAGTCCTAAATTATATTCAAGATAGATATATTCTTTTAAAAAAGTAACTAGTACCATAGATGCCATAAGAACTAAATATCGCATGGCATACCAGAGCAGAGTATACATATTGCGAAATGGATGTGGGTATAGTACATTCCGGAATGGATCACAATATGTTTTAGAACGTAAAATGTATAAATATTAGTGTAAATGTTTAGACTACCTAAAGTACCAAACACAATTCCGACGTTTCAATCCGATTCGGTCCAACCCATTTCGATCTAACGGATGTATGAGCACAATTGTTCCGTTCGGTTTCAAACACTTGACTTTAAAATTTTGTCTTTCCGCTTTACATTCCTCCATGAAAACATTCTTTTTTTTTTGTCATATAATTATGTCTTTTTTATTTCCTCAACAAAAGCCTTTTCATGCATCTTTGAGTATAAGCAGATCTTTACAGATGATTTTTCTAGGCTATGTCATCCGTAAAAGTTGAAATTTGCTCAACTTCTCCCTTTCGATTCCATCCATTTCGGTGTAATATGTCCAATTGCACGTATGTCACATCTAAGCATATTTGACATTTGTACAGATCGGATCGAAACAGTGGAATTGTGTCTAGCTGAGAGTTATGATGAGATGGTTTTCCCTTTGTATACGTACTAACTAGTTTTGTTCACGTACTGACGACAGGATAGCTTTCCGTTACACACATACCAACTAAAGGTTTCCATTTGGATACATGTCCAAACAAAAGTCTTCCGTTGTTCACGTACAGGCTTGCAGGCAGAGACGGATTTTCTAGGTTTCCCGGACAAGTCAGTTCCAATTCTAGAGTGCTTGGATAAGATTTTCAAGTGGGAGGTTGCCGGTGAATATCTATTACCTTACTTATAATATTAATTCAAAAAGTATCTATGAATTATAATCGATGAAAAATTTCATATGAAAAAACCTTGAAATAGTTCTACAAAGGTTTCTCTATATACAGGTTCGTTACAAATGATTTCCTTAATTCACGTACATAAAAACGACCACCTTTTGGAAGCTAAAGAAGACATCTAAAAAATTACTTGAAAACAATTTTTCTCGTATGAATAGTAATTTTGACAATAGGACGATGAAAATTTTAATTTTGTCGTTACTTTTCCAAATGAAACAATGAACAACTTTGCAAAAGTTTGGACTAGTACCAAACCACATTATGCATTCTAACGTACTTTATTCCTCACAATTTTGAAAATTTATCCTACGTAACAATAATTTCAGTTATACGACCGGTGCAAAAACAGAGCCTTGAGGCATGCTAACATTTATTTTATACAATTTAGAGACATACTGGCAGTATTATACTGCCATCTAAGACAATACATATGACTTGTCCCGATAGGTTAAGAAACTTTCAATCTAAGTCTAAACACTAAAAATTTTGAGTTTGAATAAATGATGAAAAGCATGTCAAACTCGATGAAAGATCTAAAAAATATTTAATAATCTTCGAATTCGCCGAATTCTGCGTTTGAGAAGATACAACATGTCCTATGATTGGCTAAAATATTTTGAGTTTAAATGAGGGGTTTACTAACTCTATAGTCTTTCCTTGTTTTAGAAACTGATGTAAGATAAGAGAATTATTATGCACATGGAAAAATGATTACTCCAAAAATAAATGAAGTTGGTGGAAATGCCTGTGATGTTTGCGGTTAGATTTATCCATTGCATCAGCGTCCGTTATATTATCGGAAATGAAATTGTATTTTTACGCAGACAGTTTCGAATCCAGTAAAATACTTAGTAAAAAAATTCGCATCTGTCCATAGTGACGGATAGAGCGATGCGATCTATCCACACGTGTCGTCGCTTCATTGGCAGAACAAGGGGTCTGAAGCCAAAAATGATGTACTGGAGGTACACCACGGTTGTTAGACCTATGGTCACCTATGCGGTCCTCGCATGGTGGCGAAAAACTAATCAAAAAACGGCTGAGGCTCTGCTTCAAAAAACCCAGCGGCTTGCCTGTCTAGGAATAACTGGTGCCATGAGAACCTGTCCTACAGCAGCCATGGAAGCCTTGCGTGTGAAAAAGGAAGCGATCAACAGTGCTATTAGAGTACAAAAGGAGAAACAGTTAAAGCCAGGCGATCTGGTTGGTCATTTAAGTATCTTAACCATTCCAAGTGGTTCTTAGAGACCGACAACAATGGCGCTCCACTAAACCGTCCTTCCAACAAGAATCGATGGTGTGGTATACAGACGGTTCAAAAACAAACAGTGGGGTCGAATTGGGTATATACGGCCCCAAATGCCATACATCAAAGGCCGAGATATTGGCCATAGAAGAATGTGCCAATACCGGCATTAAAAGAGCCATAACCATTAATATCCCCTCGGACAGTCAAGCTGCCCTCAAGGCCTTAAATTCCTACACTGTCAAGTCAGGGATAGTCTGGGAATGTCTACAAACCCTCAAAAATCTATCAAGGAGAAACAAGGTTATCCTCATGTGGGTACCTGGAATGAGGGCCACAAAGGCAATGAAATTGCGGATGGCCTAGCCAAAAGAGGAGCGGGAACTCAGTTTGTCGGACCAGAGCCATTTTGCGGAACTTCAAAGTGTTACATCAGAGCTACCCTAAATAACTGGGAGAATAAACAAAAATCCCTGTATTGGGAAAGGCTACAAGGACTTCGTCAGGCAAAAAAGTTTATCAACACCTCTGGCGGAAAAACAAAAGAACTCCTACTCCTTAGAAGAACAGAGCTCAAAATGATCACTGAGCTCTTCTCAGGCCCTTGCCCCTTGAGGTATCACCTAAACAAGCTGGGTTTGGCTGACACTTCATCCTGCCGCTTCTGTCAGGATGCTCACGAACAGGTGTTACGCAGGGCTGGCTTTTAATGTCAAACTAATCTTTTGCGTGCAGGGCAACAGATTAATTGAAGTGAGATCGCAAGTGGAAAAATGGATTGAAATTAGATCAGTGTCTCGTGTACCATGAAGAAAGGTTTTTTTCACTTAGAGGCAGGTGGTGAGACTCTGTTGTTCTGGGCCACCGTTTTTTTAGTCAGTCTGTATTTAAGGGTGTGGTTAAGTTGCTTGAATGTTTTTGTTGACTATGTTAGGTGATAATTATTGCAGTAGCTATCAAGCTATCCTTATGATAGGACTGTCATTTGTCGTTTATTAGAAAAACACACCCTTTCGATTTTGTTATAGATTTTTTCCGTTGACGCTTCTCGTCACGGTAAAAGCCTTACAACATTTACAGACACAAATGTTTCCCGTTTACCTGACACGCACATATTTTACTGCTCTTCTGAAAGAGTTGAAGAGTCGGGTAAGGGAATTTCTGATAGGTAGCATTCTAGGAATAATATGGGACAGGAGAAGCTATAAAGTTCGAAAAGAAACTAAGTAAAAGAAATAGCACCAATCGAGTCAATGTGGGACTCGAACCTATGATCCCCCGATAGCAATTTTCGCATATACTTCCAAACTATTCTTTTTAAAACGAAAATTCATGTTTCTGTCCATGAACAACATAAATGTCGCTTCAGTGCCGGAATTAAGACACAAGAATCCATATCTTTTTTTCTTCCTACAGACCCTTAATAGGCCTTTTCAAATCAGTGGCACTCGTATGTTCTAAGTACAACTATTTACATATATGTATTTTCCAATTTCAGAATAATGTCATGCCAAACGGGGAACCTAACATTACTAGCAACGAATTGCAAGTTATGTATGCCGATA
Organism: Dioctria linearis; assembly: GCA_963930735.1. NCBI lineage: Eukaryota > Metazoa > Arthropoda > Insecta > Diptera > Asilidae > Dioctria > Dioctria linearis. The sequence continues at coordinate 19,867,327 of OZ005740.1, forward strand.
GACATACAGTGGGCCATTACAGATGTACAGCAGATAACCGGGTTGGACAGCCAGATACAAAAGATATTTTTGTGAATGTTTTATGTAAGTATGTTTTATTTTATATAGGATAAATTTATAATTTATATGCAAAACCGACATATATTCGAGTTTAGTTTTTGGTTTTTATTAATATACATTTATATAATTTACAATTTCAAATAAAGCTTACATTTTTTTACATCTCTTACCACATTAATTCTGTGTGCGAGGTATGAAAAAATAAAAATGCAAAAATATTGTCACTGTCATTAGCTATAGAAATTTTCTCTTTACATACGTTGAGAAAAAAAAACCTAAACGAGTAGGAAAATTGGTTTTATTAGTGTTCTCACCCCCATAACTAAATTACCATATCTGCGCACAACACATTGAATACTGTGGAAAAAACCGCTGGAAAAATGCTGAAAAACTCTGTTTTAACCAAAAATAATACCTCTATAGACCTCATTCCATTATGCAAATATGCTGTTCTCATGATAATGACAAAAACTACCACAGAGTTTAGTCGAGTTTATACGAAGCAATATTTTCCAACATCGCAATGGAAATGGAATATATTGCTAAATAATATAGAAAAAGCTCAAAAAAAAAATTAAATAATAACAATGTCCCTAATGGAGGGATTTCAAAACTTTTCTCTCAGACTCCATTAATTAAATTCGAGAAAATATGACTCGAGGAAAAGTTTTGTTCTGTGTTATTTTAATCTCGTCTGTTTTCTCTTCGTCCAAAAGTATTACACATAGCACAGTAATATGAGAATAGGACATATACAAGAACTGACACCACCCCCCCCCTACTCATACCCTCTCCTTCTGTGACGTTCGATATTTATTTTAATTCTAATTTTTAGGTTTAGGCTTTCACGCCTGAACCTACTAACTATACATAGACAGTTTGAGCGAGCTCGAAATAAATTAAAATTTCGACCTCAATTTGATGGAGCCAATTAAAATCACTGGTGCCGGAAGGACATCCCCATGGTATTAATGTTTAATTAGAAACAGTACACAAGTGAAATTAGAAATTAAAAGGACATTTCCAACAGATAAAGCTTTTTGGTATTCTAAGACATTAAATTAATTCGCCCTAATTAAAAGAGGGCCGGAAAAGGGACCCTCTGATATTATTGAAGAATTCTATTGATAATTCAAATGGAGATGCTGGGGATTGGGTTTTTCGTTCTTGTCTTCTTTTTAAGAATAGATAAAAAGACTTTCTAAAAAGTGATAAAATTGCTAACGGAACATCCTACAAATTTGATCAATATTTTTTTTTGTTTTTTAATTATTGTGTTGGCTAACTTCCAACGTCTTTCATTTAATAATAATAATAGTTCTAGCCGTAGATCTTAGTAGGGCAAACTTTTATATGAAGTTGCTACTTTAAAGCGGGACGTATATTTATCCATACGCTTTCCATATACGCTTCTAACTCTCAGAACCAACGATATTTCAATATGCCTCAATGTGTGTAGCATGAGTTAGATACAAAATCCCGATTAAAAAATCACCGGAATACAATAACATTTTATTTCACAACAGCAACACAAATAATTTAATTTTCTTGTGATTTTTTGAATAAATTTGATACAAAACCGCAAAATTCAAAACTCAAATTTCAATCCTGGAAAGCAAAATCCCGAAAAAAATCTGCAAAACAAAAATCCACGTCATGTGCTTAGTAAATCTAGTGTGCCCAAAACGGAAATATTTGCAGGTTTATTTAAACCAAGAGCAAGTAAGTTTAACCCAAGAGCAAATAAATTTAACCCAAGAACAAATAAGTTTAACCCACGAACAAATAAATTTAACCCAAGAACAAATAAATTTAACCCAAGAGCAAATAAATTTAAACTATTTTTTAAATACTCCGTAAGACATTTTAATACAAAAGCCTTCAATTTCAATTTCAAATCAAACATTTTATTATTTCATTTTGCCATTAATATTGTTTCCAGGCTTCACACATTGACATTAATATGAAAAATATTCAAAATGTCTCAACAAATGGTTAGTGTAAAGGCTGCATTTCCATTAACTATATATCAGAAGATCACAGTCGCGTTCAAGAAAAGGCACACCCGGGCCCGGGTTGTAGTTTCAGCAGGACGAGGGAAAAATATGACCTTGATTCCTGTGATGAAAAACCAAGGAATACTTCATTATAAAATTATAGCAAATTCTACTTACAATTCCGAATAGTTTTGTATTTTTCTCCGTGAACTTGTTGAAAAGCTTCAGACGACGTCTTCTCTCAGCGACGCGTTCCTGTTCTGGATAACGCGAGAATCCATAAAACACAGTAGGTTCGTGATGCTTTATCTTCGACGAATTTTACAGTAAAATTCCTACCTCCATATTTTCCGATGCTTTACCCACTAGAACAATCGTTCACTAAAATGAAGGCGCACGGACGAGCAGTTTTAGATGAGGTAAATAGAGAGCATGATATTCTTGCAGTTATTGAGGATAGCCTGCAATAAATTACACCGACTGACAATGCCAATTACGTTATGGATATGGTTTTACTCATCCTTAAAGCAATGGAAGGGCAGCTTTTGCACTGACCATTTGTTGAAAAATTTTGAAAATTTTTCATATTAATGTAAATGTTTGAAGCGTGAAAACAATATGAATGGCAAAATGAAATAATAAAATGTTTGATATGAATTGAAATTGAAAGCTTTTGTATTAAATGTCTATATAGGTTTAAATTTATTTGCTCTTGGGTTAAACTTATTCGCTCTTGGGTTAAACTTATTTTCTCTTGGGTTAAACTTATTTTCTCTTGGATTAATCTATTTCGCTCTTGGGTTAAACTTATTTGCTCTTGGTTTAAATCAAGTGCCAAATAATCCTTATACATCTAATTTGTTTATAGAATTTAACTCTGACTGAAAACTATAATTTTACCCAAATTCTCAATCCACAAGTTTAATTTCAAAGATTTTGTATTCCGCGTGGCGCGTGTATGTATGTGTATGTGTGCATATGTGTGTGTATGTGGGTGTGGGTGTGGTGTGTGGGTGTGTGTGTCGCAACCCTGGGTGCGATCTCCGCCTCCACCACCCATCCCCCAATACTAGTATTTGGTTATATAGGGTGGTATTACAGTATCGGCGTAAACGCTTTTAGCATTTGATGAAGTGACTAAAAATTTCAGACACATAATGTAAAAAGGGGCTAAGTTAAAACCATAACATTATTTGCCTACTCTCCATGAAGTGTCTAAACTTTTCGTGAAATGCTAAGTTACGTCAAATGTCTACGACATATATATTGGGTCTTTGTACTCCAAATTTTCGTTATTTAAAGTCGCTGACAATTTATAATCCAAAAATCTTCATATATATGATTAGTTACCATCGCCTTCAGTTTTTTTTAGAAAAAGCATAAAACATTTTAGGATGGGTATATTTAGTGCATATTACTGAATTTCAAAATATTTAATCCTCAAAAAATCGTTGAGTACGATACGGAAAAAATACCAAATTGTCATATAACTTTTAGAATATTTTGGAAAAAGGAAAATAATTTTCCTCAATATTTTGTGAAATCTAGAACTATTCCGGAATTTTAAGAATTTTCAGACTTTCAATTTAGTTTATAATTTTTGTCTCACAACCTCGGAAGCAGTTGACTAACTTATCGTACCTTTAGGCGTATATTCTGACGTTTATTCATTGCAAATTCATTTCAGTTTATTTTCAGGTTGATGAAAAGGATAAGTCAAAATGAATTTATGGTGAATATAAAAGTACGACAAATTTGTGGTCAAATTTCAAAATATGAGACTAAAATATACGCCTAAGGTACGACAAAAGATCAAAATTACGCCCCGGGCGGGTGATTCTAATCTTTTGTCGTACTTTAATTTCAAAATATACCACGAAATAAAATGAACTCCTCCACTGCGTTTTTTTTTTGTGTTATTATTTAGCACAACAAGCCTTGCATTACGTAGAATGAACTGAAGATGACATTTCAGATTACAAATTTAAAAATATTATTTCGAATTTAAGCACTTGTATTGCTCCAATTTGGTGTAGAATATCCATTTACCATAGTTTATATTTTTTGTTACCAGCTTGGAAGCAGCTGACTAATATGTCGTACTTTTATGTGTATATTTTGACGTTTATTCATTGCCAGTTTATTTTAGTTCATTTTCTTGGTTGATGAAATGGATAAATCAAAACAAATATGGTTAACACAAGAGTTACGACAAATTTCAATTTGCGATGAATTGTCAAAATTTGTGACAAAAATATGTACATATATATGCCTAAACTACGATAAAAGTTCAGAATCAGCACCCAGATACACCCCAAGTCCCCTTTGTAAAAAAGTCGTAAAACGTTTTCACCACATATTTCCAATATTTTCCTTGATGATATATTCATGGATTTTATGTTACGCAATTTTTATTTAAATATTTCATTTTATACCAAATACAACTCTATCAACTCAAGACCCTGTAAGAGGCATTAACGGATCTCTTCCTACTAATTAATCAATTGTGTTGATGCGAATAGAGAAATCATTTTGTGTGTACCATAAAATCTCCAATAATTCTTACTTGGAGCTCAAAGATGCACTCAGGCTATGCTGATGAGTCCCATTGGTACGGGTAGAAGATCTGCCAAATATCATATAAACTGTAAGCTTTTGTCAACAACTATTTTTGGAGAATTATGAATATCTCCTATCTGGAAGGATATTATTTACCAACAGAAACTTCTACGGACTATGTTACTTTTCAAGGCGGAATAAAATTTATAAAAGAAAGTTACAATATAAATTGGTTAGAGATTAAGAACAGACACCCACAAGATCATGCACCCCGCTCTTAATTTCAATCCGCAATCTGTAAAACTGAAAGGGTAGACCCAAATAAAAAAAACTTATTGTGAGACCTGAATATTGTAGATCAGAAAATCGTGGAAAATATTAATATCTTAAGGACAAAATATTTCCAATTAACAACAACGTTTCATTTGCTATTAAAATTATAGGACTTCTGAAGCCTGTAGAAAGCTTAGGAGTATATAGAGTATGTACGTATTATCCAAAAATTCAACACAATTATAATAAAATTCGTTAAAATTAGTAAAATTCTCCTAACATCTCTCTCCTCATCCTTCTTTCTTTTCTACCCATATAATAATAATTTCAACATCCTTTTTTCTTGCAAAATTTTGTAATAACTTTCCAAAGCACATGCTGCACGGCATTAAGTCCTGAATATATTAACTTATATTAAAAGAAATATAGCTTTTTTTAGAGACTCTGTGTTTTATTCCCATTCCTATACATATTTCCATAAACTGTGCAACCTTGAGAGTATAGTTATAAAATTTACAATGCATAGTGCGACCCCCACAGTAATCAGGAAAATTGCTAGTAGTATAGTATTAAATATATATACATATATATATATATGGGGAGGTTATACAGTAAGAGCAGTAGCGGCAACAAGGAAGCACAAAATTTTTTAATGTCTCCATTAAGTTTCCTTTCAGTAAAACTTATTTTCCGAAAATTCCACACAGCGCAAAACAACTGATGAATATGCAAAAATTCACTTGTGTATTTTACAGACTCCCCAGAGATTGAAGTAGAGCAACCGTTTGTGCACACTGGTGTCGGTTTCGAAGCTAAATTAACATGTTTAGTACATGCAGAACCATTGCCCCATGTTATTTGGTACAAGGATACAACTCAATTAGGAACCACGGAACAACATTCCCAGCAGGTAATTATAATATATATATATCGCGTTTATATACAATACATACATTATATAGTTTTGTGATCCAATCTGTGTCCTTTATTATTCGAAAGACCATATGTATGGTATCTCGACGGGAATTATATAGCTGAAATCTCGAAAACTGTTCTCATATCTGCATATAATTGCAATTTGGATAGTAGATGGTACCTACTTGAATTATTATTTTAGAAATAAATTTTAAAAAATTCCCGTTGATAATTGAATATGGGTTCGATCCTTTAAAATGGTTGAAATTGAAATTCAAATAATTTTCTGGATTTCTTTCTTCTACCCAATTCTTACCCAATTCTTACCCAACTAAAACAAAAACGGATCTTATTTTCTTTTTACAGAATCGGGGAAACAGATATAGCCTAATAATACGAAATGTGACTAACAACGATTTAGGAAACTACACATGTCAAGCATCCAATAATTTAGGAAAAGATCGAGCTTCATTATCATTGAGTGCGATTCCCACAGTTTGCGTCTTCGACTCGGTAAGTTAACTATATATTTGCTATAATACTATTCTATTATGTTCTATTTACAATGTGTAAATTTACTAAAAATGTATTCGGAAATTAATTACCTAATAATTTATACATAATTATAGTAGGAAATTTACACCGAAAAGTAATTGTAAATTTTTACACTTTTATAAAAAATAATTATTTTGAACTCAAGTAGAGGATGTTCTGTATATGGTTTGCACCTGAATGCTATGGATAGGTGATGCCCCAGCCAAGCAAAAAATTGTATGGGCCTTGAAAGGGGAAATGCGAACTGTTTCCGAGATAATGGTATATATTTGGATAAGGTTTTATATACACATCTCCCTGTTCCTCTTCCGAACGTTAAAAAATTTGTTATTGCACCTTTCCAATGGTTTATGGTTTTGAACCTATGGCTCAATAAAATTAAAGTTTCGGAATTTTAAGTCAGTTTTCAGTCATCAATAAAAATTTTTAACTTTGGATTTAACAGGCCGAAAAGCTTAGACCTGTCAAACACTGTAACCAAAATGTAACCCGTTTTGAGTTTCTTGCACTTTTTCTTGAACAGGTCCAGCAAAAATGACGTAAAAAGCTCATTTCCAAAAAATAATTACCTACTGTTTGTGGTGTTGACGTGTTCTTTGATAAAAATAGTATAGTTAAATAAAAATATGTTTAAAAAACAACTAACTAAAAAATATTATCTATCTAACAAAGTTTAAGTCATCATCAAACGTTGATAAATTACTAGATGATCTATAAAAACATACTCAAATTTTTTTAAGTCTCGACCGTTAGGATGTCGCCTCTACTACATACCACACATCCTATATAGTAATTTTGCTGCATTAATAAACGAAGATTTTATAGGATTTTGCACCTTAAATGAGTATCTTTATACAGAAAAGTAATTTTTTGTCCGAGTAGATTTCTGGAAAGCTTTCTTCAAACTATATGAGCAGTTTTCGTGACACATATATAGGGGAATTTTGTCAGCATAGGCCTGTTTTCTTGCTAAAATTGCGATTTTTTTAGTTTTGACCACCACCAATGTTCTAGTGCGGCAAAATTTCTCTCAGTGACAACGAACTTTTCGTTACATTACAGATTTGAAAAGTGTACGCAAGTCATATGTTGTGCACGCCGGCTCTTTAAATAAAAAAAAAAAAAACATTGCGAATGTGTTGCATGGTTCATGCTTGAAATTTAATCCAATAACATGTTTGGTTAGTGGTGGTGTGACCGGATGCGGCAATGGATCTTATCGTCAGGGTTGGAGAATTTGAGTAGTCAGGGTCGGCCCACTGTGATTGTGTGCTTTGAAGACGCCAAAAAATGTCCAGCACCAATTCCAATGCAGTCCACCAATAATACACCAGCTAAAGAAAGATGCCCGCCCAAAAGTGCACAGCAAAAGCCCTCTTTGAACAATACAAGAGAAGTGAAGTGAAGTGCACCAATGTAACGACGAGCTATTACATTTGCCGGAAATGCGATTCCGAATAATGTGCCATTCAAATTTTGGTAAAAAAAAACAGATAAATGAAACGAATTCGGCTTTTTACTTCATTCAATTAATTTTTCCAGGTCATTTTCAATCATTTCAGCACATATTTCATCCATTGGCCAACCTTGCCAGCATTTCACTTTTTTTTTTAAAATGCTTATATTCTTTTCATTTTTCACCCAATCAATCTACGATGTTCAAAAAAAGTGTTCTTTTTTTCAGACCTTTCCAAATATGTGCTTGGATTGACCAAATTCTTTCTTAGACGGAAGTTACAGGTAAAAGTCAAAAAGGTGGCCAACCCTGACGGCATTGCCCTACATATTTCTTCAAATTGAATAGGTCCACTTTTTTCGTTGTAGAGGCTAATAAAAAAGTTTTTTCAAGCTGAATACAAAAAGTTAAAACAAAATCAAAATTTTCCTGAATTAGACGCGGGGAAACCCGGTCATTTATTTTCAAAAATCCTCCAATTTTTTTTTTTAATAAAACGGGTAGCAACAAGTCTTATACACAATTTGAAAACTATTATAATAAGCTCTTGACTAATTTTGTCTCATATCAGGATGTTTTTTTAAGTACGAATCTAGAGTAGAACCCAAGATCGATGATCTGTAAAGTGTGATGTGAACAGAACGACGCAAACCGAAAGCAAGCCGCATACCGTCCTTGAAAGCAGCTTCAAGCTTTCGATTGCAAACCGAGTCTAGTATCGTGTAGATTAAACTACCATAAATAAAAAGAGGTACAAAAGGTGACCCAACTAGTCACAAACGCAAATCAGCCGGAAATACATTGGTAGATAGCCACAGTCTCCTTAGCTCACCATAAATTTTACCTACCACAGTTTTAAAATGATCACAGCACCTCAAACGATTATTAATTTTCACTTCCAAATTGGTTATATAGTTTACATTAGGTAGTACCTACCACATTATTAAGCATAATTGAGGGAAGGTCCTCAATATTAAGATCAGAATTAGAAAGGGCTATGCAATTTGATTTATTGGAGTTAAGAACTAGTTGATTATCAATTTATCACCAAAAAATTTCCGAAAGATCATCGTTTGTTCTGCAGATACAGTCCTCAATCAATCCATGGGGTCTACATACATAAATATAGCTGCTCGTCATCTGCATACAGGTGCAATTGGACATCAGGTACCACATTACATAAATCAGCTTAAAGAGGAGAGGTCCTAAAACTGATTCTTGAGGAGCTCCACATATTAAATGCGTTCGAGAAGACGCAACTCCAACCACCTATTGTGACCTATAGTTGAGAGAAAATTTGCTATCATCTTAACAGCAGAGATGGAGAAATAAAAGTTTGCCTACAACTTACGTAGCAGTTTTTCATGCACAATATGTTGAGTAAGTGATAAAAAGCGCAACACGTGAAATATCCGAATTTGGAGTTGTTGTTGTTATCAGTGAAGATAAGAGTAAAATCGATTTTTTAACTTACATCAAACTTGCATGTGTCACACAAGATAGAAAATCAAAGAAAATCAAATTCATAAGTATATCAATTATATCGATAACGGTTAGGGCTAGAATCGCAAAATGTTAGTTAAATATTTAATAAGCTTCCATTAAACTTCCGATGAATAAAAATAAAATATTCCAAAGCGATGTTAAAACGGCGAATCTTGAAAATCCCGAAAGTTCAAAAATTCCAAGCAAAATCACAAATCGTGCCTTGCCAAGCTTTTTACGGGTTATGCACGAAATATTGATTTATCCAAAGTCTTAGTTTTTCAAAAAATACCACGCATTTTTATTATTATAAAAGTAAAGTTGTTTTATGGTTTTGGAACGCTATGAAATACCACTTCAAAAAATCCTGTTTTCTCAAAATAACACTATTTCAGAAAACAAAATATTCCTTTTTTCGAAATCACCTTTTCGGTATTCCGCATGGTTTCCCTTTAAAATATCCGACTGTTGCGAAAGAAATTTTGATGGGATTTTAACAGACGGTATATTTGAAAAAAATGGATATTAAAAAACACTATATCGGATATGATACTCAACCAACGCATTTAAATAGCCGAAATTATCAACATTTTCACCGAATAAAAATTGTACACAATTCTTGGTTTTTCAAAAATGCGGATTTGTGGGATGAAATGAGATTTTGTTTGCTCCGAATTCCTATGGCTTGAGATTTTAGCTTTCGAAAATTAAAATATCGAAATTTTTAATATCAAAATATTTTTAATTATGTAATTTTGTGATACGAGATTGATTTGACTCATATGTTTGCCACATATACCTATGTAGCTCTCTTTCACTCTCTTTCAGTCCCTTTCTCTCTCTCTCTCACTCCCTCTCTAACTCTCTAAGTAACAAATCGCATTATATTTTTTTTGGTCTATTATACGTGCTACATACATATGTAAATACAAAAAAACACTGAAAATCTTGTATCGAAGAAATTTGGGAAGTGACTTCCCCCAAAGCTCCTGGCAGAAAAAAAAACACGGAAGGAGAATTCTTAATTCAGCAATTGCACCGTAGTTAACATGTTCAAAGTCTGGAAATATTACGGAATCTCATTTTTCCAAGAAACATTTTATTTCCTTTTCAAATTTATATCATAGCACATCCGTGCTCACTTTATGTTCCAAGGATATGTATTTTTTCGTTGTACTTTTTCACAAAAATAAATGTATAAAACATGTATCACCATGAAAATAATTTCCTCTCCTTAAGCTCTAGCTGAGTCCTTTTTAGTAAATATCCTGTTTCGGTCGATATATTCACGTTTCTTCCCGTAGGAATCACGGTGTATAACATCCAATCCATTACAAATGAAAAACTTATACCCAATAGAAAAAGCACCCGGCCCAAGAGCTTGTATATTTTAGTTTAGCCAGAAATAGTAGAGAGATTACAGCAGCCTTGTTGATGAACATAAAGTTACCATTTTATGTGCACTTATATGTATATATAGTATATGTATGTATCATGAGAATATAGTAGCAGTATCCTGATATCTGGAGAGACGGGAGATGACAGGTGAAATGATAAAAATTCGGATATTCCCGGATGAGTAAACATCACTTGATGTCTGGTATATAAGACCTGAAGCGTACCAAGTAACATGAGAGTATGGTTAAACACCCGAAGGGTGTCATCAATATCCTTTGAGCCCGATTATTTATGGCACAAAGAACGTCACGATATCTTTTGGATTTTCGATCCTGCTGATACATGAACCATATATACACAGGAAAAATGTGTCCAACCTTGTTACCATCATGCTACATACATTACACTCTAAACCAGTGGGAAGGAATTAGCTTAACTCTTACCCAGTATCCCACACGGGAACATTTAGTAAAAGGAAACTGACGTTTGATGTGTGCCTTTTTGCTGAACGATTTGCACATCAAACAAGATTTTTCCCTTATCTCCTTTATGTATATGCTCGCAACTTTATGGTACTGCCCTATCGGAGGATGATGTTATGGGGAGGCACGTTCAATACTTTATTTTACCAGGCTCTCTTTCTCTGCGGTTGTTTAGGGATCTTTTACAATTTTGATCCCTTTTACCAAAATGAAATGATTACGGTCAATAAGACTCATGTGAAATCAGAATCCCTCGTTTTTACTTTTTAACTTTTTTATAACAGAAAGTTGAAAATTGTAAAACGGAATAGAAATGGAATAGCAAACTTTGAGAAAAGGACTGAATTCGGGAATTAGCTTTAAATGATACAAAGTAATGTTTCCAAATTGATTGATGCCGAAGAAAGAGAAAACTTTGAAAATGAATAGACTTTTGATGTTGCTTTTATAAATTGGAATTCTCAAAGCGTGGTGATTTTTTTTTTTATCTGCTAAAACCTTGGATGTTTGGTTTTAATTTAATTATAGTATCGTTCTTTTTTCAATCTTGATTGAGACTTTATCAAGGATAAACAAATATTTTTTTTCTTTTTGTATATAAAAGGGCATTTCTCAAAGAAAGGTTTCTTTCAGTCCTATACCCGCACAAAAATTGAATAAGTTCAAAGGGACCTAAGTCTTGATAATTCCAATCAAAATTTAAAATTCAAAAGAAATTTTAGAAAAAAAAAGGGCTTGGAAAAGTCTTAACCGCTGTTATAGTAAATTTGTTGTCGGTATATTTACTCGGACGCCAATAGTTCGGTAGCAGAACGACAAAATTTGACCCTGGGTAGCTTCAGTGGAGTAATGTGTCCAAAAGATAACAGCTGGTTTGAGTTTGATTTCTTGCTTTATTTCTTACGTCTCTAATATAAGTGTAAGATATTTAAAGTAAGTATCAGAATGACTAAAACTAGCTGAGAGGTACGATATGATAGCTTTCCGTTGCACGCGTACTCACTAGTGCTCCGTTGCTCGCATACTCCGTTGCTCACATACTCACTAGTTGTCCGTTTTTCACGTACTGATGAGAACAAGAAGGCCTTCCGTTGTACACGTACTAACTAGTGGGTTCCGTTGTTCACGGACTACTACTAGCTCTCCGGCTTTCAAGTACTGGCGATAGGATAAGTGGGGATGGATATTCCAGGTTTCCCGGACAAGCCAGTTCAACTTCTAGAATTTTTGGATCAAATAGTCAGGTGGCAGGTTGACGGTCGAATGGCGGTCCTTGATGAATCTTTATTGCCTTACTTCTAATACTGATTCAGAAAGTAACTATGAATTATGAGCGATGGAAAATTTCATATGGAAAAACTTCACAAATAGTTGTACTCAGCTCTCGTTATATAAAAATTTGTTACAAAGTTCTCTATCCGAATTCAAGTTTATGAGCATTACCCTTACATATCTGGGCATTCTTTAAAAATTAATTCGTCAGTATAGCTTGATGATTGTCATTCAACTCAAGATGATCTACTAAATAAATCACCTAATCCTAGCAGTTTCTGTAGTATCTCGTCAAACGTCGAAGATTCGCCCTAGGAAAATGTACAATGATCTTCATCTTACATATGATACCTGTACCAAAATTTTTTGTACTAAGTAGTAATTTGCCTTTCTCTTCTATAACTTCCTTATTGCTTTTAGTCTATGTCATATTTTTAGTTTTATTTAACCTGAGGGTGCAATTATTTAACTCTGTAAACTCAACTAGCTTCAGTGAACCAACCTTGGCAAGGAACTCTCTCTCTGATATTGCAACTTGCGGCACATATAATACAAACCAGCGAGCTGCTAAGTACTCGTGTGTAAAAACCACAAAATATCCACTCTCAGTAGCAAGAAAGATTTCTCAGTGAAATTAGTATCAAGATATTCTGGACAACTATAAGTAATGCAGATAGCATATATTTAACTTACATATATATTAGCCAATACTTAAATAGAAAATAGGAGAAGCAATTGGCCGCCATGATAAGTATTCATAGTAAAGTGCAGACCTGACGATAGAACAAAAAAAAACTGAAATCAAAAATAGGTAGCAGACAAGACAGTTATCCCCATAAAGAAGTCCAGCTACCACTACAAGCTAGACTGGAACCAAATAAAAGAAAAAAAACCTCCTTAAGACAATTGTCAGAAAATATTCAAACCTGGCTTGTCTATCAAGCAGCCATAGTTCGCCAATTTCAAAATCATTATGACGACAGCGACTTGGAAAATGAAACCGAATAGACCACAATGAAATGTCAATATTCTGAGGTTTCTAGCAAATCCAGTACACTACTATGGAGTAGTTCCAAATTCCAAACCCAAATCATTCAAAAAGAGATGAAAACTCAGATGCGGATACATCTCTCCGCGTTTTAGTATAAAACAATTTGTGAATAATTTGTTATACTAAAATTTTTCTTTAATATAATTCACACATACTTCTTGCAATAATAAGTATATTAACCTAACAAAACTTTCGAGTAAAAAGCAAACAAAATAAATCAAACTGTTAGCTGCAAACTCGACTACGCAATCCGAGTTTATAGGGCACCATTTCGACTCGACTACGCCAGCCAACGTCGAGGAGTCGAGTCGACCCAATTTCAACTCGAGTTGAACCCGAGTTCAACATGGTCCAACCCTGCATGTAAACATGGTAATACTATATGTAAGAAATTTTCAATATTTTATAAAAATTGGTAAACATTTTTGCGATTTGTGAATTGTTAACATACGAACTGAGCAGATCGGAAGAATTGTAGATTGTGATTTACGCTAGAGTTGAACACCTACACTTTTATTTGTGATGAAATTTCACAGAATTTCCATATCTAGGATAGAATTCAGAATTTTTTTGCTAATAAATATAAAAAATCGGAGCTATGCAATAAATAGTGCTGCATACTGACGTTTATGAACCAGCTCTATTTTTGCTTAATTAAACCCAATTTCAATTCAACCTATCTTACTTAACTCAATGGAAATCATCCCTCTCTTAAAACGATTTAAAACTCTTTCCTTTGAATCCTGAGTAACTAAAAGTTCAGCAATTTACCACAAAAACTAATGTTCAAAGCTTTCATCACTTTTGTGAAAAACACAATTTGCTTTTGATATACCAGCAGAATTTCATTTGTACACTTCCAGGACTTTGATAAATGATTCACATACAGGTTCCTTTTGGGAATTATGTAGAGCAAAAACACTTTCTAATCTTGCTTATCTGCTAAAAAAGAGGGAAAAACGCTTGCAAAATGTTGAGAGCATGAAGGAAAATTGCTAGACGAATTGGGAAAAAGTTGTTCCCTGATGGTAGGTACATAAATAGGTAAAGAAATAAAGCTGTAATCGTTGAATTAACTAAGAATGATAATCAAGGATACATTGTCTGTGAGTGAATAAGAGAGATAAAAGTACAGCAAATGGAATGTGTACAAATTTAATGGTTCAGCAAAATACAAATTAGATCAAATGTACTGCCCATTGAGTCTTCTTTATGTTCCGAAACAATGTACTCTGCCAAGAGTAATGATCTAAAAATTTTTACATAATTCATTTTGGAAAAAAAATCGCAAAAAAATAAATTGTTTAATTAAATTTTTATCTAACATCGGCAGAAATTAAAATGTGGGCGGAGGGGGGTACATTAGAAATGTCCAAGGTACTTTGGTCAAAGTCAAATTCTGATCAATTTCCGGTATACCAACAATGAAAGTCTACACATGCTGCTCAATGCCCACCAATTTTTTTGGATAATTCATGGCATATACAGAGGCTTTTTGATAAGTCATTGGACTTTGTGTCTTTGATAATAGATGGTGCTCAAATCGCGAGAGTAATACGTATTAGTTTTGATAATTGACACGGAGTTTCAAGCAGATCTGTCAAATTGAAAATTTTTCACAACATTCGAAAATGGATAATTTTGTGTCGTTTTGCTATAATGGATACAAGTAAATTCCATACGCTGATGAAGCACTACTTTTACATGGAAATATTATCATTAAGAAAAGCTAACGAAAAAATAAAAATATTATGGGGACTTTTCTGCGTGACTTGAAATGATTCACAAATGGTTACTGAATTTCGTTATATAGACGTACAAGTACGAATGATTTTGAACGTCCGAGACTGCTGAATGAAATCACAACTGAAGATATGGTCAATAACATCCATGAAATCGTATTCAACTACGAAGTCGAGTTAAGATACGCGATATTTACAAAATGGTAAACATCACAGAGCAATGTGTTGATCATCGTAGGCGATCAGAAATAACAATGCTAATGAAATCTCTGTGATCGGCGTTGGGTCGAAAAGTTCATTTTTTCTACGTTTTTCATATCCTCCATTTGGATATGAGAAAGCTATCGGCAAAATGATTCCCACATTTGATCACAATTGATCAAAAACGAAATCGTTTGACCATTTTGAACCAATGTTTGAACATTTTCATTCAAATGAATTTTTGTGGCGGCTTATGTAACCGTCATTAAAATCTCTCCTGGCGAACGTTCTTCGAAGAATGCAAAACCAGTTCCAGTTATAATAGTTATTCTCTTGGATCTCTTTTCTTAGGGAGTTTTGTGATGATTTCTTTCTTCCATGAAAATCTATCTTGTTCCAAATGCTATGGTAGTCGTACTTCTTTTGAATAGTTCTGCGAAAATTCCGTCGGAACTTTGAGCTTTTGTTCTTACAATCTGTTCGAATCCAACTCTTCGTTTTTCTCTTCATCTACTTATAACAACCAAACTCAGCTATTTGAATACCCAACTTATCCAAATTTGTGTGCTTAGCTAGATTTCAACAGCCGTCGAACAAACAACAACACCTAGCAATATATTATCTATTTAAATAAGTCAACTTGATTCTTGACCCGACGATCAAACTAACTAGATTGTTTAACTGTTATACAAAATGGCAAAACTCTGTGGCGTATACATGAATTCGAATAGAGCTTGACTCAGTGTAACGTCACTAGCTGTTATAATAAGACGAAGACTTGGATTCAGATAGAACCTCAAGTTTGTTGATGACTTCAATTATTTTTCTCCTAGATGAAAAATTCTAAAGGAAACACATTCATTATTAACAAAAATTTATTGTTGTGATTTTATACACCATTTAGAGCCTGTCCGGATCCAAGTCTTCGTCCTGTTATTACAGCTAGTGACGTAACACAACAAGCTCAGCTATTATAATAGTTAGACGAAGCTAACCTGTCCGAAATCGTTCATTTGCTCCGCTTGATTTCACAGATAGCAAACAAACATAACCTCACAATACCTTGTCTATTGAAATAAGTCAACTCGAACCTTGACTCGGTGATCAAGCTAACCAGATGTCAAAACTGTTATACAAAGTAGCAAAGCTCGGTGGCATAGACATGGATTCGGATAGAGCTTGGTCTCGATGTTACGTCACTAGCTGTAATAACAAGACGAAGACTTGGATCCGGACAGGCCCTTAATATAATTTCATTGTTATTTCCATTAGTTGATGTTGCAGCTTGCATTTTGGTATTCTTAAGTTTTTGTCTTATATTGGCCAAATATTTTTCGATAAGTCGTAGCTTCGAACAATTTGGTGGATTTTTTTCCTTCGGGACGACTTTGATGGACTTTTCCGTATAAAATTCTGAAAGCCGTTTACAAATGGAAAGTAGCGAAATCAGCCAAAATAATACGGGATAATCCTGTATTCTAATAAAATGAAGCAATCGTTTTTTCATACACTCATTCAGGTAAATCTCTGTATTTATGGTCCCTGCTATTACAAAGCCGTAGATTTCAAACCACAAACCTGCAAACTAAATATTTATTCAGAAATTTGATACGCTGACGAGTTTTAAACTTTGGGAGTATATCGCCCCGTTGTTTTGCAGCAACAAATTGTTCTTGACCTGGTAGCTAACGAAATCGGCCTTATATCCATTATAAATTGTTCATACGATTTTCGAGACCTCATTTTGACTATTTTTCTTCTTCTAAAAATCTGTCGGCAACTTTCTGAACTGTAAAACTTTTCAATCCTCCTCTAACGTTCATCCTTTACACATTTGACTTCGATTTTCATATTTTATCAGCCACATTCCTGATAGAAATGTTAAGATTCCCTTTGAAAACAGCGGTGACTTTGTCCTGAGCATCCCTACTTTCTGCTACACGTTTTCTTCCCGACCCAGGTTTTCTTTGAACACTGGAAGATCCCGAAAATTTAGACAAACATTTTGAATGGTTCTTTTTGAAATATTGAGGATTTTAGCCAACTTTCTTTGTGACTTCTCTGGATTTTGGAAATAATTAAATTTCTCCTTTCCTATTATTTTGATGCCATGACTGATTGAATACCGAATGACGCATCGTTCAACTAGACTCTATTACGCATGCTTAAGCAAAGAAATTTACAACGTCGACATGTGTTGGTGTTTGTGTAAGAGGAAGATAGCGGTGGTCGAGTTTTTTCTGGGACAGTTCTTAGTTTATTCAGTTTAGTTCGACCTTTTTTTATTGTTCCTATTGCTTTTCTTGTGTTTCTTCTGTAGATTTGTTCTTGTATCGAGATTAGCAGCTGACTTCCTCTATCTCTTTTCCGTTTTACTTATTGTTTACTTAGATATGATCACGTGTCCTTCTAACCTTAAAAAGATTCATAGGTTACCAGTTATTACTTCTATAAATTTATAACGATAATCCCGACTACTTATACCAGGCTCGTACCAATAACTATTCTATCAGACAGAGAAGGGTTTCGTTGATAGTTCACGAAGCTCAAGGCTTGAAAACATGACATTTCTTAGTATACAGGGTATTTTGCCCGTACGGTATACTTTTTCATAGGATGGTAGCGTGTATCAATCAAAGCAAAACTTTATTTTAGGAGTGGGGTGCCTTCCCATATCCTTTTTTTTTTATAATCTCCAAAAAAGGAAGACTCTTGCTTATCATATGCTAAATTAGTGCTGCTTTTTTTATTTGCCTAGGTATCATATAGGTAAACGGTATATAAACCATTGGAAAGTGTGATGTGTGCACTATCAAATAAAAAAAAGTAGCACAAACTTAACTTATGTATTTCGTGAGTTATAGGCATATGAGCAAAAGCCTTCCCTTTTTAGAGGTTATGTTAACAAAAACATTATATCTCTGTAGGGTAAGGGAGGTAGTTCAACCTCTAATATAAAGTTTTGTTTGGGTTGGTGTACTCGCCTACCCTGAGAAAGGTTATATCTTTTGGGCGATTTCAACTTAATCGTTCAACTTTTTTCACTTTTTCTTTAGTTTCTTTTCTTAATTTCTTTAGTTTTGTATAAAATTATAAATTTAATCACACAAGCAATGAATATTGACCTAATTTGAAATATACTTTTTAATCAATGCAGTAAATTTCGAATAATTTTCAAAAACAAAAAATTATCAATTTATCAGAAAAGTAATTAATTTTCTATATAAATTCCACTAAATATAAAATTAATTCTCCAGGATAACTATCTCCCCAACACTCTTTGACATTCTTAAATATTCTCACAAACTAATAGTTGTTGTTTGTATTACTACACTTAATCTCAATAAAATTTTGCTAATTTCTCTTGTCTCTTTTTTTTTTATTATAGCCCCCATTGAGCAACTATCGTGACCAATATAACATCTCATGGACAGTCCAAAGCTACTCACCCATTCGAGAATATCGTTTATTTTACCGGAAAGAAGTAAGTCCAAGAAGTCACAGCCACCATGAAAAATTAGATAACCACATTGGGCCACATTATTACTCCGGACTAACATATATGGGAACCAATTCACATGCAGTTACCGGGAGTGGAACCTCCGGAGGATACTTATCGCTTGGAAGTTCAAGCAATGGAATAATTGGATCTGCTTCTGGTATCCACCAGGAGCATGAAAAATGGAAAAACATCGTCATATCCGGAGAACATCCAATGTTCAATGAACACGACATGGGAATGGGATATACTCATCCGTATGGATATGGTAACATCGAAGGTGGTGTAGGAGGAGGAGGAGGAGGAGGAAGTGGTTCAATTGGTGGTAGCGGTGGTAATGGAGGTGGTGGCATACTCGGAAGTGGTGGTGCTAGTACAGTTTACAGAGATCCAAACGGTAAGGAGAATTTAACAAGATGGAAACAATGTTCATCATATCTATTAAAAACGTAATAAAATTTCTTGTAGGTGTTAATCGCAACCACAATATTCGACACAAGATGTCATATATAATTAGAAATCTTACACCTGCCACCAATTATGAAGCTCGAGTTCAGGCACGTAATGACCATGATTGGAACAAGCTTTCCAGTGTATTCTATTTTTCAACAAGAGCTGAAGGTATGTTTTGTAACAATTGAATTGAATTTTAAATTAATAACACTTAAGCTGAAGAGAATGAAAGTTTTCAACACTTCTATCCTTCCCCTTCCAACTTCATAAACTCAACGCAAAATCCACAAAACAAATTTGTGAATTCATCCTGGCATTTCCTAGCTAGTATTACAGGGTCTTACTGCTCCTAATTTTTATAGCTAGCATGTATAGTTCTATTTAAATAAAAACTCTGTAAATATGAAGGTGAGCATGGAATATATTTTGAAGCTATTGCACGTGTTCTCGGATATCCTCTGGCGTATTCTGTTAGTTTTTTTTCTCTTGATTGTATAAAACTGCTAAAGGGGTAAAACAGTCGAATTTTTATCGACTTTTTACTTAATGCACAGTGGAATTTTTTATTTTGTATACAGACAAAAATTCGTTAAAATAGAACGGAAAGGCTTTTATCCGTAATGAGTGAAATTAAACCAATTCCGGATAAACGATATTCCGAATAAACTTTTCCAATCATCTCAGCGCGCTCTTTTGACGATTTGTTTTTTTTAATAGTCATCAACACACTTTTAATCTACACTTAAAACTGAAAGAGGGATCGATATCGATAATATCTGTTTATTTATCCGATGATTTTCCAGAACAAAAAGTTGAATTCTTGTAGTCAAAATTTTCCGATTAAATTTTAGATGTTTCCTCTGTATAATAAAAGCTTTCTAGTTAACCTCTTAATCCCGAGCGCAGTTATATTTTTCTGCTTTCGTCTGAAAAACTGTAAATAGGATTAAAATTGACAGTTAGAAAGTCATTGATAAATATGAGAAAGAGATTAGGACAGAGATTTGAACCTTGCGATAAACGGACGCTGATTATTTAATGGTCAGATATATGTCCAATATAACTTAAATTAAATAGCCAGAAAGAAAACTTTTTGATGATGTAAGAGTCCAGAGCTAATTCGTGAGGCTTTCGCCAGAAACGCAGAATGCAAGACTCTGTCGAAGGTTTTCGAAATATCTAATGCAACGTTTTCAAATTCATTAGAACTGTGGAGGCTTTTGTACATTGGCTCGAAATGAAGGAATGTTAGACAATTTTCGTTTAAGCGACCAGCAAGAGAATCGTATTGGGTATCGCTAGAAATTTAATCAATAATTGGACATTGATGAGTGTTTCAATAGCCTTAGAAAGAATTGCAGTAACCGCATTTAATCGATACTTTAAGGAATCGCTTTCTTGTAACCTTGCTTTCGGTATCAAAAAATGAAGGAGTGGAAACATTTTAAAAATCGGACGACCTTGTTAAAACCGAAGTAGTCAACAGTCCGTATACTGGTCCCTACCTAACATTTTAGCCTACCATAAAATGCTACTTTATTGCGGAGCTACAAAATGGAAAGAGGGCGAAGTAGTCCGCCTGGTATGAGATAAGTGAGGGAATTCTTCACCCCTATCATCTTCAGACGAGTAAACTAAGTGAGCTATCTTAGCAGACAATCGCTTAGGCTGATTTATTAATGCAGTCACTAGACATGACCGCTTCCATTATTTTCTGAGCAAGATAGGAATATTCAACGGCGAACTGTTTCGACTATGTAAAGAGGAAGACTGCACCTCGAAACATATCATATTTGAGTGTTCCGCACTTGTACCTATAAAGTAGCAAATCACTATACAGAAATAGTTATCACTCCAAATAAGTTTTGAAAGCTAACGCCAAAAGCAATAATCGAGCTCGTAAAGAGGCTAGATTTAGATTAACCACTTAAGGGGAAGACACAAGAGATGAACTCTGGTCCTTGTGGTCTAGCTGCTCCTATTCCTAGCCTTAACCTTATATGTCCAAGAAATCAAGCACCCAATGAGTACTTAAATATTTTTCTAAAGGGTAGAGCACATTTCTCATATAATGTTGACCAAAACAAAGTATAATATCTACCTACAAAATTGTTATAAAAATAATCGGTGTCCACCGACAAAGAAATTCAGTTTTTTATCTGCCAAAGTATATTCCCATAATGGCGCTGAATTGATAAAAAAAATAGAAATATGAGAAATAATCCTCCCACTAAAACCATCCCCGACACCCTCATCAGCTCATTCTAAGCCCTGTTCCTTCTTTCCCTTTAAATATATTTACGCAACTGGACCTCTCTAGTAATCTTTTGTTTACCAATTACCATCCTACATAATCACCTTACCTTTTTCAAAATTCATCAGCAGACCCATCTGTTTACACATTATAAATTTACAGGCCTATAAAGTCCTACAACCGTATCCTAAATTATATATTGTTTGTAATCCCATTACTGATATCCTTTTTCATTAGATTAATCGTTTTATAAAGCACATACATCCTATATATGTACATACATACATACCAACATATTTACGTGTATACATCATAAAGTAAATTTCAATTTTAAACAGATTCTCTGATTACAAATTCTGTGTGGGTTTATAATGAGTACCTACCCTCTAACATACCAGTGATCCCTATAATTTTGAATCCATTGAATTAAAGTCCAAGAAATTCGAATCACACTAATTTTTTTATTTATAAATTCCAGGTCAAAGGACAATTACCTGATTTTTCATTAAAAGTTTTTTTTATTATAAATATTTGGATTAGGGATATAATAATTGGTAACCATATTCAAAACCATACTCAGTAGCGTACCTAGGGGAGGGGGCAGTCCGCCTCGGGCGGCACAAATTTTAGTGGTGTATTTTTTTTTTATAGTTCTGTTTAAATTATATAAAAATAAAAATAAACAAAATAATAATTACAACATTAAAATTAGTAATAATAATTAACGAAAATACATCCTGACACTCGACGTTGATATTTTTAAACTTAATCAGTGAAAAAAGAAACCAAGTGCGCTGTAAATTTTGAATTAGCGAT
Source organism: Dioctria linearis (assembly GCA_963930735.1). Lineage (NCBI taxonomy): Eukaryota > Metazoa > Arthropoda > Insecta > Diptera > Asilidae > Dioctria > Dioctria linearis. The sequence goes on from OZ005740.1 coordinate 19,889,795, forward strand.
GACCATGTAAAAATACGTCGGTTGGTAGTAAAAATTAGAACTGCTTAAAAGGAGTCAATACCAAGATTTGCAAGTTTCGTACATTTTTCAATGCGAATTTCTGGCAAACTATTTGTATCAAAATAACGATTTATATCTTAAAATTAAAGGAAGAAGTCTAGTAAATAACGTTGGCAAAAATTAATAAATATGTATTGGAATGGAAATATTAGCTCGGAAACTTGTAAAAAATGGTAAAAAGTGAAGTTTTTTAAATCAACTTCCTACTAGTAAGTATTCTCATTTCTTTAGATTCTTTTAGAAAGAAAAAGCCTAGAACTAGAAAATAAGGTCGAGTTTTTTTTCATTTTTAGTGGCGCTTCTTTTAATTATTTGACTCTAATAATATACTTGTTTTTTCTCCCGATATTTCACCGACGAGAAATTGCAATTTTTCGTTAAAAGTTGTTGAAATACAAAGCAAACGAGTATGTTTAACAATTATTTGCAAAAAAATTAGGAGAGTTAATTCTCGTTGAATTGAAAAATTTCAATTTATTTGAACTCCAAATATTCATTTTTCTTCTTAAATGGCGCATGTTGGGTTTCTGTCTTTTACGCTAGATGTCTCTAATGTATTCTGTGGTATAGGTCTAGGCTAATTTTATATGATTTTTCTCACTTTCAAGACACAAACCTACGTATAGTAAATTTTATTGCCTACAAGCTCGCTGGTATCTAAATTGAAACTTTTGCTGAATACTGACTCCTCTTAAGAAACTACCTTTTAAAACGGGAGTCAGAAGGAAACTTTAAACGCATAACTCGTCCCAAACACGTTGAACTTAACCTCACACTTGGATTATATTGCTTCCGGATTTAAAAAAAAAAAAAACAAAAAAAAAATATTTCCGAAGGAAAAAAACTAAAAAGTAATTTCATGAAAAGTTGATTGAGAAAATTGAAAAAGACGGAACTAATTTATAACAAAAAGTTGAAATTGAAAACAAATTTGACGGATCTCAAATGTCAACGCGTTCAATCTGACAGCGAATATTTTTTCCAAATTGTCGAACTCGACGCTCAAGGTATATAGAAGACAAGTATTCCCATTAAAATTTTGACACATTGCTGCTGATAGCCTGTGACATGTTTCGTCCTATAACGTATACATATACATTTCTATTGAAAAGACAGGTATATAAGAGAGAATATTGTGTTTTCTGCACCGTACTTTCCTATACATTCGGATACAAATGGCGGAACGTGGTTTGTAATGAGAATACCTTGTATCTCTGTACCGTGCTCGACGCTAACCCTGTGTTGGAAAATTTCAATCTAACTCTACCTTGAAGGGCTGCTTGTTTCAAGATGATTATTGCAATGTCGAAAGCAAACTGCTATATTTTAGGTTGCCATTTAAAAGAAATTACATCTTCGTAATTTTTAATAACTTTTATCATTTCCAACTTGATAAAATTCGATTTTACCCTAAGCACAAGTGTCGATCTAGTTCATAAACAAACATCAAATGTTGTTGTTAATGCAAACAACGTCCCCATCGGACATGGATATCGTCAATAGAGAAGAGGAACTAGCTTGTTGCCTTATAGTGGTTAATGCAAAGTTAATTTAAGAAACTTAGGAAACAAGAAGAGATTTTCGACTGTCTTCTATTTAAATCTTAACAAATATAAATGGAAAGAAAAATAACAAAAAACTTAAACTGTCTTTGAAAATATCACGAATAAATAAAATAAAGATAAAAATTATGTGAAAGCGCAGATTACATGCAACGAAAAAGAATAATTAATTCTCGAAAATAAGTGAGTTGAGAAATTTTGAAATTTTATCCTCATGTTATCCCGCGCTTTTGAGAAAGCACGTTTTTACTGAAATATTGAGAGATGCCACCAAAGGTCAACCCAAAGTTGGTCAAGCTGTTAACATTGACGAAGAATAATTCTATATTGAAAAACAAAGGATCCAGAATATTATGTCTAATATTTATTCTAATATTTATTCAAATTATAATATTGTTAAGAATTTTTTAACAATACACCATCAGTGTCTCTAGTTGTGAACGGAGCTTTTCCATAATAAAATAAATTGAAAATTATCTTCGTTCCACAATTAAGGCCCAAGCACATTGTAAACTTGCACAACTTCGAATCAATTGATTTTTGATAACTTCGGCGTGGTGAACTTTTAGTTGAACACAGGGTGAGCGCTAGCAACTTTGATTTCCCTACTATTATCTCTTTTTTTCTAAATTTCTATAATCCCAGCATTTTAAGCCATAAATTAACTTCACATCTCAAACCAAACTAATCAACTTTTCTTGAGAAGACATTTCAAATTCACAGCTCCTGGCTGTAAGCACCGAAAATCATGTTAATAAATTTCAAAAGTTGCGATGGAGTAGAAACTAGATATACCTCAGCTTGGCCTTAGCGTAGTGAGCTCAACTGGCTTTACCATTAACCCTTGCCCAACTTCTTCTCATGTAGTTTACATGAACTTGTGGACTGGAGTGATGATGATTGTAACTTCAATCCACTTGCGCTAATCTGAAGGTTGCTATCTGCCCACCAGTTTGAGCAACCTGAGGACTCTATGTGAGAGGACAGTTCTGGAGGACTGGCTTCTTGTCGCAGAGTTCTGGGGCTTTATCCTCGATAAAAGGGAGGCAGTGCTTGGGGAGCCCAATAATGGCTTGAGAAAATACGAGGTAGAGCGTCTGAAAAGACAGTGCTTGGGGATCCAGAAACTGCTGATGAAGGTCGATTCTGTCGGATGAGCGTCTGCAAGGATGATTCGTCCGGGAGCTGTTCTGCTCGATTTGGCAATCTAAACTGAACTAACTTACAAACTAACTAATTACAGAAACACGTCCAGGCCTTGAGGCTTGCTCGAGGCGTTGTCAAAATCTCCAACGCGGGCTTTTAAATGATGCAACACAAAACCAAGCTAGCAGCTAGCCTCAAGGCCTAGCCGCAAGGCGTGCTTTAATCAATGTTGAAAATTTTTCTCTCTCAGGCCTACTTCTGTCAACAGATGTACTATCAAAATTATAATGACAGCACCGTACCCGGTAGTATAATTTTGTTTTCAATTCTCTGAGGCAAGCCTTAAGGCGGCTGTAAGAGAGCCTGAGAGAGGTCGGGCCTGAGGTTTGCTTTAATGTGCTTCTACCTTAAGGCCATATTACACTATGAATGTTGCTCACGTGAGTTCTCTTATGAAATATATCTATGAAAAGTCATATGACCTCAAACTGTCATGTGTACTTTGTGTACATCTTCACACCTTGAGTAGCAATAATCATACGAGTGAACGTCAACTGTCATGAAAGTAACAATAAAAAACTCGACAAAAGTTTTAATTTACACCAGAATTTTGGGAATAATGGGTATTATTCGTCGGCTATTTAAGAACCGAATTAAAAAGCGTCTTTGGTCTCGGCCGTGGTTATTAAGAAGAAATTCAGGAGGTGATTTAACCCATTTAGTCATCGATGAGCTAAAAGTGGAAGATGAGAAAGGCTTTCAAAACTTTGCTCGAATGACGCCAAAATCGTTTGAAAAATTATTCTTAATTGTAAAGCCTCTTATCGAAAAACAAAACAGAATTTTGCGAAAGTCTATATCAGCTAAAGCAAGGTTGTTATAACAGATTTTTACTTCTAATTTCAAACATAAAATTTTCTTCAGGTTGTTAATAACGTTGAGGTATTTAGCAAGTGGGGAAACCTTCCAAAGTCTATCCTATAGTTTCAGAATATCACAGCTAGCTATTTCACTTTCTGAAAAAAATGTCCTATTTTTGACAATACAATTCTTAGGTTAACTCACATCAAATTAGAACCGTTTCTATTTTACTGAAACTCATGTGAGTTCAGAAAATGACGCTCACATGAGTTTATTTTTCGTCTTTACATTTTGATATCTGTCATTTTAGGGAACTCATGTGAGAGCTCACGTGAGCAACACTCATAATGTAATATGGCCTTTAACAACATCTTACTTTACATTTTAATTTGCCTATTCTTTCTAATTCTAATTAAAATACTCTTACGCCGTACAAAGTAGTTTTTTGTGATTTGGAAACCTCCTGACTACTAAAGTCAATACAGCGCCGGCTCATTTGAATCTGGTACATGCTGTGACAAAAGTGTGGCCGTGTCGCCACAAACTGTCAAAATTCGGCTGAGCCAGATGCCGAGAGCACTCTCACTGTGTTTCGACCTCGAGTAATTTAAAATTGCGAAATCTAATGATACTTAAAAAAAAAAAAATATATAAACACGCTTACATTTAATCATTCATTATGTGTGTATACAATCTGTTTAAATAATTTCTTTTATTGATTTATTTATGCTCAGTAATTATTAATAACACCCACTTTTAATTTTGATCGACATAGAAAGAGCGGCAAATTGTGGATCATCCCAGGTGACAAAAGCACTACGTACGCTACTGATACTCAAAATTTAAAATAAACAATAATTTTGTTATACACATTTATCAACATCATATAAAAGGATTCGCTTTGTTATGGCACAAAATGTCCTTACTGTAGTACCCTTACAATTCACTCAGTCGCATAACAACACTCATCGAAGTTAACTTTTCTAGGATGGAAAAGATCTACTTAAGGATACGCTAGAATTATCTTTATCTCCTCTTCATTTTCACTGCCAACCAAAAGCTTTTATTTCTTTCATCTTAAACCATTCATTTCCTATGTGAAATTCCTTTTTGAGACTTTTTGCAAACCAAACAATAACAACAAAACAGAAACTCCCGTGCAATCCTTTTTAATTCTATAAAAACAAAATAAAAACAAAAAGTGAAAAGAACTCTTGTATTAATGCAAAAAATGTCTGTTTGTTCTATTTTTTCATCCTTTCCACGCTTTGCGTTTTTTTTTTCATTTTTCTATATCTTTCTTTATTTCTTGGTTTTCTATTTCTTTATTAATTAATTAGATCTGGAGTTGGAACCGTCAGCGCAACCAGCCGTATCAAAAACTGCCGGAGTCCTTGACAAGGATGCCTTTAGTGGTTCAGCAAGTGGAACAATAACAAAAAGCACCATAAATTTACTGCAACTGTCTTCAAGTAGCTACCTAAATAGGATTCTGTCCGTTCTAATTGTGCTGAGTACTTTTTTATCGTTATGATCCTTTTAATTTATTCCGTTCTTATTTTACGAATTACTTTGGTCTAGGTTAAGGATAAAAGCAAAAAAAAAAGAAAAAAAAATCTAGCTCGTAATGCAATGATGAACGTGAGCAAATGAAATGATTATATTTATAAAGAATAAGATATAAAAAAATAAAAGAGAAAGAAAAAAATATGAAGAAAAAAACTTAAATATAAAAATGAATAAAGAATGCAGAGATTTATATATTATACAGAAATAGATACATATTTATAAGATATTATGGCATATGTATGTATGTAATGTATTATATAAATATAATTAAATATAATGACTCGAAATTAGGATAGATCTGATCACAAATTTACTATAAAAGAAACAAACAAGAAAAAAACAACAAAAAAACAAAAAAACGGTTTATATATATAAATGTAAATGCACCTTTACGATTTAGAATATTTTTACAAAAATCAGTGTCACCATTAAAACACAGTTCAATTTCATATTGTTTTTTTTTTTGTATTTTTTTTTTAATATTTTTGTTTTTCTTTTTGTAGTTGTGAACTTATTATACTACTACTATATGTACTACTACTACATACATATATAAACATATATGCAGGCATCACAAATTAATCGATTGTTGCACATACATACATACATACATAATACCCAAAATTGTTTTTTTTTATTCATCCTTTTAACAATTTCAAAGACTCAAATTATGAATAAGTTATGATTACGGAAAATATAAATGTATTTAAAAAAAAAAGAAATTTAACCAAGTGTTGGTTATAAGAATAAGAAAAACTACACACACACACACATACACACACATTATTTTTGTAAAATTGTACTAATTTTAATTCTACATACATTCCTTGTATATATATACATTATATAATGTAGGTATTGTACGCTTTAGTTATTGTACGATATTTTAAGATTTCGTGAATAAATTCAAAATCTCACAAGTTTTTAAATAAAATAAAAAAGTATACATCTGTTTTTTTTTTATTGTTGCAAAATTACTTCTACAGTGTTTTTTTTTTTAGAGCTATTACAAATTTCAAATTAAATAAAACACGTAAAAATAATGTTAATGGCCATGGTGTTAGCTTTCTTTAAAAGAATAATTTTGAGCATATGGGCCCCACGGCTGGATCGAATGAAGCGCAATCGGGAAATCCAATTTTTATCCACTTTATCGAGTAACTGGAGCGGTGTGTGTAGTGGCTTCACATATCCCCAAAAGCAAGTAATCCATAGGTGTGAGATCACAAGATCGTAGAGGCCAGTTCACAGGTTCATTATGCGAAATTATGGGCTAATCGAATGCTGTGCGAAACCAAAGCTCTGCCACATCAATACCAAACAACTGCGGAACGAAGAAGTCAGCAATCATGGCTCTATATCGCTCTCCATTGACGATAACATTCTGGCTGGCATGATCTTTAAAGAAATATGGGCCAATGATTCCACCTACCCACAAAGCACGCTAAACAGTGAATTTTAATGGATGATGTAAGGGCGTCTCAACAACGGCTTCTGTGGTTTCTCCACTCCAAAATCGACAATACCACTTATTGACGTACACTTCAACCAAAAATATGCCTCATCGCTAAACAAAATTTTCCGTTGAAAAAGAGGAACAATCTTGTAACATCGTAAGCAAAGATCTTGCCGCAAAATCTTCCACAAGGTGGATGGCCAAAGCTCCAGTTGCTGTGCACGATGGCGAATCGACTCACTCGGGTCCTTCTCAACACTACGCTCCACAGCATCAATAACTTCTTTTGTGCGCACTGTATGGCGTCTTTGTGGATGCGTATTATCATCCAAAGTGTGCGTGGTGCGAAAACGATACATCGTTTTCCGAATAAGTTGCTGGGCTAGACGATGACGTGAAATGGACGTAACGCACGGTAAGTTTGGCGAACTGAACCATCATCCTCAAAATAAATTTGCACAATTTGCAAGCGTTGTTCTGGCGTAAGAAAGTCTATTCATGGCGAAATGGCAAAGCGTACTGACCACAAATCAACTATCAAATTGACAGTCCGTAGAAGCACAGTGTTGCCAATTTAAAAACCAAACCTCTAAATAAAACAACGTTTAGATATAAAAATGGTTCAGGGAAAAGGAAAAACTTACAAAAACTTCAGAATCTCCAAAAACAGAAATAAAACTTTATAAATGATTTTTACTAGAACGATAATGAAATGCTCTGCTCCGGTAAATGAGGAACATTACTAAAGAAGGCCACTTATTTCACCAAATACGAAAATACGTGGCTTCACGAGCCAAGCCATTAATCTAGGGCTGCCATCCGTCCGGGTTTCCCCGGTTTTGTCCTGATTTGAAGGGCGTCCGAGGAACGTCCGGAAGGGGTTTTCTATACCCTCCGGGTTTTAAAATTTTGGAAACCAATTAAATAAAAATTTAATTTTTGTATGTATGTACGGTGTAGTTGATAATGCCTCTCACTTAAGTTCTCTGTTCTGGTTCCAGCCAGTCTTAGCTCAGGACCCCCCCCCCGTCAATTCACGTATGTAAGATAATTATAAATGCCACTGTACAAATGCGGAAAGTAACCCAAGTTGGCGACACTTCACGAGAGAAAAAAAAGACGTAACAATTTAAAAAAAAAACAAGAAAAACAAAAAGTATGTAAGATAAAGGATAGGGATAAGTTAATAAAAAGTAAAACTCATGTTTAAAAGAGGGAAACATTGGAAATTTTACCGAAAAGGGGTAGTGTAGAGGCATGTGCATTCTACTCATACTAAGATCGTGCTGTTCCTCGCAATTCTGCAATTGTATAATTTTTACAACAATTTAATCAATCTTACTGGATATTTTTGCACTCCAAGAACTGCAATTAAAAATACGTTTTTTTTTTTTTACAAAACAAAAACATGGAAAAATAAATATATAAATACGCTTACATTTTATCATTCATTATGTGTATACAATCTGTTTAAATAATTTCTTTTACTGATTTATTTATGCTCAGGAATTATTAATAACACCCACTTTTAATTTTAATCGATTTAGAAAGAGCGGCAAATTGTGGATCATCCCAGGTGACAAAAGCACTACGTACGCTACTGATACTCAAAATTTAAAATAAACAATAAAAAAAACAAAAACAATTACAAAACAAAAACATGGAAATTGATGACACAAAATTGATAGATGAGTGAATGAATTTACAAAATTTCAGTCAAAATCTAAGCGATAAGACAAGCTTTTAACGGCAAATCAACTTTGGCTTAATTTTTTAAAACATCGTATGCTCTTTGTGCACCGAGGTATTGAAGATTGTTTTAGCCTACCAGCTCATAATGCTAACGAAGAGAGAGTGTTTTAACAATTTCTCAACTGTGGATGAAAGAAAAAAACTTACTGAACATATAAACGATTTCGTCATGAATCAAAACAACATTTAATTTTAAAGATTTTAATTGTGTTGATTTTTATACATTGTTAAGGTGAGAGGCCTTTGTTCTTTAGCCTGTGGTTTGCAGAATCTAAAATCTCCAAAATGTTTACATGGCAAGAGACTCTTGTCTCAGGTCAAAAAATTAGATCTCTGAAGACCACAAGAAAATGTCTCTAGAGTGTCTCTCTCGAATTGTAGGTATACACGAAATTTATATTTGGTCTCCAGAGATCTGCGTTATCAAGAAACTAACTAACAACATCATTAATATTTTCATACCCAAGATGATGAAATCATAGGACATACTAAGTTTGTCATTCCACTTGCAACGCATAGAAGTAAATGATGCTAGAGCAAAATGCATTGAAAGCCCAAGCAGAATATTAAAAATTATTTTGATTTTTGCATGTACGTCTATTCATCCGTCTGTCCGTCTGTTCGTCTGTCCGGCCGTCCGTCTGTACGTCTGTCCGGCCGTCCGTGATTCCGTCCGCACGATTACTCGAGAACGCGTATATTTAAATTTGCACACGAGCTTTAAAAAAAAGTAAATTTAAGTTCGAAAATGGGACAATGGGGGTAAATCCTTCCTAGGCTTGCCATACAAAAACTTCGTTTTTCACTGTATATTTGCACACTGCCTGAGAACGCGTTAACGTAGAGAATTGAAATTTTGTACAGTGTTTTCATAATTTCAAAAATGGACTAAATCCGGCAACGGATTCTTGGTGTTGTCATATAAAAATTAATTATTTGTACGTATACTGTGAAAACGTTGAGTCCTAGACGTTTTCACTGCACTGAAAAGTTCTTCAGAATATAAAATCCTATGAAATTGGTCATCAGCATTTATACTTTCCAACGAACAGCTCTAGAAATATATGAGCCGTTTATTTTGAAAGTGGTGCTAGTATATTTTTTTTACGACAAAATATTGAAATATTTTAGTTTAAATTCATTTGAAAATATAATTTTAAAATATTTATTGGATCTACCAGTGAACTTTTGTTTGTTTTGAAGTTAAATAGTGCAAATTTATTAACCAATTATGATTAGTAAAGAATTCTGAAGAAAATAGAAATACTACACGCAAATGGACTTGTACCACATTCAGAATAAACGGCTCATATGCGAAAAACCACTTAAAAAATCAAACTTGTACAGATAGGTGACCATACGAAATTACATACGGGCATTCATCTAGAGGGTATCATAAGTATTGGTCTTATTGTTAGACCAATTCTAGCTTTTTTACTTCTTTTTCTTATAAAAGGCATTCTTTATATATCTAACTTTCTCTGAAAAAATTTAAGGACCGTGCCTCTGTGATAGGTATTTGTATTCAAAGTTATCATTTCGTGTAGTAACTACACATATCAAAAATTGGAAAATTTTAAGGGTTTCAAAGTCAATTTAAATTTAGTTTAATTCAGGCAGCATACATCGCAGTACAAAAAAAAACTTATTTCAGCAAAAGAAGAACGTTGGGAAAATAATAATTTTGTTCGATTTTCTATGGAATGACCCTAAGATAAATTAAATAAAAATTAACAAAATACTTTGCCAAACTCACTCCACACCCAAGTAACAATTTTTCCAATTTTTGGTGACTGAAGGTGATGGGTAGTTTTATAAGGGGTGTATAATGGTTACTCGGTTATATAAGATTTTGAATGGATATATAAGAGTTTTATAAAATTACCAATTGGTGACGTAGTTATACTAGAGTTTTTTAAGGTTACTATAATGGTTATCGTGGAAGTAAGTTATTTAAGGTTTTATAAGTTGGTGATGAAAATGTTTCCATCACCGGTCTATATAACTTAGAGTAACCATTACTAGAAGGTATATACGAAAGTTTTATAAATGTTTTCGTCGCCACGTTATGTAACTTATTGGTAATAAGTGTTTATTGCGGTATCCGTGGTTACCCTTATACACTTCGACAACATTCAGTAATTTAGGTGACTTTAATAAAAATTGAGAACTTTCGGTATACACCCTCTATAAAATATCGTAAAATTTTTGGTGGTACTTTAATAACTACATGATCGTTATAGAAACAAATTACTTTTAGTGGGGAATAGAGTCATTATAATACTGTTTTTATTTATATAACTTAATATTACCAAAGAGTATATAAGAACACTAACGTCTGTTTTTTGTGACTATAATTAAGATATATAACATTACCAAAGGTTACATAATATGACTAAAGAGTATATAAGGGCCATTTTTGAAGCATGGTAGTTCCTTTACTTTATATAATCTTTATAGAAGTTTTATAAGGGTCATTCAGTTTATATAAAACTACTTGAAGTTTTATAATGGTAATTTGTTCATTTAAGTACAAGCCGCCAGTTTTTCATCTGTCCATTGCCGGTAAAAAAGAAAATGTCGGTTGAGCCAATTTTTTAAATTGCAGATATATGGCTTCCGTTTTATTTTTATATGAAGAAAATACATCTTTTTAGGTACATAACTTTTGTAAATTATGTTACGTAATTTTTATGAATTAATATCACCTATGTGAAAATTTTAAATTTTGTCATATTTAATTAAAATTATTAAAAATTGCTTATTTTTGGAGGGGTCTGTATTTTTTAGAAGTATCTATGTTGATATTCACAGTAAAATTTTAATTGCAGCTGAATGTCACCACGTAGATGCCGAAATATTGTAATTCTGAAATGTAAAAATATTAAACCCTTACATTATAAAAATGCAATCCAAAAAAAATATCGAAATTCTATGTCTTAAATATTTGGATTATACAGGGTGTTTCCCCTTAGGAGGTCCATAGAGCGGGAGGTGATAGTACTCACCTAGACGAACCAAAAATTGTATAGCAGGGGGGGGGGGCAATATCAACCATTTAGGAGTTACAGGGTGATTCATAAAAAAGCTAGGTTTTCACAAAACACCCTGTATATTAAAAACTACAGGGCGTATGGTCACACATAAGAGCTCATTGTATGCAGAACTTCATGGCCTTTTCAACGACAGCTCAACCAGCCCCGTACCCCTCTCCCCTCAGAAGTTATGAAGGTCTAATCTAAAAATTTCGGATTTTCTTTCCTTTTTTTTACTTTGACCTCTATTATTTTTGCAAAAAGGTCGTTAACATAACTTTTTTTTATAAAAACTGTAAACTGCAGACTCTCCTCTTTAAGTTGACCTATTACATCCTATGTGTTAACTGTAGCCGTTAAACAGTTATTAACTCATAACCTATTCAGGTCACACCGAAAAAAGACGATATTTTTTAAAATGACATGCTAAGGGAACAAATTATCGTTGAGAATAGGTTTGAAAATAGGTTTGAGAATAGGTTTAGAGCTAATAACTCTTAAAGGGCTTCAGATAGCACATTAGATGTAATAGGTCATATTAAAGAGGAGAGTCTACAGTTTACAGTTTTTATAAAAAAAAGTTATGTTAACGACCTTTTTGCAAAAATAATAGAGGTCAAAGTAAAAAAAAAGGAAAGAAAATCCGAAATTTTTAGTTTAGACCTTCATAACTTCTGAGGGGAGAGGGGTACGGGGCTGGTTGAGCTGTCGTTGAAAAGGCCATGAAGTTTTGCATTCTGTGAGCCCTTAACTGTGACCATACGCCCTGTAGTTTTTAATATACAGGGTGTTTTGTGAAAACCTAGCTTTTTTTATGAATCACCCTGTAACTCCTAAACGGTTGATATTGCACCCCCCCCCCCCTGCCATACAATTTTTGGTTCGTCTATGTGAGTACTATGACCTCCCGCTCTATGGACCTCCTAAGGGGAAACACCCTGTATTGTTTTATAAAGGTAACGATAAGTAGTTTCCCTAACATTTGAACCACTAGGAGTAATCAGTATGAGAAAATTTTAAGTGTTGTGGAAACGTTACCATCACCATTATAAACAAAGTTTATAAAGGTAACCGAAACATAACTGCAACCACGGCTATGACAAAATTAATTAATCGAGAGCACCATGAGTTATATAAAGGTTATATAATAAGTTATATTAAGGTAACCAGAATATTTTTGTTACTCATTTTGTAAAACTTTTAGTTATATAACGTTACCTAAATCAAGTCACGGTAACCTTTATATAATCCTCCATTTAAGCTTTATAAGCGGTTTATAGTGGTTACGAAGAGGTTTCGAGAACTAGTCTATATAACTCAAGTTATATAATTTGGTAATGGAAACCTCACCGTTACTACTATATAAAAAAAAATTGTTTCTTGGGCAGTTAACTGACAGAGCAGAACACACAATAGTCTCCGGAAATCTAGAGACGAAAAATGAGCAAACTAGACTAGAGACCGAACATGGAAACCCGATTGATTTGAAACACAGGACGGGAGATCGAAGCCGGAGTCCAAAAAAAATCTCAAGTAATTTGGTATCTTTTACAGAAGTAAAATTGTATTTCTAATTTTTAGAAGATTTATTTATATTCCTAAATGGACGGATTTATATAAAATCAAAAATATAACCATAATAATCTTAAGTACAAATAGAACACAAATCAATTAACTTTTTCTCCGAACGGTATTATCAATAAAAAGTATAAAATTTAACAAAAGTACCGAATCAATTCTTTTCAAAACTATTTATCTTTGAAGTTTATTTAGTGCAGTTTTTAGAGCCTATTAAAATCTTCATGTCAATTGAAAACACAGAAATGAAGTGCTCGGTCAGTGCTTCCAAATATAAATTGGGAGAATCATGTTTCAGGCACTATCTAAATTATCTTTTTTGTTAATAGAAGCAGATTTATATAAATTAATTATGTGAATTATTTCAAAATAAAGTAGAAAACTTTTTGTTACCGCACAAAATCTTTGTTTACTTTTTGCAAATTGACAAGTTGCTTAGACTACGGATGGCGTGTAAATACATATAAAACAAAGAATTTATTACGCAAAATCTGGCTATCCCTGTTTGCTATATATTCTAAGATTTAAATCTCGTAATTCTTCTTCTTCTTCGGGAAAAGATTTAACGAAATAGTATATTGAAATAAAAATCGACAAGATAATATTACAATTCTTCTATTTTCTATAATTTGGATAGCACAAAATAAAACAAAACAATGCTTTTAATTTAAAACTTAAACCAAAACAAAAGTTAAGTGAAATAGCTCAATATAAAACAATTTGAAATATATTCAAAAATTATCTTCACACTAATCAATTCGAGCGCCACCTAAATGTTTAACTAGAAACTATGAATAATCATGACAATCGTAATGAATCTGGTAACTCTCAAAACTGTTGACATTTCACACTTCTGACCATACAGCTAAACACTGATTTGTTTTACGTCAACCGAATAAGCTTGTGTGTGAACTGTGGCTCATGTTTGTGTCATGGCGATTTGAGTCATTTCGGACGGGAAAAAACACAAAACATTACATAGAAGTACTGTAAAAATTCGTAAATAGCTGAAAACAATAAGTTACTTACCATTCACCATATCGTTCTAATAGTTTCGCGATTTCATTAATGAAATTTCAAGTTAATTTTGTGCTATAATTTCCCTTTATTGAAAGTGTTTATTCGAGTGATTTTTTTGTGTGCTGTGCCTTTACTTTGTAATTTAGAATTGTGTGTACTTCGCTGTGCGTGAATGCATTGTGGGCAATTTTATGTTTTAATTACGTATGCAACAATAAAAATTGCATAAAAACTGCAGAACTGTGCGTTAAAAAAAAAACAAGTTTTGTGTCCAGACGTATATAGAAGAAAAAACAAATTTAGTTTCTCCGAAATGAACGGTCTCAGTTTAAGCGAATTGTGCTGCTTGTTTTGCTGTCCTCCATGTCCAGGGCGTATTGCATCAAAACTTGCATTCCTTCCTCCAGAGCCAACCTATGAGCTAAAGACTGATGAAAGCGCTTCAACTAAATTCTCCTTGGTGTTGCATGAACGTGCCGATTGGCAATTTAGTGAACGGGAAAAGGAGTACTTTGAAACATTCTATACACGCTCGACTAGAGGAAACCGAATTGCATGTCTCTTTGTCAGGTGCAGTTCGAATGCAAGGTAAATTTACTTCATTTGTTTTCCCCCATATTTTTATGACCCACCCATTATTTCATTATTCGTTAAGTAATATAATTACAAGAATTAATATAAATTTATTAATATCTACCAGTGTCACCACAATTTATCAAACGCAAAACAACAAAAAATTGATTCATCTTGCGGAAGTACCAACTGGGCTTGCTTACCGGAACTGAGATAATATTTTTTAATGAAAGTATTATCGATGTCGGTTCGCTATATCATAAAAAAAGATAATGAAAAATTGTAATGATTACTATCTACTTATGGATATATATATATATATATATTCTTTAAGGCTTGAAAAAAAAATCATTTTAGTACAAGTCGGAAAGCTGTCTTTCAACTCATATCTCAGAAAAGATTGTATTTGATGTGTACCAAAGAAATTAGTGGCTCAACTATAATCAATTTTGCTCTCATTTCATCACATTTATCTGACATTGAAAATTACAAAAAAAAAAAAAAAAAAAAAAAAAACTTACAAACTTATGTTCCCCCACGGGAGTTGTATAGGCATACAAAAGAGATCTACTGTTTCCCATTTAAAGTGGATAATAAAAATGTTTCTTATTGCAATGCGTATTGCAAATTTTGTTTTTTATCTTTATGATTTATGATGACCTTGGAAGTTAGATTTCTCCTAACTTTTCCCGTACATACTCATTTCCAGATAAACAGAAATTCACAAAAGATTACAAAAACAAAAATACAAATTTGGTTCAGCAAGCAATATTGGTATGTAGTGAAGTATAAGCACATAGAGGTGCCCATATTCTTTAAACAGAAACAATTTTTGTTGTTTGCTGTTTGTAATTACTAGAAACTTCCCTTTAATTGTGAAGCACTATAAGAAATTCATCTAAATGGAAAATGTATAGATAAAATTATATATCTTGTTCTTGAATACTGTAATTTCCACGGAGAATTTTCGCCTCGTCAAAGAATCGAGTTAATTCGATTCTGCATAGGAATCCAGCTGACACTTCAGGAATTCTAAACTGAAGAGCTTCGTTCTATAGGCCAGACTTTTTCTATATTTGTTTTCTAATGCACATTAATTCGTTTCTCTAATATAATGTAATCTGCCTGTCTACGGAGCACAGAAATCCAAACAGTTAGGTTTTTTTTTTTCTTTGCCAGAATCAATGTCACCAAGCTGGCAGGGTAGTAAAATTAAATCTGATTTGAAAATTGTTTCCCTAACTGTAATAATCTTAACTATTCTGAGAGAAGACTGTCTCTTAATGTATTAATGGCCTGATAGCAAATCTAGATAAGAAAATTCTGAAATAGGTAGTTCAGGTTATAGATATACTAATCCCGAAATCAAATTGGAAAAATTGGAAATTTGCAAGCAACTTGTAAGATTTTTGATCTTTCGAAACTGTTTTCTTCTGAATTCTAACAGACTTTCTTTAACAAAGCTCAATAGATTATGCAAAGCAGGAATTAGAGAGGAAGGAAAATAGTTGGTAGTGACAGAGTTGCCGATATAGATACAGATTTTTTGTCGAAATCGTGTAGTAATATTTCCTTTGCACTTAAGCATGGAGAGACCATTTAATTCATTTAGCTAAGTTTACTATTTTTGAAAAAAATATTATGTTTCATAACTTTCCTAGAGTTATCACCTTAGAAGTGAAATTACTGTACCGCAGTTGTTTGAATCACTCATTTACATGGTATGTACCTATATAGATTTTGCTTAGTCCATAATGGAGGTCTGTTTACGCTTTTCAGTTATTTTTAGAAGTTATTTTAAAGGGTTGGAAGAATTGGAAAGAAGTTGAGAGCTTTTAGGATTTTCTAGAGCTTAGGCCACTCAAGCCCATCGTTCACTCTCCAGATTAATTTCTATCTGAAAGACTGAAAGGCAATAATATACGCACCCAGAGTCCTGCGAGCCGCTGATATCTTCTGTATGAACATAATACATACCTGGATCGGCGATTAGATTTTACAGAACAAAAACTTTATTGAATTTCATTAATTCGTCAAACGAATAATCTACTATTGCGAAGTTTCAACACTTTGAGTTGCTTTAAAAAGACGTGTCTTAAACACAGTTGCGGCGATCAGAGCCGTTGCAGTCAAACTTTTTATGGAGCGTGTATTACATAGAAATCTGCCCAAGCTGTATTCATCGAAATTGTGCTTAAGGTTATTATTGGCCAGCGATATAATTCTAAATATTATTTTCATTATGGATTATGCACTAATATTAATTCCTAGAGTGTGCACGTTTTTATTATTTAAATGATTTTGCACTCTGTAAATAAGTCCTGCATTCCCATATCATCCATTATTGAATATTTCAAATATGTATGTGGTCTAGAACCCAAAGGCTATGAACACGTCATCCTTAGACAAGCAAAAAATATCATCATAGGGTATAACGTTCAGAAGCTATAGGGTGTTCTATAACAACAGACCCAAATATCTTTTAGTCCCCTTATCTCGGAAACCGTTAGGATCTCCCTCCCCACCCATATAATTTTTTTCCTTATCTAAGCATGACCATATCCATAGCCTTCGGGCTCCAGACCACATAGGGGACACCTTGTATTATTAAGGTCTCTTATTAGTTTATTCCAGTATTGGGGGCTTATTTGAAGAATTCATATGGAACGCGGTAGGGGTCCGCAACCTTATTATCTTTCGCCTTTTTAAAATACTATTTGGAGCTCCTTCAGTTGTATTTCACCATCCAAAATTTGATCCTTTACAAACAACGATATATTTCCAAAGTAATCGAATGCCGGTCCGCTCTAAAAAAAATTGTCACCGACGGTCGGGTACGGGTATTTACTTTCTTGAAACTGACATTGGTTTGGAGTACTCACTTGGAAGGCACACCAAGGTCATTGAATAAATAACTAATAAGGAAGCGGAGTATCGTGCGCATACAGTGTACATGTTTAAGAAATTCAATCACAGTGTGACCTATGGCCGGGAGGGGGGGTGACAAGAAAGCCTAGTGGCTATTTTGCCTCAGTTCAACATTTCTGACATCTCATAATTTTGAAAAGAAATTCTCGGATTTGAATTTGCGATATTGTAATAAATAAATTATTTAACAGGATTTTTACTTAATAGTAGTGTGAAATAAGTGTAAAATATTTTTTTGTGAAGGATATTTTATGTAATAGACTCCGGAGTCTTAAATAACCGTAATGTGGTGCGCTGTGATGTGCTGCAGGAACGAACAGAGTTATTGTCGTGGAAAAGCAATCTTCAAGTAACTTTAATAGCTTTACTAATTAATTATAGTGTTTCTAGCAAAATAAAAGTAAAATATTCATAAAACTAAACAGCCATGACAAAAAAATTTAACATTTTACCAATGCCGGTTTGTTTGTTTACAATTTACATACAAATGCAATGCCAAGAAAAATTATCTGAAAATAGGGGGGCGCTAAAAATTTGTTACAAACACAGCACACTAATACATTTCGCCGAGTGGCTTAGGTTTTCACCACTGACTTATAACAATGGACTGAGCGATTTGCTATTTCATGTGGCACAAAAAAATATTGTGTTTCTATATGTCAGATTTTGAGCACCCTTTAAAACGTTTACTACTTACATAAAAATATGTAAAACTCAACCAATCAGAGAAATTTTACATCCAAAAATCGAAATAAATTTAAAAAAATATATTTCTTGTGTCCAAGTGATATTTTAATCGCTTATATGCACTTTTATAAGGAATTAAACTCATTCCGACTTTAATTTTCAAAAGTTATTCGTAACTGAATCCTGCTTATGGGCAAGAGAGACGGAGCATGGTAAACACTATATTTACCTTATTCCTTCTGCAGTGATTGCATCTGTAGCCAACATAAAGACATCAAATGGCATAAATAAACGTTCCAGAATGCAATATTTTGTGTTGGTAGCTCCAACTCTGCCATAGGGCGAAAGAGAGAACTATAAAACTTGTGCCATGGTTTCCTATAGGAAAATGACAATACGCTCAGTCCATTGTTATAAGTCAGTGATTTTCACCCGATATATTTATTCAATGACCAAGGTCTTCCAGGCTGCAGTTTACGTCATCGAAATAGCAGCTAAGATATATTTATATGGAGATCAAGGGAAGAAAAGACATTTCTATCCTTTCGGATATTCAGGCAGCATTGACTGCTAGTTAAGTAAGTGTTAAGTTACTTGGGACGGCAGTTCGTCCGTGAATAAGCTGTGTATCCACAAAAAGGTACCCCTTTAGTTGATTCCTGGTCACATGGACAGCATGGGGAATGATAGGGGTTGACCTTCTAGCCAAGTCTGGCTCTGGTTCTCCCTTCGTTAGACCGGAACCCGCTGTTCGTATCGGATCTCTCATCAAAGCGGATGTTTGCATGAAACATTAGCAGAAATTCGCGCACCTGAGTACTTTTTCACACAGGCTTATTCTAACTGTTTTTTTTTTATATAATTTTCTTTTTAAAAAACCTAAAATTGTTTTCATTTTTGTAATCACTTGGTATACTATTATATAATTGATAATTGAGGTCCTTTATACATTACTGTATTTTGAACCCTATTCGTTCTCAGTCGCTCCAACCTGAAGTCTTCCAAGTTGCGCAATCTATAAGGCCGCTACATACTAGAGTTCCCGGCATAAGTACTCTGGCAGAAGACTCATTTTGAACAACCCATTTTTAATACATTAAAAATCGTTCGCGGATTAACTAACATCCATTTAACAGTGTTTAACATTGTTCTTTTATGGCAACATAATATGCTCCTCATTGCCCTGTTTTCTAATTTTTGTAACCTGGGCATCTGTTCCGTCGTACACATAAATAGAATTCATTGGCAATAATCGAAATGTGGCATAATTATGCTATTATGAATATTAATTGAACTTTCCATAAATCCAACCCTTTTAACTATTTTTGCACATACATATGTACATAGTCCACATGAGCTTTGTAGTTATGTTTTTCATCAATAATAACACCCAAGTATTTCATCTCATTCACTTCCGAATTTAGAACCATACATTTAGTTTTTGTTACATTCAGCTTAAGCTTATTCATTGTTAACCACACATTCAGTCTTCCTAAGTCTTTATTCAACTTTACAACACATTCAGTTAAGCTCTTTCCCGATATAAAATTTAATGTATCGCTTGCAAAAAGTCTTGATTCGGAATTCCTTAGCACGCACACAATATCATTTATATATACTATAAAAAGAAGTGTTGCTAGCACTGATCCTTGCCGTACTCCTAGCCGATTTACATTATTGTTTGATATTTCACTATCCACCTTGGTCCTTTTTGTACGATCATCCAAAAAAAACTCTGAAACCACTTTAACTCTTTTCCGCGAATTCCAATTGTTTCAAGTTTATTCTTTAAAATATGTCTATCGATGGTTTCGAAGGCTCTTTTTAAGTCAAGAAACACAGCTACAACAATGTCTCTCTTATCAATTTCTCTTTCCCTTTCACGACAACCCAGTTAAAGTAGATTGGCATGAATGGCCAGATCTAAATCCCGACTGATATTTTGATGAAGTCTTATTTGATTCTAGGTATCGTGCAAACTGTATTTGTGTGGCTCTCTCTAAAACTTTCTCCTCCGTAGGTAGCATATTCACAGTCGTAAATTCCTCGCAATTTTTTGTTTTCCACACCTTTGGTATTGGTACGATTACAGAGATTCCTTCCACGCTTCTGGAAAAACACCATTTTAAATTATGTATTTATAATATATATATGAAAAACCAAAGTCGTAAAAATTCAAAATCCAAATCAAATCATCATAACGATAACCTCTAACTTTTTTTTTTACGAAAAAAGGTCACTAACATTCATCTCAAACCCTTCTAGTATGACCACCAGTCATCAGAGATGTTCGATATTTAGTCAAACAACAGGAGTTGCTTACCGTGGAGGCTATCGCAGTTGACGTTGATAGCAACAGTTGTCACACTAAAGATACTTCCATGAAAACACGTATCTAATCAATTATTTAGCTGTTGCCACTTAAGCCACTTTAGCTACAAAAAAAAAACAAAATTTCTAGTTTTTTTATTAAAAGTCAAAAATTTTTAGAACAGTTAGTTTATAGACTATTCATAAAATCGCTCTTACTAGGTTGTTGTAAGCGAGTCAATTTTTGCTAGCATTCATATAGAAATTAAGGATGATTTTTTTTTTCAGTTGATACCATAAATTTATGGACGCAATTTTTACACAATTATATCTATTCACAATTATATCTTTTTCACATAAATACACACATAATTTTTTTACAGGTGTAGGTATATAAGATCCACTTGGGAATTAAATTTCTAACAATAGCCTTCTGTCTCTATACTTTAATGTAATAATGCCCTCAAGTACTATAAATAAATACCTACCATATTCCTAAGTGTTTTTGATTGTCCATACACGTGTACTTGGTCATGGTACGTGTATTTAAGGAGAGAACAAAATAATCATTATTCGATAGATGGGAGGGAAAACGTACGAAAAACGTTTCTGACATTCAGACTAAATTTATTATTTGGTTTTTTCCACGGTTTTACGACTCTAAAACAAGAAAATTATAAAAAAATCAATGTTAAATTGGCTTTCATGAAATATGATTGGCTTCGATCGCTTTACAAAAGAATCCTTAATAATAGATTTTCGTAGCAACTGTCCTCTGATTTAATATTCTTTTGAAATTACAGTCGAAACATCTTGTCAGAATTTTAAATAAAAATATTTAATTTCACTTCGAGATTGATAATAGATTTCCAAATCTTGTAACTGTCATGATGGATGGGTCAATGGCTTTAAGAGTTCGTCAGAAATTAGATGATATTCGACACCACCATAACCACCTACTGTCGCGCAACGCAATTTTAGATTTCACTAAATTTGCATTCTGCTAAGTACAGTAAGTAGCAAGAAGGCTTATGAAAATTATTATAATTAAATTACTGCTTAACTAATCGGTTTTTATTTTTTTTGCTTCTTCTCAAAACTATTTTGTTATCGTTGCACTTTGATATTCAATATTGCAATCGAATTGCTTGTTGGAAAGATTTGTGCTGACCTTGAATTTCTCGATTATGAATTTGTTTTATTTTAGATTCTTAAATAAATTTCCTGTTAAATGTTTATTTAGACTTAACTGATTTTTTTTTTTTTTTTTTTTTTTTATAAAATCGCTTATGCATATAAGTATACTAATCATAACCGGCTATAATTATCTTGTAAAATACCTTGACTTCAGTTTTCAGCCATACCATATATGTACATATGTACTAGAAATAATATTCATCGGCGAGTATATCAAAGAAAGTATTATTTCCGCCAATAAAAATCAAGTCCCCTATCGACGACCTAGTTAAAGATTACCCGAGAGCTTTATAAGCACAGCACAATTTCAATGTGATTCTTTATTTCCTCTGAATTGATGTTATTTTTTGTTTTTTTATTGCAAGTAAATACAGTCGCGATCGTTTGTTTATAAACACCACACCGTAGCATATCAGTTATAATATAATCCAGGCATATTATTGATAACATCTTATAAAACGTATAAGAGGGAGAGATATAGAATGACTCAGTTAGTAGATTCACGTGCTTTCAATTCAACGATTTCGATCAGTCTTTAAACCCTGTTGAATTTGAAGCGGAAGTTGATGTTAGTTGTTTACATACATAAATAAATTGTTAAAAATTACAAAAAACTCATTTGATTGCTCTTCTCAAGTTAAGTAAGTTAAATTTACCGGAAGGAGAAGAGTGACGTCACAATGTGTCTCTCAATTTTCGAGTTTGCATGGGAGTTTCCTTTTAAAAAAATTACAAGTAGTTCTAAAAATTTTTTACTTTTAAGACAATATGCGAAAAGACTTGATTTATCGTGCCAGAAGCAGAAATATTAGGCGATATACAGAGAGCAAGGTACATAAGTACTCAATGTGAAGATGAAGTGTCAATAACGAAGTCAGATTGTCAGATGTAAGCACTGACATGTATAACATAGACCGATGACACTACTGAAATTGCTTACATTATAATGAGATCACTTTTCTATAGTTGTGTCTTTTTGGTTTAACTACTCTTCTCCGTTGAACTTTAAATAATAAGTTCTATACGAAATCCACTATAGTCCGAGTATTTCTCAATCGAATGGGACGCTATTGCACGTTGTAGATTCCAGTCTTTTGGCTCATACTATTTAAAGCCTGTCGACTTCGAGTAAATTTCATCAAAAATATACTGCTCTTCCTAGGAAGAATGGAATGAACAAACTTTAAAGTCAAGCGGTACGCAATAAGGCAATGAATGGCTACGTGCAAAGGTCAATCGCCGCGCTATATTAAATCTTGAATCGGACAGCTAGTTGGTCTAGCCAAAACTTGTACCATCCTCGCAATGTGAAGTCAATCGTATATCAATTAATTAAGTAGCTGATGGAGTAAAATATTTCTTGCATCTTTGCAAGAAGCCCAAACGTTGGCAATGCAAAATAAAAACGTATGATCGGACCAACTAAAATTATTGAATATTTCAATGACTAAGATATTGAGAGACTGCGAGCTCGCAATATCTTGTCCATGGACGGAAATGAGTTGAGCTGGTGTTGAAGTACGTTTGAGTGAAAACAGACAGCATTGCGTTTTGAAAGTATTAAACAAGGCCCGATTCGCTCTGCCCCAAACGAGTATTTTTATAAGGTCATAGTTTAGTGAATTGAACATGTTGCTTCGCTTGTCAACTATAATATTTCTACGGGAATCAGCTATAGAGCCGAACGAGTACACGAATTTAAGGGTGCTGACGCGACGTCTGCAAAAATATGATTAGGATTGAAACTTAGAGCTAGCAGTTCATTAATAAAAATAAGGAAGAGAGTAGGAGAGAGTACAGAGTCTTACTCCAGAAGTAACTTCGTCTAATATATCTTGAATTGAACGGTGGGAGAGAAAACTTTCAATCCATTTTAAGAATATTAAGAATAGAGGATCCAGACCTAATGCCTGAAGTTTAGCTAATAGAGCAGGATGCCAGACTATATCGAAAGCCTTCGAGATATCTAATGCGATGATTTCAGATTCACCAATATTATAGAGACATTGATTGCAACGCTCAGTAAGGAATGTTAGTAAATCTCCAGTATAGCGACCAACACGAAAGCTGTTTTTTCGATCGCTAATAAGGTAATTGGTTTTTATATACATATTTAATAAATTGGGTGTTGATGAGTTTTTCGAAAAACCTTCCAACGAATTGAAGTACTTTACTTTACTTGTTCCTGTAATTTCTTGTGGAACATTGAAGAGTAATAACGTGATTTCCTCATCGCACATGGTTATGAGCGTTTACCATAAGGTTATCGTTCTATCCCCTGTCCAGTTGTTTGCACTCTAATAACTCTACTACGTTTTTACAGGATGTCTAAGTCAGACTTGTGAACACCAATTAAGTGATTGGTGAGGAATCTAGATTTTGTTTTTTCTCATGACATAGCCAGTAAACTACCATTTGTGACGTCGAATTAAATAGCCGCACCGTTATCTTTAATGTTTCCCATCCATTAAGTCGGTACAACTTAACGTTAAAAATGAACAGCTTCAGGTTTATTTTGGCATAGGATAATTCCTGCAACATTTATCGTGTCTTTTTGGTTTTGACCTTGACATCTTCTCTATTTCCAGCTATGGCGAGTATACTACTAAGTTAGCAGAATTTAAAACATTACAGTTCGTCTATTTGAGATATTGAGCTCCATAATCTTATTGACGCTGACCATTAGACCGACCGCTGTACATATTCCGCATAACTTCTACAATATAACGATATATATCAACTCCTCTATAGAAAAGGAGAGAGATATCATCTGTATGGTCCAAGTCTCAGATATATTACCTGAGAGACTACTGTATTCGTCTACTCCTCCGTTATCCAGTGGTACAACGTGAACATCGCTTATAACAATATTGGCGTAAGAATACAGCTTTGCTTAACATCAGATTTGATCACGAAGGAATCTGAATTTTAATCCACAAGTCTTCGAAATCTTCGCTAAAGATCACCAAATTTCTATATGATCTACCTACTGAGTAAAATGTCTTCTCTTTACCTACAAAAGCGATGTACACAGGACATTGTAACTCTGTCGTCTGATCAAGTTCGCTCAGAGTTCACTCAATTTCTAACAACGGCAATAAGTCATATTACTTTCCAGTTATAACAAAGACGTAAATCCACCTTCTTCACCAGTTTGATTATGGTGAATTCATCAAGTCAGTGGAAATTCTCAACAGTTTGGAGCCGAAAGCTAGATATTACGAAAAAAGTCTGTATTTTCCAGAACAATAATTTTTTAAATCATTTTCATATAAAGAAAGGGAATTAAATACTTATAAAACCAAAATCAGAGATTAATTACTCAGGCAAAGATCTTTTAGCTTTTGGTAGCTTTGCAGATTTTTTAGAGGGACTAGACTAGGAAAAAAAGTTGAAATAAAAAAAAAATATGTTGAAAAAAAACATAAATCTAAGAGGGATATAATCAGGACCAACAGCCTAAGACTTCAGAGTTATCTAACTTGTCTTCCATTGATGTCGAAGACTAAGAGAAAATGAAATGATTATTAAGCTCTTCGGTAGAGAGCCAAAAATAGTAATGTCTCTGCATATTTTTTCTAAAAAAAAATCTATATTAACTTGACTAGTTCTAAAGATAATTTTGTTAAAAAGTTTGCACAAATATCAAATTACGTAACCAGAGTCGTCCTCGGTTATATAATTTTTCTTTCGCATGTAAAAGTTTTTGTAACACCTCGAAAAACATTTCTTCCATCACATACATATTCATCTTAATTGCTTTCTTACCATCAGGACTGGCAAACATATGTACAAAAGCAACAACGAAGTGGAATAGTTAGAATGTATTCAAGCCTAGAGCTGCCTTCTAAAGTTATTAGATCACTTTCTCTGAGGATGTGTATTACTAACAGCATCACATGAATCTCTCTTGAATCAATTATAAAACGCAAAAACTTTCATCATCTTTCTCAAAGTTACAAAAGTAGCTACATATTCTGTTGTTGCTGCTGCTGCTATGAACAGACGCTTTAAATTTATCTCATATATCATAAATTCGTTTGTTAAGTAACATTTATCAAGTATACCACACTTATCCTTTTCAATTGATAAAAGTACATTATTTTGCAATTAAATTTTGTATATATACTTTTTTTTTTCTTTTTCATCCTTGATAGATTCACAATTCTCTTTTCGCATGGGAATGCAGTCGACTTGGGACAAATGACGAGTTTCTTTGTCGGTTTAGGACAGAGAATAAATTGCAATATTTTCAGTTATGATTACTCTGGGTATGGAGTTAGCACTGGAAAACCAACAGAGAAAAATTTATACTCAGATATAGATGCAGCATGGCAGGCGCTCAGAACACGCTATGGAATTAGCCCAGAAAATATAATTCTTTATGGACAGAGCATAGGTACTGTACCAACCGTTGATCTTGCTAGTAGATATGAAGTTGGAGCTGTTATATTACATTCACCCCTCATGTCTGGTATGAGAGTTGCATTTCCAACAACAAAACGAACATGGTTCTTTGATGCATTCCCAAGGTAAGTAAATATGATTTTATTTTTTATGATGAAATTGCAAGTATGTGTGTGTGTTGATTTTATTTAGTTTCGTTTTCGTTTGTAATCTATTTCAAGTGGTATGCAATTATCGTCTAATAGTTTTGTCATTTAGTTATGAAGAATCCAGCGAATAGTGTCTGTCTATTATGTATTTTGCTAAAAAAAATCATCTTTCTTGCTTTTCTTATAGCCAGCCCGAAGCAAAAGGCACCATAATCCTTATGTTATCCTTTATATATCTCCTTCTATCATATATGTATAGATAGATGAAGAATGGGATTACTTATGGTAAACAAATCAGATTTAATTACCCGAATTAAGTTGAAATATAAATTTTAGAGAACGCCGTTCAATTCTAAGCTGCTGAAGCTATTTCAGATATTATCCTTCTTACTTTTTCGACATAGATAAATGATTTTTTTAATTGCAGTACAGCCTAGTTTGCACAAGTGAAGTTACTATCTCACTTGACATTATATACAACTTCTCACTCTCTTCGTTAAGGCCGTTTGCACATCGAAAAACGAAAACGAATACACTAAACCGAAAAACACAAATTTTGTCCTAAACTAACAGAAATTTGCGGCAATACATGTAATAAAATATTGGATATTTATTCTAATTACTGTTTCAATAAAAAAATATCAATATTTAAGCTTTATTTCAATTGAAACACATTCTTATGTTTATTCGTACGAGCAACAAATTTACGTTCCGAACTGTCAAGTATATTTTCGTTCCATACTATGTTCCACACACGAACGAATATTGTTTTCGGACTTATATAACCTCATTTCCGTTTATTTACATTTGATACAAACCGAACCCAACTTTTATTCGTTCGTTTTTGATATGTAAGCATAAACGAATTTTCGGTTTGGATCTGTTTATACGTTCGTTTTCGTTTTTCGATGTGTAAACGGTACAGAAACAAGTTCCACACATATTTTCTATTTTTCTTACTGTTAAGGCACTTTAACATCGAAACCGAAAGCCGATAAGTTCCACACCGAAAATTCGCTTTTGCTTTCACATCAAAATACCGAAAAAAAACTTTTCGGTTAAATAGAAGTAACATTTAATCATCAAAAAGTTGTATGATGAGAGCTCATACGAAAAAACATATTTTAATTTTACTTCGAAATCCCATATTATAAATGTAATGTATAATTTTCAATGTAAACACAAAAGTGAGGTTTAGACTTCCGAAAAAAATTTGACAGATCCAACCAAAATCTCGTTTTTCGGCCGAAAAAAGATAAAAGTTGTGTTTTTCTTAAAAATATGAGATAAATATACTATTTTATTAGTAAAATTATTAGTTTATCCTATTTCCCATGATTTTATTAATCATTGGAGCAAAAATCTTCTTTTAAAGTGGAATAAATTCAGTTTTTCGGTTTACATTTCTCGGTTTTCGGTCTTGATGTAACGTGCATTCAGAATCTAGTAAAAATTGTTAGTAAAAATCAAGGTGAAGACGAGTAACAATTGCAGAAAATTCATTTTTTTATTAACCTCGCTAAAGTAGAAGTGTTTGTGCGTTTATATTTCATTCCTGTACTGTCTGAATTAGGTATCATGCTTTTTAAAGGGGATCTGATGATGAAATGTGATAATAACTTTGCTTAATTTAACCTTGCTTTATTATACCGGCTGGCCCCGATAACCCTTGGAAAACTCCTCCGGAGGCTTCTTTTACTTTCAATTCCCTTGAATCCCTCATGGGCAAAGAGCTTAGAGAATTCATGTTTGAGCCAACCTGCCCTGTCAGTCTGCCTGTAGCCCACCCCTGTTTTGTTGTTAGGACTAAAACTAGTAAAAGTGTACATCACTATAGAGCCATACATATTATAAAGCTTCTCAAGAAAGCATTCTAACCGAAAGCAATAGTTATGTACTTATAGTTTTTCTTTCTTCAATTTCTTCTATTCATCCCGATTGATCATCACGATTCAGTACCGTAATTACACCCACACATTTATAAGGTTAGTGTGCATTTTCAATCACTCAATCTATCATATCCTAGATGCGCAAGATACTTTCACACCACTTAGCTTTAGGATACAACACAAGATCCTCACACCTTGTAGACACACTGGATGTGCTGTCTTATAAAACCAATACCAGGAGGGGTTTCTCTGGCTCTCTTCTAACTCTTATTCTGTTACTGCTACAGTTTTTTTTTTCTTTACATACTGTATTTAATGGTATTTAATGCTTATTACTGATTTAGAATCTTAATTTCACAAGTTAATAAATTTTTCTTGTATATAAGGCTATAAAAGGCCTTAAACATCGCAGAAGGATAAAATAAGGCCATTATTTTCACTTTATAACGAACGACAAAACTTTTAAGCCATCATTCAAAAATTAATGTCAAATACGAAACACGTGAATTTTATAAATAATAGGAGAATAGTAAATAATATATACAACATTAAAAATAATTTCCATATCAATTATTTCACAGCATTGATAAAGTACCAAAAGTAACTTCACCCGTCCTTGTAATACATGGTACTGAAGATGAAGTAATCGATTTCCAACATGGACTTACAATCTATGAAAAATGTCCAAGAGCCGTTGAACCATTATGGGTTGAAGGTGCCGGTCATAATGATGTCGAAATGTATGGACAATATTTAGACAGACTTAAACAATTTGTATCTGTAGAATTAGTCAACTGACATAAAGCAGATGATTCTGTCAACAGTTGTATTAATAGTGTTCAAGAGGCTGTTTCAGGTAATTTAAGTTTTATTTTTACAAAACTATATAAACATAAAAATGTATTGAGAAAATAATATATATTTATATTTATCTATCTATCTTACCTATCTACCTACCTACCTACTACCTATAACAAACAATCAACAACAACAAAAAGGTGATGATATTATAGATGGTGTGGATGATGATGCATCTATAACAATAAGTTCCACAACAACAACAAATAATTCAACAACAGATAAATTGCTATAGCATAAATTGCCTGGTAGCAATAATACTTGTGCTACCACAATTGTTCAAATTTCCAATTCATCATATAATTCAAATGATATTGATGAGAACGATTGTATTAATAATAGTTCAAGATTGGCTCCAGGCAATAATAAAAAATTCAAATTATATACAAATAGTAATATTACAAATCCTTTGGGATCATCAACAATTGTTACAAGAGATACAACGAACAAAACAACAACAATAGCATCTTCATTATCAATAACACCACCACCGCCCCCACCACCTCCACCGCCTGCTGCTGGACGGCAAACAAAACCATCGATAGTCGGTACAAAATCCCCTTATGTTTCTTCTAATAGTAGTAATAATCATCATGAATCGCAGCCTCTAATTTGTACCTTGTGTTCCTCTTATAATGTTACTGAAATTAATATTAAGATAAAATCATGTCAGAGTTGTAGTCATGTAATTGTTGATGAAATCGGATGTACTAATCAACCGTCAAGCGATCAAAATAAATCTGCTGATGCTATTGGAGAGAATAGTACTGCTAGTAGTAATAGTAGTAGTGGTAATAGTCAATCGTACTATCAACATTTAGCTGTTATTGCAAAGAAATTGAAAAATATTTACAAAAGTAAGATTCTACCACCTAATACCAATGATATTCAGCAACAACAACAACAGCAGCAGCAGCAGCAACAACAACAAAGAAGACGTAGTTTATTACAAAGATCTCAACAACCATCTTCAAGCAGTACGACTATATCTAAAGAGAAATCAAAATCAACAACAATTGCAGGAATACAGCAACTTGCCGAAAAAGAAAAGTTAATCTCGTCCCAAAATATTGGTAATAATTATAATCATCGTAATCATCATCAATGTTTACATGATGAGAATCATCAACAAGAACCACATCCCGATAGTTTAAGATCGAAAAATAAATTACCGTTAAGCTTTAGCAGTGATAAGAATCTCCCTAAAAATAAAGACGTATTAATTTTAAGAATTTGTGATTTAGATGTAAAAAATAAGCCCGATGCAGATGCGATTGAATTGAAATCTGCCTCATCAAGGATAATAGACTGCAATACAGTAGAAATTAATCGTCCTTCAACTAACACATCTAACAACTCAGCTAACCAACACACAAATAAATCATTATCACAGGATAAAAAGATTTTAAAATCTCGCGGTACACAAAGTCATTCAACGATGACAAAAATTAAATTTGCAAATTACAAACAACAACAGCAACAACCAGTTCATAAGATCGTTGTTATATCCGATGAATACAAGAAGAATTCGGAAAAGAATGAATTTCGTATTGAAAATCGTAAAGATATTATGAAAAAATTTCGTCAGAATAATGCGATTTCAAAATCTTTAGATGTTCTATTGCCTCAATCCGATTGGGAGGATTTTCAAAACAACAGTAATTATTTTCAGAAGGCATCATATGTGTTCGCATCAAAATCAGTAACAAATTTAAATGATATAAATATTAATGGTGATGATGATGAAGACGAGGGTCCCTTTGAAAGTATCAATTCTGTTGAATTGATATTCATTTCAGATGAATTCCTTAATAAGGCGATTAAACATGATTTGAAAATATTAAAAAATAAAAAAACCGATACATTCAATATTGATAGTAAATCTTTAATAGCTGGTACAAAAACGAAATCAATTAAAAATCAAAATAAAATCTCATCGCCAAGGATTCATTCTAATGATGATAGTATTATTAAAGAGACATCGATTTCCCCTATAATCACTATAGCTACAGAAACAAAGGGATCCATTCCGTTATCATCATCAATTACTACAAGCAACAGCATCACCGAAAAGGCAACACATTCACAACTGATGACAACTATTTCGAAATCAGCTTCGATCGTTGGTAGCACCAGTACCAGCAATTCTTCTTCGAAAAAATTAATTGTAATTTCTGAAGATTTTAAACGTAAATCGCTTGAAAATAATATTGTTATCGTTGATGGTGGCAGCGGCAATGGCTATATCAGTAATAATGAAACTAATACAAACAAGAGAAAAAATCTGAAGCTATTGAAATTAACACGCCAACAGAGCTCCATTGATGATGTCGGTAATCAAATGACAAGCCATGCATTCTGTTCATTTGAGGAGCCCGATGAACAGTGTTTAGAAAGTAAAGAAATTAAGACACCTGATTAAATCGTCGCATTTCAAATGAACTAACAACTGACCAAGTGTAAAATTCTGACAAAAAAAAGCTTCTTTTATAATTACAAATTTCTCGGGTACTTCATTAGTGTTGTAATTTCTGCAGAATCTTGAAAAATTATCCTTTAATCCGTTTTCGTACAAAAAAAAAACTCAATCAAGTTAAGGCTCTGGAGAAAATTATGGAAATATATAAGAAAGTAAAATTTGCTTACTTACCTTAATTCCTTTGATTCCGAGATAAGTTAATTTTCATAAAAGAAAAATAAAAAAAATTTCGATAATCCGTCAGAAATTTCTCCCAACACCCGTCTTAATTAGGTCGAATCGGAAGAGCATACAAAATTAAATTTAAAGTACATAATTAAGGCTGTGTGTGTATGTGTGTGTCACTATTTGAGTTATTGTTTGAATAAGAGATTACTATCTCTTACCTGTGATGTGTGTGTACTCTGTTTGTGTATAGATAACAGGCGACAAAATCCAACAGCTTATATCCACCATTCATTATCGAATTTTATTGCATCCTTGAAACTTGATTTATTCGATTCGCGAATAGTTAAACTAGGTCTATATACATTTTACGGAAATAACGCATAGTTTTTTGTTTTTTTAGTCAGTTATTCCGAAATTTCCGTACAACTTTATAAGGACCCTCGTATGAAGAATATGTTATGTAAACCTTTTCTACTTCAATCAATTGTTACAATCACACAACTGAAGAAAATTTAAGATAATTTAGCAAAACGGCTTTAGTGTTATTTGGAGGTCGTCGTGTGTCCACAGCTTTGACTGCATACTGAAACTGTATAGGTTGTTCTTGCCAAGAAGGGTTCAGCTATTAACTTATGAACCAGAATCTGTCAGAACTACTACCTGTCCCGAACGAGGACAAGCTGATGATTTTAATAGAAACTATAAACCACTTCAATAAAATAATTGTATTTTCACATAATGTCCACACATCCCCACTTTAATTACAAATACTTTCGATTTGATGTTTAGCTCCGAACCGTAACCACAAATTGCGGATCCAATTCTGTGTCAATGTGGTGAAGAAAACACTTCAGGTTTAAGAACCGCACGAGTTACGGTTCAGTTCAGGTGAAAAGAATTCACCATTAATGCTTAGCAAATGCTTCTAGAATCATCGAAGAAACTTCTAGATTTGCAGGCGTGCAAGCTGGCTAATCGGATATGGGGAGAACTAACCACTTGCTCAAAGATATGTTCTAGGAAGACAGAAACTCTGGTAAGGAGAAGCCAGAATGACGTGTAGAACATTACTGCAATTATCACACAATACTACCTCTTTGGAAAACATGAGAAATGACTTCTGCAGAAACTGTAAGAGCGACGAAGATATGGAGGTTGAGAGCGTTCAACATCTGCTGAGTGAATACCCCAAACTTTCAAAACGTATTTAAAATTAACACGCATGGTAGCTAGATAATTATTGGAAATAGTAGACTTAGATTTGGGGAACCTAGGAAGATTCTTTAACTTTTGGGCATGGGTTTAACGTAGCGTTTTTCTGCTAATCAATCAATGTGCTCCTCATACAATATTCTTCGATATGCACAGTCGATACAGTTCTCTGTTTGACTTAATATTTTCTTCATAAAATAGCTCGCTTTTTCATTAGCATCCACTCCTCATGTCCAGGAACGCAAAGCAACGTTACTTTGTTGTCCCTATACTGCAGCTCCAGATGGGTTTCGACTCAAAGTTTTGAGATGACAGAGCGCAGCTTGGTGTTGGAGTTCTTGTTGAGTCTCTATTTAGGCTTTACCTGAGCTCCAACCTCTACAGTATACACTTCAGTCTGAAAAATGGATTGTAAGCCAACTAGCAAATTAGTTTACTCTGTACAAGTTTTTTTTTTTTTTTAATATACATGCCTTGTTAGAACATACACCATCTTGATTTAAATGCGACCATTGCTAGACATTATTCCTGATTGTAATATATTTTGAAGAGAATAGAAATCTTGTTTTTCAAATGTCCCAACTATGTTTTGTCCCCTATTATACTCATTGGAATTGTCGCAATGAGTTAAACAAAGGTTCTGCTTAGTATTTAGGATCCACAGATGGTGTCGAAGTAATGATTTAATACCGACTCGCCAGTATAGGGGCTCACCACTTGAACCAACTAATCGAACCTCAATAAAATTCCTGAAAGTGCTTGCTCAGAATATACAAGGTTCAAAGCCTGAAACTCAATTGGAGCTTTATCGCCAATTTTCTACTAGAATTGAACCCAATTGACATTTGCACCTATAATTTGTTTATGGTGAGAACTTTTATTCGTGAGTGACAGTAAGGAAAGACAGAAATTTATTTTTCAAAATTACGATAAATTCATGCTTCAAGTTGGCAGCCTTTTAGCTTGCAATTTGATCAAATCTTAAGCCGACTTAAAGCTAGTAAAAAAAGCTAAAATGCTATAGCTCTAATTGTGTTTTTCTACTGGCTGAAAAGCTTCAATTGTGTTTCAGACCTTAACCTGGCAACTTTCAAAAGGAACATTTCGAATTGAAGTTCACAAATTGGAGTGTGGTATAATAGTGTCTGACGCCTGAACGAACAGCAACACTAGTTTTGTACTTTTGCTATAAAAGTGTCCCATTGAACATTTTTCATTAAGACACTACTAGAGGCCTAAAGCTTTTATGTCTCTTTGAGGCATTGGATGAACTGAATATTTTCTTAATTATATACGTTGAGATAACAGAAGCTCTTCACTCAAAGATAGTGCCATATGTCAGTACGTTGTTATAATTCCAAAGCTACTGTAGTGAAAAATACTCGCGGTACCTAGACATAACAACTGAACTTTGAAAATACTAGCTCAAGCCACTTCCAATATACAGCGTGATGCAGCCAAAGGAAGGAGAAGGAATACGTAGATTTGTGGATTAACCTCTGTAGTATTCTCCTTTAGTGTCATAGAAACTAATTTTATTATAGTTGTGGTAGAGATTTCTAATCGCGAGCTATGCAAGGAGAAAATTAAGACTTTATTTAAAGTTCACCAGGATAAAAAGATCCGTCAGATTGTTAAAATAAGTTACATGGAGGAGGTAGGAGCTTTCTCGATTTGTTTACTCGCAAGTTCCAACAATATTGATGAGAGTGATATTTTCTCTATCACAGATTCCGTGCTTGGATAGTGGTTGCCGCTTTTATCGCCGGTCTTTGTAGAGCCAGTACTTTTGTAAGAGTTGAAATTCCACTCCTGTGACTTACTAATTTTAATATGCATGTTCTTACCGTAGGTTTGACTGACTTGACATTCTCTAACTTCTCACTACTACTTTTCACTGAGTAGCAGAAAGGGATAAGTGGTCAGCTTTGTTTTTGTTTTTTTTTGTCTAATTCAGTCTTTCATGTTGTTGTTCTGCGGATTAACCAGTTCCATCTTTGCATGCTGTAAGTACATACCAAATTTGTTATAGAAAGAGATAATAAGTCCGTTACCTTCTTGAATGAAATTAATTTAAAGCGAATTTTACTTTTTAATCATAAGTTTTCCTCCCTCTATTATTTGCCAAGAGTTTTGAAAGTATAAAAAAGTTAAAAATTAAAATTCTTCCTGACATCAATAGTTGACAGTTTTATTCTTTTCTATCTATGAAATTCTGGTTTTATTTTTGTTATAATCGTTTTTTGATAAAAAAATTTTATTTTTATTTTATTTCTATACACAAATATTCCGTAGTATAATTAAAAAAATAAAGGTTAAGTATAAAATATTAAAAAAAATTGACGTAAAGATTATGAGATAAATATTGGCAATCAAATAATTTTAAGGTGCTGAAAAAGTGTGAGTAGTATTAAAAAAAATAAAGAGAATAAAGGAGAAGAGTGTAAGCAATTTGGAGTTAGAGATAAGAGTAAGATGAAACACACACACACACATATACACAAACTTGTTATGTGAATGGAATGAATGGAATGAATTGAATGAATGTCTTATACAAAAAAAACAGAAAAGTATAAAGTAGTGTAGTAGAGATTTTGAGTAGGATAAAATAATATTCCTGAAAAACTATAGCCACTCCCTCCATTAATAGAAAGAGCGAGGGGAGTTATCTATATTTAAAAAAAAAACAAAAACAAATTTTCTGTAGCTAGGAAAAAAAATGATTTTTCTACTTTATTCGTTATGTGAAATACTTTGTAATTTTCACAGTATTTATCTGTGGTTTATTTTATACACATACATACATATATATATTTTCTTTTATATTTTAATAGTTATATAAAGCACCGTTATTTTTATCTATCTACATACATATATTTCTTTTCGTTTTTTTTTCTTTTTTTTTCTGTAATTATTATTGCAATTCTCAAACTGAAAATATTAATTATAATGTAAATATGTAATTGGATTGAAGAATATTGTAATGTAATTCGAAGACTAAATAGTATTTCGAATAGATTTTCTGTATACATACATATGTATAATACTAAAAAAAAAATATCTGAATTATTATACATAAATTGTGTATAGTACATAACATAGCATATTATGTTAATGCATATACGTACATACATAGCTAAAATAAATATTGTATTTTCATATTACAAAACATTATTAAATTTACCATCTGAAATGTGTAAGTAAAACAAAACAAAATTACCTATCTACATTTTTTACGTAGGTTCATAATATCTAGTTTACATTCATAAATAAAAATTAATGTTTAATTGTTGGTTTAGAAAAATATTTGCTGTGTGAAACAATGTAACACTGGGACGTGTGGGTAGTATGGAATGAAAATTCGATTATGACACTGAATAATGGTTTATTATTTTTGCGATTGGCGGTGTATTCAGGTAGAGTACATTTCAATTCAGTTAATAATTTTTCGCGCATGGAAAATATTTTGGCAATTTTCTAATAGAAAATGTCGCTCATTTCTCTATTCATACACATTCATTTGTGTATGCAAGTTTTTTATAAGAATTAATGATAATTTCTCTCCCATATAAAAATTTCCTAAACAATAAAAAATAAATTAACAGCATGCATCAATAACAAGCCTGTATAGCAACGGCTTCTAACGACTGTCAGGGGCCGACTGATTAAAGCGGGAAACACAGTGCTAGCTTTTCCAACCTCGACCTCAGTAAAACTTTAAGAACCTCAACCTGGTGAACTCTGCCAATTTTTATAACTCACAGTACGAGCTTTGACAACTTCTGTATGATAGCAGTTCATTGGGGGCGGTTGGCTTAAAAATTATTTTTTTTTTTTTGTAATTATTTACTACAGTAGGAACAACTTTTCACGTTAAATATGCTTCCCAAATTTTTTTTCAACAAATTCCCCGTACATTTTTTCTCGATAGCAAAAATTAGCTGTCAAAGCTAACAAAGTTCCAGCAGAGTAGAGAGTAGACCTACTCGAGTTCAACCTCAACCTGGTCGACCTCACCCACTTTGCCATTAGGTTCTTCATAACCTGATCTCATATATTCTACAGAACTGTCAAAGTTGAGGCTGAGGTTGGAAAGGCTAGCACTGTGTTTCCCGCTTTATTTACAAATGAGATAGTCTATAAGCCTGAAACACATTCACTGCAGTAAATTTGACTTCAACTTTGAATTCATCGACTTCACATGGTATCTTAATTGGTTGAACTTAAAGCCTGAGTTACAATGTGCCGCTGTCGCGAGAAGCGTTCGCGAATGATGTTGCTGAAGCGGACGCAGTTCCTGTTGCTTGTGCTGTTCCAATGATGAAGCTCTAATATGTGTTGAATTTTCGTTCCATTATTAAATAAAATCATTAAATCGTAATTAAATAAATAAACTAGTTATTAAATACTGTGGCATTACTTAAAACTTACAATTTTCCCTCACAATTTCAATGTTCTGCAAAAATAAATTGCCTCAACTGCAGCTGTCAAGGTGTTGCGCGTCTCAAAGTGAAATATTTTCAACTTTAAGCAACGCGACCAGCGTCAGCAACACCCTTCGCGACACACTGTACCTACCCTTGAGTACTTTCATACATTTTAACTTTCGACAGCGTCCGCGACTCGCGACAGCTTCACATTGTAACTCAGCCTTTAAGCTGCCACAATAAATCCAGTTGCAGCAGCAGTGAATGCGACTTCAACTTCGATTTTTCAAAGTTGCTGCAATTTTTACAGTACTGACAACTTACAGAATTGTAAAGTGCATTGCTGGAAAAATAAGAAAAATAAAATGTTTTCTCGCAACTCGCGCTCTTCAGCAGTATTGATTTCTTGTGTCCAAATAGTTCGCGTATTAAATGCAAAATCAATTATTTTTATGTATGCTAAATAAGCAGATACAACAATAACGAATTCGATTTCGTTCATATTTTTGTTATGCACCTTATTACAATTTTTTTAGTTATTAAAATTTTTTTAATTTTTATACTCCTCTGCAAGCAAACTTCAGGAAATGTCAAGTAGGCTGCCAAAATGAAGGCGCTGCAGTTAATGTGGCACACATTTGCAGTGAAGTCGACTTTACTGCAAAGTCGAAGTTACTGCAGTGAATGTGTTTCAGGCTTATGAATATGATCTGGGGGCCTATTCCTGAATTACGAATGGTTTTTACGAATTCGTTATATATTTGTGCCATTTTTGAAGCAAGAACGCTCAGTCCATTCTTATTATATGTCAGTGGCTGGGGTACACTGTTAGAAAAATAAAATGTTGAAATTGCTTTTCAGTAAAATTTCTCGTAAAGAAGGAAATTGTATTCCAGATTTTAGGGTATTTTAATATTCCTTTATTCTCGTGAATTTAAATATTTTGCAATTTAAAGAAATTGTTA
Source organism: Dioctria linearis (assembly GCA_963930735.1). Taxonomy (NCBI): domain Eukaryota; kingdom Metazoa; phylum Arthropoda; class Insecta; order Diptera; family Asilidae; genus Dioctria; species Dioctria linearis. Next base: position 19,928,083 of record OZ005740.1, read on the forward strand.
TAATTTTTTTTGTTCTAAAGAGATATGTAAATCAAACACCGGATAAAATGTCATGCAATGCAACATAGAACAAATGACCCCGAAGAGTTCACATGCAACAGAGGTAGCTTCTATTTGTTCTAAAAAGACAAATTTTTTATTTGCAAATTGATATCACTTCACCTTTTAGAGGGACCCGCTTCTTCATCATCGCTCCTTAAAACACAATCAGAAGTACACTGAATGAAAGTGGACTATGGGCCAACCGGCTAACCCAAACGCTTCATCTAAAAGTGGAAGAGTTTTGCTGGCCTTGTGCTTCTACATGTCCGTCCGATGAAAACTTTCACAACTTCAAAATGGTCGGAATTATTTTCTTGCAGTGGTATTGGTATGCTGCTCGTACACCCGATCGAAACTTGACATTTCGGAACTTCTCCTACCCCCGGATGCCTCTCACCCGTTAAAGTGAATCGTGTGTGTATGGTATAGAGCTTTTCATTTGAAGTTCAGCTAAATACAGTAGTTAAACCAAAAAGAGCCAATTATAGAAAAGTGATCCCATGTTAATGCTAGCAAGTTCAGTAGTGGCAGGACCGTATCACAGCGGGAAAAATGGGCACGCCTGACTTAGATAAGGTTTACTGTAAGCATTACCTGGAATTCATTAGTAATAAATACATGAATTGAATAATACCTTACGTTGAACTGGTTTAGGAAGGTAGGCGTAATATATTGATGTGTCGTATTTTTAAACATATTATGTACCTTTCAGGGAATACTTAGAAAAGACAGATATAATGATATTTAATTTGTGCATTATTTTAGAAGAAGAATTAGTTAATATTCATTTAGATACGAATAAGTGAAGGCATGTTTATTTTCCATATCTTCTTAAGAAAGCAGGACAATGTCTTCCCTTTACCTCTCAGTGAAAACAGAAAGAATTACTTTCCTGTAAATTTATAATTATGTAAGAAAGCAAAACTAGAACAAACACATATATCATATTTACCTGTTACCTGCAGTACTCTAGTGTGACGGAAGAAATATTTCACATGCATAAGATTTTAAAAAATTAAGTAAACGAAAAATTCCTGAAATTTTACAGTGTAGTCATTTCATTCTCTTTTTGTTTATGCGCAAAATTGTAAAGCGGTAGATGACTGGTACCTACTGCGCATCTAGGAAAATTATTATCAACTGAATTGAAATGTACCTACTCTACTTTCATGACTGGCCTCGGTATGTATGGCTCGATTTTGCTATCCAGGCGGTATAACCCTGTGTGCCAAATTCCGAAAAAAATTTGGATTCCTAAACTTTTTCCGAACAAATTTATTACAATAATCGCCAAAAATGCCGAAGATTTCCCCTCAAATCGAAGCGAAAAGAATTTGTCTATTCTTATTAATTCCTTACGAGTTGTAAGGGAAAATTGTCAGTTGATTCTCAGTTGAATTCAGATTGAAATTGATTCTCAGAAATATACAGGGTGTCCCGTAAGACGACGTCAAGCCGGAATCGGGTGATAGACCAAATCATAACAGTTACCAGAAAAATATTAAAAAAATCTAAGTCATGTATTTTTCAAATTATAGACATTTCTTTTGTTTTCGAGAAAATGTACACCCTGTGATGGTTTCTTAGGTCCTGTTGCTACAAATCTTTACTTTTTTCAATTTTATTTTTCTTATGTAATCCGGAGTAGTGCTTATGTAACCTGTTGCTTTAAATTCTAAGCCAACTGTTCCAGCTTGCAAGAAAATGTCACATTTTGCCGAACCAAGAATAGAAAATTAATATTTCACCCAACTTTAACTGACTGTAATGAAAAAAAATTTTACTACGCCAGTTTGGCAAGTAACTTTAAAAGTTGATGCATTTAATAAGGATTCTAAAATGGTATAACACTTGCTACAATATTTCTTAGATTACGGAAAAAAAAATTCTCAAGAAACCCAGTTTCGAAAAATTTCTTTTCATCTACAAAAAATGATTCTAGTGTACCCAAAGTTTGCCGTAAGACCGTAACTTTAAGATTCTAGTTTGAGTGAGACGGAGAGTCATTACAAGTGTGAGTGAGACAGATAGTGACGCTTTCAAGAGATACTAACTTTTTGTTAAATTTAGGTTAAATTTTCGGCTTAAGTCGGGAATCAACCATTGTAACTGATTTTCTTCAAACTTTGCGAATAACTTCTAATTCGCTCGCAAATCACAAATATCACAATTATTTTGGCCGAAACTTACACTTTCCGAGATATTTCACTTTTAAAATCACAAACTTTGCGCTGCACACCGCCATACAATTTGATAATAAATATTCTCCTTCTTCCTTTAAGTAGCAAGGAAATGCTCTTATTGGTGGGTATACACATACCTTCCCAACATTCGGGTTACCAGCATTGCGTTTTTTTATTCATTACGAGTATTCAATTGATGTGCAGTATAGCAGCATTTAGTTAGAATGGAATAGAAAAACATTTATTAAAGAAACACACACAGGCAGGCTGGCATGGCGCACACACACACAGGCGCGCGAGCGAATTATAAGTTATTCGCAAAGTTTGAAGAAAATCGGTAACAATGGTTGATTCCCGACTTGTTCCAAATTTTCCTTAAGTTTAAAATTAAACACCAATTATTTGGATGCTAATATTTATTATTTACAAAAGATATTCAAACTGCCTTCCGTCAGCTGCAATACAAGTTCGACATCTTCTTAAGAAGGAGCGGGTTATCAGACGGGCAAATCTTCCATTGTTGACAAATTCAACTGCTTCCGTAATTCTAGAGCTCATGTTTTTTGTAAAATTCGGTGAGCTATACTTTTAGGCACTAGTGTGCTTTCCTGGATTGCACGTACCGAAGTACTTGGGTCTTCTTCAACTGCTTGAAGTACTACGTCCTCGTAAGGTAAGGAACTCTTCCTTCACCATGAACTTGGTTTGGAAGTCGGCCCTCTGTGGAGAGTAGACGGTGCAAATTTGTAAAAACTCAATGATTTGACGAGCTAGCGTCACTATCTTGCTCCCTCACGTTTCATGCAATGACTCTCCGTTCTCATTAGAATCTTAAAGTTACAGTCTTACGGCAAGCTTTGGGTACACTAGAATCATTTTTCGAAACTAGGTTTCTTGAGAAAAAAAAAATTTTTTTCCGTAATCTAAGAAATAATGTAGCAAGTGTTATACTATTTTAGAATCCTTATTAAATGCGTTAACTTTTAAAGTTACTTGCCAAACTGGCGTAGTACATTTTTTGTTCATTACAGTCAGTTAATGTTGGGTGAAATATTAATTTTCTATTCTTGGCTCGGCATAATGGGACATTGTCTTCCAAGCTGAAACAGTTGGCTTAAGGCACTTTCACATCAAACACAAGAATCGAAAAAATGTAAACCGAAAAACTCAATTTATTCCACTTTAAAACAAGATTTTTACTCCAATGATTAATAAAATCATGGGAAATAGGTTAAACTAATAATTTTACTAATAAAATAGTATATTTATCCTAGAATTTTTAAGAAAACACAAGTTTTATGATTTATCGGACGAATTTTTCCGCCGAAAAATTTTTTCGGCCGATAAAACATAAAAGTTGTGTTTTTCTTCAAAATCTGAAATAAATATAACTATTTTCTCAGTAAAATTTTTAGTTTATCCTATTTCTTTGGATTTTATTAATCATTGGAACAAAAATCTTGTTTTAAAGTGGAATAAATTGAGTTTCTCGGTTTGCATTTTTCTGTTCTTGCATTTGATGTGAAAGTGCCTTTAGAATTTGTTGTTTATTTTTTTTCTTAAGGTCTTATTGCTATAGGTGTCATATAAAGTTCTAACTAACATTCAACTCATGCTACTTAGGAGAGTAATACAATTTACATATGGAATCCATTCAAAATACTATTCATACCCTTTTGCTCATGCAAATATACGAGGTTATTAGTGAAATAGACCAACCTTCACATATCTATAACCAATATTATAATGGTTGACTGTGCTTCACGTCTTAACGGTAACTATCTCGCTAACCGTATTTTTAATTTGATTAAATATTGTCACAAACTTCAATCTTCCCTAATCAAATTAGAATCGGTTTATGGGATGAAAACAAATATTTTTTTATGCTATAATAAAACAACATTTACACTTTCACGTAAATGCATACACATATGTATAGGAAGTACTTATGTAAGAAAGAAGAATGTGTAAAATATTTTATAGTTATAATCAGAGGCGTAAAAATGTATAAAATTAAAATGAGTAAAATCAAACTTTTTTCTTTTAATTATTCAAATTAGACTAAACACACTTAGATAAATATGTAAATGTATGAAAACGCAATTGTTTTGTCTATTTTTGGATGCTATAAGTACATATTACATTGCTGGGTCTTTTTATATTTATTTCTATTATCAACTCTCACCCTTTGTTAGCCTGTAGATTTTGAATATATTTTTTGTTTGTTTTTATAGCTGTATTACTGCATTTAAGAATATCTATAGATTTTTCTATGTATACTGAGCAAAAACAAAAATGTTTTATTTATTTTGAAATAAGATTATTTCGTTGATCTAAATGTTTTCAAATCTACATACATACAGGCATGTATTAGTTAATTATATATATATATACATATATACATTATACACTATTATAAAATCAAAGTAAGTAGGAGTAAAGACAACTTTTTCATTAGTTATAAAAAAAAAATAAAGAAAAAAATGTGAAAAATAAGAAGAAAAAAACATTTTGTTTTACTCTTTTGTTAAAAATTATGCTTAAATTTTTTCGTATTGCAATTACAGGGGAGCATTTCAGCCATTTATTAATATTTAAGACAACACTTCTCAACTCTGGATATTTTGAAATTTTCAGGTAATACTTGTATGCCGCGGGGATTAAGTTATTTTTTTTTTTTTAAGTTAATACATAATTCATTTTACTTAATTAAGTTTATTTACTTCAGTCATTTGTATGTACCAAAACGTATAGTTTGGTGAGCAAAAAAAAAAAGGAGAAGAGTTCAAGCTGGTTTACAAAAACTGCAACGGCTAGCAGGTCTAGGCATAACTGGTGCCATGCGTACATACCTGATCAACTACAGCCTTAGAAGAATTTGAATGAAGAAAGCCTTCCTCAGTGCCGTATGACTAAAGAGCCGGCAAGTCTCTTCAACACAGACAATTCCTAGAATACCCCCGATGGTTAATTTCTTTTCAAATGTTATGCTATAACTTTCAAGCACCATTCAAGGGGATCTTTAAGAGTAACACTCTGGCGAGTTACCCTTTGAAAACCCCAGTGCTCCCTCCTTCCTGAAAAGGGAGGATGGCACCTAGACCGTGACTGTTGAAGAAACCGTAGAGCTGCTTATGAGGACCCATTTTCCTGAGAACTCTGAGGCCGACCACACATATAACAATAACGAGTGCGCTGGTACTCCAAACTTAGAGGCTATACGGGACATAGTCACTAAGGAGAAAATTGATGGCATCATTCCTATCAAGCATCTGGAAGCAAACCAAAGTGATCTTCAATCTAAGGCAGCTCGTAGCGAGCAAGTAACTACTAAAGAATTTAGACCAATCAGCCTTATATCGTTTCTTTTGAAGACATTTGAGAGATTCTTGGAGGCGTCCATGGACAACCTGCCTGGGGGAAGTGAGATTTCTATATCACAGCACGGATACTTAAAAGATAAATCGGTTGAAACTGCGCTACATGACGTAGTAGGAACAAGTGAAAATTCAATAAAAAAAAGTGCACTGTAAGTACATTCCTTGATATTGAGCTTTAATAATGTTAATTTATAAGCCTTCAAGATACCCTGTCTAGTCTAGGAGTTGAATCCGATGCATGTAAATGGATTAACTTAATGCTCAATAACCGCACCGCCTAATAAACGCAGAACTAGGTAGCAATAAAGTTAGCAAGAGGGTATCTAGCAGTACTCCACAAGGAAGAGTACCTTCACACCAACTGTGGTTATTGGTGGTTAATGGTATTCTTATCTCTTTACAAAGGGATGGTATAAAAGCGTTAGCATATGCTGATGACGTAGATATCCTGGTCTCAGGAAAATTCCAATCGACGATCAATGAACTAACTCAAGAGCATTGCAAAAGCTTCTTAACTGGACTATAAGTTGCGGTCTAGGACCTAACCCCGCAAAGATCGAACTTGTCCTCTTTACACAGAGGAGAGTTATTCCGATCCACGCAACCTCCAAACTGGATAGTATTACTTTTGATTTTAAAACTGAAGCCAAATACCTAGGAGTGATACTGGACTGCAAATTAAATTTGAGGATAAATGAGAAATGAGCACGTCAAGAAGGGGCCATTGCACTATATGCCTACAAGAAAACTTGGCAAGAGATGTGATTACACCCTCGTATCGTGCACTGGATGTACACCGCTCTCGTAAAGCCTATTCTCACATATGGGATCTTGGTGGGGTGGAATGCTCCTTAGAAAACGACGCCCCTAAAAAGTCTTACTAAAGTTCAGATGACAGCAATGGAGATTATACTCCGACTGTTGCCTCTTGACATCCAAGGGAAATGTATAGATGCAAAAAGTACACTAAGGCTTGGAAAGTCGACCTGCTGGATAACAGCAGACTTTGAACACAAAAGAATACTGCAGATCTGTGCACTATATACGGGGAGTTACGGATTACATTGTCCCCGGACTAGGCTTTGAGATAGGGTTCTCAACTAGCACTCCTAGTAGAAAGGAGTCGGATTATTACGTGGCAAATGACTCAGATATATGTCTTTACGGACGGTTCGAGAATGGAAGTGGGAGCTGAGGTTCCACATTTCCTCAAATACAGGGATCATACCAACTACTGTAGTGTGTTCCAAGCGGACGTTTTTGCTATTTGCAAGGCAGCAATACTGCTGGCTAGTGATCGAGTTATAACGATTTGTATTGACAGCCAAGCTGTAATCAAAGTTCTGGACTCTAGCACCACTGTGTGAGCTCGGGAAATTGGGTGCTAACCATAGTTATTCTCTGCCGAGTACCATAGTGACATACCTGGAAACGACGCAGCTGATGCTCTGAGTTCCGTTATGAATATATGTCAGTGAAGAGGATTCTAAATGTACGGACCTGTAAGCCTGCAAATCGCAGGTGGTGAAAACTGGGCACATGCATGATTTCAAAACAGCTTTGGCTGGAGATATGTCTAAATCTCTGTTGAGGAGGAATCGGAACGATGCGCGTAATCTTATTTGAGTTATCATGGGACACTGTCTCTTTGCAAACATGCAGAACGCATGCAAGTTCCATAGAACCCCTTCTTCAGAAACTGTATGGATGAGGAAAAGGTTGAGATCCCTAACCTTGCTAAGCGTAGGAGGAATACGCTTGGTAGCTACTTTTTCTGTGAACTGGGGGAATTAGCAGACAAAGAGTTGGGGGACCTGGTAAGGTTAATCAACCCTTTTGGCTGGTGTCATCGCACCCCCTAGCTCTTAAATATCATTCCCATAAAGTGGCATCACAATGGATCATTGATGGTCTAAGTGTGGATCTAACCTATTCGACGCTTTGTCGTAAGACCGTAACTTTAAGCTTCTAGTTTGACTGAGACGGAGAGTCATTACATGAAGTGTGAGTGAGACAGATAGTGACGCTTTCAAGTTAGAGATCCTAACTTTTTGTTGAATTTAGGACAAATTTTCCTTAGGTTTAAAATTAAACACCAATTATTTGGATGCTAATATTTATTATTTACAAAAGATATTCTAACTGCCTTCCTTCAGCTCCAACACAAGTTCGACATCTTCTTAAAAAGGATCGGGTTATCAGACGGGCAATTCTTCCATTGTTGACAAATTCAACTGCTTCCGTAATTCTGGAGCTCATGTTTCTTCAACTGCTTGAAGTACTACGTCGTCGTAAGGTAAGGAACATCTTCCTTCACCATGTATTGATGTGGAAGTCGACCCTCTGTGGAGAGTGGACGGTGCACATTTGTAAAAACTCAATGATTTGACGAGCGAGCGTCACTACTAAAATCTAAAAGTTACGGTCTTACGGCAAGCTTTGGGTACACTAGAATCATTTTTAGTAGATGAAAAGAAATTTTTCGAAACTGGGTTTCTTGAGAAATTTTTTTTTCCGTAATCTAAGAAATATTGTAGCAAGTGTTATACCATTTTAGAATCCTTATTAAATGCGTCAACTTTAAAGCTACTTGCCAAACTGGCGTAGTACTTTTTTTTATTACAGTCAGTTAAAGTTGGGTGAAGTATTAATTTTTTATTCTTGGTTCGGCAAAATGTGACATTTTTAAAGCAACAGGTTACATAAGCACTATTCAGGATTACATAAGAAAAATAAAATTGAAAAAAAGTAAAGATTTGTAGCAACAGGAGCTAAAAAACCATCACAGGGTGTACATTTTCTCGAACACAAAAGAAATGTCTATAATTTGAAAAATACATGACTTAGAATTTTTTTTATATTTTTCTGGTAACTGTTATGATTTGTTCTATCACCCGATTCCGGATTGACGTCGACTTACGGGACACCCTGTATATATATGTATATATTGCATCTGAAAGGTAAGCATCACTGAAAGTGTTAAAATTTCACATTTTTAAGTCTAAGCTGGTCTGGGAATCTCTTGAAGCCATGGACATGAAAACATTAAAGGCCACGAGATTTCGGACCGCCTCACAAGGAAGAATCTAGATCTAATTTTATAGGCCGTGAGTCTGTTTTTGACTACCTCTCTTTCAGAACATGTCAATCTTTGGAACAGAGCAAAAATATTCTTCCCGCTCAGCAGAACAGAACTAAGGCTCATAATGTGCCTACTCATTGAACATTGCCCGCTTGAACATCATTTTAAGAAGATTGGTATGATCGTTAGCTAGATCTCTCGCTTCTGTATGGAGAATGAGGAAACTGTTGAACATATCCTCTGAAACTGCTCATGGCTGCAAAGGACGATTTTCGTATCTAATTTTTTAAAAACAAGACGATTACAATATCTTCAATGTTGTGAAAATAAACTAAAAAAAAAATACCGAATTACTCGGCTTTTGTTGGAATTATTTCTTAATTAAATCGATCTGCATGATTCGACTCGAAGAAAGATTTGTAAGGAATACGAAAATAGCTCACACAATTTTTTCCTCCTACCACGACCCACCCCCACTAGGATGGATTAAGCGTCACATTCCGTAAGGATTATTATCTTAACATTATATTCAAATTCAAATGCTTTATTTAATGCATACAACAAGATAATTCTTGAGTGAGTATGTATATGACGATAGAAAATGGTGAGAATTAAATAAAAAAAAAAAAACACGAAGATATAAATTCAACAAATCTAGACCACCCATCTCATGCACTCACGACCCCAATCCATTTAAGTAGATACTGAATTAATTTCTCTCTGAAAATCATCGTCGAGCCAAATAAAGCAGAACGTCATCAGCGTATATATGCGAATTCGCATAGATTACAATTACAACATGTAGAAGATCATTTATAAATAAAGTGAAGAGTAAAGGTGTAATGAATGAATCATTTACCTTAACCACGTACATACATCATTTTCGCGGTGATTCCAACGCCAATTTATTCATGATTTCTACGTCACGAGTTTCCCATATGGTTCATATGGTTAACCAATTCTTTTTTTTGTTTTCTGAAACAAGCGATGAATTCTTGGTTGTGCCGACCTTTTTTGCGGCAATACGCCGCTCTTTGTACAAAAACACAAACTTCACGGCACGAGATCAATTTCACGCATTATAATGGCACTTGGTTAACCCTGACCTAACCCACAGTCAGTACATGCCGCTTATTGCTTACTTCACACAAAGTTGAGACATCCCATGTGTTGATATTTTTACTTGTACATAATTGGGAAATCCCTTATTTAAAGTGAAATAGCAACTGAACCACTTATTGGACAATATTTTGAGTTTGTTTGTAACATTTGTTTCTTCCGTATATATATGGTTAACCAATCAATGGCTGCAGAGAAATTCTCGAATGAAGGGGAAATGTTCTTATGAAATGCTCTGATATTGCGGAATAGGCAATATTGACTATTACCGATATATTGGGAAGGCGTTCCCGATATATCCAATTCTAGAATTCCTATATGGAATTTCTTAATTTCTACATCCATCCGAAATGTTAACCAATTTTGCTGAGCGATGTCAAAATCTAACCAAATAAAAAGCCGATGCATCTGAGGAACAGGGCAGTCAATTTTTGATAAGTCTAAAGAATAAGGTTGACCCCCACCAGTGGTAAGGCAACCTATTCAAAACTTACTAAATCAAAAGTGTTTAAAGTATTGAAGTAAAAATAATCAAATGTGTAACCAGAAAAATGTTCAAATAAACCGAAAGTGTGGTAAATCAAGAGTTTTATTGGGTTGCTGATCTTCTTCTAGAAAAAGCATTCCCAGTCCAAGTTACGGGCGATAGAAGAATACATCGCAACAAAGGACCTATAGTAGAACCTTGTAGAACTCCAGAATCGATTAGAAAGAATTTTGATTTAACTCCATCAACTAAGACTTGTTGGAAGTGATTAGATTAATCTAATCTTTCTCATTGCAGTTCGGAAGAATAATAATTTGTCATGCAAGTGTGTGAACTAATTGGATAGAAGATTATTGTCTAGCGCGCTTCGAATATATGTAGTGACTTTCAGTAAAGCAGTCTCGCAACTATGTCCAAGGCGGAAGCCAGACTGAAATCTGAAGAGCATGTCATTGCACTCGACAAAATTAATTATTTGCGAGACCATCAACCTCCAATACTTTCCCTCGGAAGCATAGTATACTTATAGAAGGACAAAAATAGCTTGGATCGTTAGGAGCAGAGTTTTTTGCCAGCGGTAACACTATGGAATTTTTCAACTTACGAAGAAATTGAGAATACGTAAGGCAAGAATTGAATATATATAACAGGGAACTATGTACATATAACTGGAAGGAGAAACTTTATAAATCTCGCTGGGATACTATCATCACCGGTGGCATCTGATTTGACACCATCGATGGCTTCTAACACATCGAAAGTTGAAGTTCACTAATTGTTCTACAAAATGTCAAAGAGTTGCATGAGCGAGCAACTATTGGAGAGGCCAGCGCAGAGGTTGTGATAAAATTGTTAAGAGCATTTGGATCTATGCAACACGTTGATTTATCGCTACCACGACTACCCCATTTACGCAGATTAGACCATAGTTTCTTTGGTGTTAGAGAAAGGTCGGGTATTATTTTTGCACTTCTGATTTTCTCATTTATTAGATTTCTTGCGGATTTATATATATATGTCGTAGACATTTGACGTACCTCAGCACTTCATGAAAAGTAGGCAGATAGTGTAACTGTTTTGACTTAGCCATTTTTTACATTATGTGTCTGAAATTTTTAGTCAATTCATGAAATGCTAAAAGCCTTTACGCCGATAGCATAATACGACCCAAATACTAGGAGAGCGAAATGTGTGGTGAATGGGGAGGTCGCACCCATGTCTGCGGCACACACACACAAACACGCGCGGCGTGTGTATGTATGTCACTATCTTGCTCACTCACATTTCATGCAATGACTCTCCGTCTCACTCAAACTAGAATCTTAAAGTTACCGTCTTACGGCAAGGTTTGGGTACACTAGAATCATTTTTAGTAGATGAAAAGAAATTTTTCAAAACTGGGTTTCTTGAAAAAAAAAAAAAAATTCCGTAATCTAAGAAATAATGTAGCAAGTGTTATACCATTTTAGAATGCGTCAACTTTTAAAGTTACTTGCCAAACTGGCGTAGTACATTTGTTTTCATTACAGTCAGTTAAAGTTGGGTGAAATATTAATTTTCTATTCTTGGTTCGGCAAAATGTGACATTTTCTTCCAAGCTGGAACAGGTGGCTTAGAATTTAAAGCAACAGGTTACATAAGAAAAATAAAATTGAAAAAAAGTAAAGATTCGTAGCAACAGGAGCTAAAAAACCATCACAAGGTGTATATTTTCTCGAAAACAAAAGAAATGTCTATAATTTGAAAAATGCATGACTTAGTTTTTTTTATATATTTCTGGTAGCTGTTATGATTTGGTCTATCACCCGATGCCGGCCTGACGTCGACTTACGGGACACCCTGTATATATGAGTTTCGAGCAACTTGTAAAGACAGAAAAGATATTCATTTTCGGCAATCATGTTCTAAATTTCGGGAGAATACCACTATTTTGCTACACTTGTGCCCAGACGTGTCATCACAATAATTTTGCTAGGCTCTAGTTCCTTATATGATTACCGTGTTTAATCAAATTACAGTTATTTTGATATAAGTAATAATTGTATCATAAATTCACAGCATGTAATGAGAATTGAATTATTATGTTATTGTCTAAGTCGCAGGTAAATAATTGCACAGCCTTCCGATCAGAAATTTCAAAATGGCCGAAACTATCAGTTAGTACACTTTACACAACGAGTCTGTGTCATTGTTAGTTCTACTGATTCGTATAATCCCCGAGTCAGACTAGTCAGTGTCAGTGCTACTGACGCATGGGTGCGTTCACCGGCAGAAAAATAGTGACATAATGTCACTACTGAGTCACTACACAACGTTATCGTGCGTTCACTGTACACAACAAATGACAGATAGTCACTTCCTTTTACTTGTTCACGCGTTCACTCAGACGGCCAAGAGTAAAAGGTAGCGCGTATTTAGGATAGTAACGTTGTGCGATAATAAATTTGTATTGTCAAAGTGACATTGATATGAAAATATATCAATTTTGGTTGATAAGAACAATATGGCCTGTGTGAAGGGCCAAAAAGTTTTTTTTATTATAAATCAATTTCAATTCATTACTTTATTTCCTTGTAATGTCGAAAAAAGTTCATCCCCCAACGATAACGCTATTTGCAATTTGACGATTATGTTTACTTTTAATTTACTTATTTTTTGCAAACGTCAAAACTATTTGATTTGCTACGTTATTCTCTTTTGCGTTCACTGCAATTTGATTACACCAGAGTCACCACTGTAGTGACTACTGTCAAAGAAATTCTTTTTACATTTGTTCACAACACAACGCTACAGGAAGCCATCGTGTCAGTGAACGCACCCCATGTACCCACTACTTTTTCAAATGCAATAAATGAATTACTGAATCGTTACTTTCAAAGAAGAGAATGTATGTTTTTATATTGATTTTGGAATTGGTAAATATAAATATAAATACAAAATTGAATTGTTCAAATTTCTAACAGTAAAATTATGTGAAAAATGAAAAAAATTCAATATTCAGTTGATTTTAACAAAAGTCTCATCATCGATAATCTTAAAAATATCTTTTCGAAAATTCACCAAATCATCAAGGAAGCGTTGACTACTTTCATTATGCAGTTTCGTTAGAACTGGTTTCAGATTCTCGATTCCAGCTGTTTCAGCTAAATCATTATAATATTTTCCCTGGAAATAATCAGAAGAAAAAAAATTAATTAATTTATTTTCAAATATATAATTTATGCAACGTTTACCTGATCAGGACCCATCATATGAGCTTGTCGCTTTTTATATCCTTTTTTCCATCTATCTTGCATTTCCCTTTCCATATCATCTAACATTTCATTCTTTAATGGTAGTTCTTTTTCACCGCAAAAATATGTGATAACAAATCGGACTTGTAGATCCATCATTTGTGAAGCACAAACATAAAATGGTAATCCAATTAAGGCCATTGTTGGATTATTTATGTTTATACAATGCTTGTATAGAGGCCGTACATAATTGTCATCAACATACAAACCACAATCCATACTAAGAAAGGGGAATGTATACTTATATCCAGTGCAGTAAAAGATTAATGCATAATCTTGTTGAGTACCATCAGAAAATTCAACTCCTGTTTCTGTAAGACGGATAACATCCGGTTTTTGATCAACATTCGATGGAAATACAGTTTTTGGTTTTTCTTCTAAATGATGGCTTAAAGTTACTCGTTTGGCAACTTTTGATATTTCAAAAGCTAAATCCATACCGCTAGGACCAGCTCCAATTACAAGGACAGTTTCGTCTGTAAACAGGATAGAATTAAGTAATTTTTTTTTGCATTACTACATATGTATAGTGTTGTATATTTGTACCTTTAAACGAATCAGCACACCTATAATCATGACTGTGAATTTGTTTCCCTTTATAAATACTTTGTCCTGGATAATTAGGAATTGCAGGAGTATGATAATGACCATTGCATACCATCACATAATCAAAAATGTAAGTATGTAACTTGTCATTTGGTAGATCTCTTACAATAACCTATGTGTGACCAGACGAATCATTATTATTTGCGTGAAAAAAAACTATAGTTTCCAGTAACTATCCTAAGATCTTACCTCCCATTGATTTTCTTTTGGACGTATACGAACAACGAAATGCTGGAAATTAATACGACTTTTAACATCAAATTTTTCCGCATACATATTCAGAAACTGTAACATATCCTCAGCTGGTATATAGGATTTCTCTTGTTCCGGAATTGGAAAATCTGGATAACCCATTATTTCTTTAGGTAAATTTGTGCTGAAATAAAAAATGAATTATATATATGTATATTGGTTGATAGATTGAACTTACTGTAATCCTTTGTACATACTACTATGTACATCAATTCCATACTCATCCTTTCCTATCATATCAGTATAGACCCATGTACCGCCAAGCTCTTTTGCCTGTTCGAAAACTGTTGGATCCATACCATGTTGAAGAGCATGTTTAGCTGCACATAGTCCAGCAGTTCCAGCGCCCACAACAGCAACACGTCTCCGCATTTTTCCCATTCAGCCTGTAAATATTTTTTTTTCAATTCAGGATTTTCTTAATGTGTCTCTTAATACATAAACATTTTTCGATAAGATTTTTATAAAATGATTAGATTTTTATATATAACCCTATAATTGCGACGGGTACGTTTGATCGTTGATTGCTGTTAGTCTCTTAGTATACCACGCGAAATGATCTTGAGTATAGAATAAATCAGAAATTTTAAACATCTAATCAAAGTGTTTTAGATATTTACATAGATAACAAACCAGATCTTTTGATTTAAATTTTTTTTAACTTTATGGAATTGATAAAAGACGTGCAGTTGTATAGCGAACATCCCCTACCTCCTTGCACTGGTGGTGATTGGTCCACTGCTGCCAAGGTAGTTGATGTCGGGAAGGTGAAATGGTCAATTTCAACCTTCTCGGCCTTTAAAGCACCGGGTCCAGACGGAATTTTTCCACAATTGTAGCGAGACAACTCATACTTTTTGCACCACAACAATTCGCCCGCACATTCAGAAATCAGATGACTGTCCTACCGCAGCCTCAGTAGACGCCAGTGCTGAAAGAACGCCGTTTTCAGAGTATTGACATCAAAACAAATTCGTCACAGACCTTAAAGAACATCTCATTTGAAGGACTGCTTCGCGAATTGGAAACACCGTTGGGAAAATGTGTGAATAGGGGAGGGGACTACTTTGAAGGGAACAGGGACCAATAATCTGTAAAATTAATAATAAGGTTTAAAAAAATAAAGTTCGGTTATTTGCTGAGCAGACCTTGTACATAGTTTTTGTTCCCTCAAATCTAATTCCAAGATGGCGAATTTCACTAAGAGATCAAGAATAGAGAGAGAACTCCTTTTGGACTGCGGTGTTCGTAACGGAACAATTACCTAGCGATGTGGCCATTTTCCAGCTTCTAAACAAGAAATATATGCAGTTAATTGTGAAAACATCAACGCCTATTTCCACAGCAACTATTTAGTTTTATTACAACGAAGGAAGTGTTGTCGTAGACAAATGAGCGGCCACCCTTTTTTCTACCTTATAGAGTTCTTTCGAGATTCATAGCCAAAGTGTGACAGTCAAATCTCAACTTGATATTTTTTATGATTTAGCTTTGAATGTGTAAATCAAAGATTTTTCTTCACGGAATTATACATAGTGTTTCCGCCATGGTGGTTCATAGAGCAGGAGGTGATAGTACTCACCTATACAAATAAAAATTTGTATAGCTGAGAGCGGAGTTCATCACAACCGTTTCGCAGTTTTAAGAGGGATTAAGAAAATATGCCAGTTCTTCAGAAAACACCCTGTATCTGAAAACATACAGAGCTTACGGTCTAAGGTAAGAACCTCATGGTCTTTCAACTCAAACGTTAAATCTACTTGCCGTCTGCGAAATATGAAAGATCGTAGATATGCTAAAACAAATTTGAAAATTACGACCTCCACAGAATCGTAATCACGCTTTTAATGAGAATTAAAATGAAGGTACCGAACAATCCGCAATTAGTGTATAACGATGATTCCGAAGGCAATGAAACAGTCTCACATTCACACAATGGCTATTGTCATCGCCGTTAAGTCCAAAAGGTCACCATTGATTTGATCGCTCAGTGAAATAATTTCAAATATACAATTAGACCACTTATATACTGATATGAAACTGATAGTGTACGTGCGAAATACGAAATGAGCTAGAGTGATGAAGTTAAGACCTGATGTAAGGATACATACAAGATAAGCACTCCGGCAAAATACGATCTTCTGATTTACGGCTTCTTTCAAAGTATAGATTTTCAAAAAATGATAAAAAAATTTAATTGCTACATGCTACGCAACCTACCTCAATAGGTCGCGTCGATCAAAATTACAATCACAAATGTAGAAACTAAGAAACTTTTTAGTAAATTATCTGTCTGAACAAAAAAAAATGCTCGTGGAAAATCACTATTTTTGCAAAATCTAAGAAATGAGATCGAAAGTGACACAGTATCGTACTTCTATTGAAAAAAAACGATTAGAGTTTGCCCCATTTATATTTACATAATCTATCAGAGAAATTAATCTTTAAATAAATTGCGGAAATGTATCTTTATGATAAGAGCCATGTGAATGTGGTGAGTAGTTAGTGTAATCTCAATTCCGCACAATCTCGTACTCAACAAACTATTTTAATGAGTACTTTTCGCGGGCATACATACTGCCTGCCTCTGAAACAACTCAATCTTTGAATTAAACTAGTCTAAGCTCCTCCACTCACTGTTTACCATAATGTCACAAGATATTACCAGAGGCGATTAAGCATGATCTGGTTTAGGCAGCCACTCATTTAAATTGTTGGCACAAAGATAACCATAGAATTTACGGGCACCTTAAACCTGATAATTTAAATGGCATTATGTAAACGCAGCGGCCCATTATTAGCAACTTAAGAATTTATCATCACGGATAAGGTGACTATTTGCCATATTTTATTGTAGGCGCTCTTAATGAATGTCTGCTACTTTTTTTTTTATTATTATGTACTTTGCTTTTTTCCAGAATATTCTCCAATGTCAATTTATGTATTTTGTAATTTTCGAATCGTAGACTGGAACATTTTGAAAATCTGTTTTTGGATTAGATATGAAGCTACTACTTTTTATTTTTTAGTTTATAAATTAATGTTTGTCTTGACCTGAAGCATTAAATCATTAAATATCAAAACGAAGAGTCGAGGTGTTAGTAAATCTAAGACACAGTAGCTGTTCATAGAAAGATTTAAATGAAGCGAACAGTACAAATAGTTCGCTTCAATCAACAGAACAATTTGTTCTATCCAGAATATGGGAGTTCTAGAACAAGGTACACAAAAGAACACAGCTGATATTCAGACGGTAGGACAGCTATGTCAAAACTGTCACATGAGTGGGATGCTTCTATAATGTGACTATACTTTCTCTTTCAACATGCTTAACTGACACATTAGTTAATTTTTAATACAAAGGTTCCTATGTAAGTCTAAAGTGGAAGAAAGAAAACTTACAGCATACACAAACATGTACTAGAGAAAAAGGGGCAAAATGACGAGCAAAATTATTTCTGCAAGCAAAACAATTTGTTCCACTTCCCATGCCATTCGGCTTGGATGAACTGTCAAAACGTGACAAACATTTTTACAGCATTGATTAAATAACTCCCCTCCTTCCCCTTGTTTTGTGCAGTTCACCCCTAAATGTTATATGTTCTTCCTTGTAGATGTCTTTTGTGTTTTGTCCATCACTGCGTGAACATTAACCAACACGTTCATAAACCACTGAGAACATCAAATATCAGTAAGAATTGAAAATAACCAACCAAGCCGGACATGGCAATCAACTACTAGCCGGTCACGGCACACTGTTTTGGCGATATACCCCATAGGGTCAAGCCATTGTGAAGGAACTCCAACTCGTTTTTCGAGCCCACAGCTCTGGATCACAAACAAGAGAAGAAGAAGAAGAATAAATAACTAATAAGGAAGCGGGGTTTCGTGCGAGTACAGTGTACGTGAGTAGGCAATTCAATGGGAGTCAACCCCATGGAGCGGGGGGAGAAATGACAAGAGGGCTGGACACTTATTTGAAAATTCTTAAATTATCATAGGCAACGCCGAGGAATATTATCTGAAGATAAAGGGGGGCCAAAAATTTGTTTATTTTACATAACAAATTGGATTATAAAAAAATGCCCCCCTTCAAAATTTCACGGTTTCACTACTGCCATGTCGAAACGAATCCAAACACAGCACACTAATACATTTCGACGAGTTGCTTAGGTTTTCACCCGATATGCCGTTTCCTTATTTTTATTTATTCAATGTTTTACAGCCATTTTGATTGTTACACTGTCCATGGAACGATTAACACTTCACAATCAAACAGTTGTTCAGTAATGGAACAATACATTTGTAGTACTTTTGCCGATATACTTACATAAAACTAATACTTCTCCCAACCATTGTGCAACTACTGTTCGCCCATTTACTTCCATATCATACTTAATAGTTCCCTCTTAAGTGTAGTATGCTGTTCAAGCGAAAATTTCGTTTCCTATACAAAATCTATGTAAAAAAAATTTGGGCGAAAAGTGCCACGAAAATTTCGGTTTGAGATTTCGTAAAGTAGTATGCTGTTCGAAAGAATAAATCAATGTTTAGATCATGGAATGTAGATGGCGCTAATTTGAAGTGGAGATATTTTTCCGCAGCGATTTTTACCTCCAGACATTTATTTCGCACGGAAAAGCTGACAGATATAGGTACCCTTTGATGTTTGGCGCTTTAGCACATATCTTTAATTTTTGATTTTATGTACATTCAGTCAGTACTAGGTACTAGGTTTTTTTTTTGTAATTAAAATTAAAATTCACTTTTCAATAGTTTGTTCTGAGCTGGTCTGCTGTATGTATACTATGTCTAAGAGCTGATACCTCTACTTTAATTGAATCTCTGTTGTGAACACTTTTTTTTTATATGTAGGTATACATAGGTCGGACACGCTAGCCTTTAAAGCAAACTAAAAGCAGATGACCTTGACGCTCATTTGCTCTCTTGAATTGACAATCTGATCTCGATAAAATAAATGTCGACGTTCCACAAGGCTCTGCTCTTGATTCCATTTTTTCATACTAAGAATGTATTCATCAATGACGTCATCTCGTTTCAATTCTATTTATTTATAGAATGCAGCAAGTACCCTTGGTCTGGTAAACTCTTTATAAGGACTGGAACTAAAAAGTCTTGTTGTCAGATAAACTCAAAAAACTCGGTATTTTTAGAAATATTCTAATTCAATATTAAATTTCAATCGTTTATAATGTATTTAAGATTTTCTATAATACCAATTTTATTATTTTTAATTTTAATAGAAAATTCCTTAACTTTTCCGAGAATACGATCCACCAAGTTCATAATGACCTCTTAGTCACCAATTTTTATTGTTTCAACCAATCTTTTTTAAATCGTCCATGGTTTTAGTTAATTTTCCTTCTTTTCGTAGTTTATGCTTCACTAGAGCCCAATACCGCTCGATTGGTCGCAGTTCGGGAGATTTTGGTGGGTTCACTTCTTTTGGAACAAAATCGATGTTGCTCTTATTCAACCACTTAACGGTGTGCTTTGTATAATGGCAACTGGCTAAATTAGGCAAAAATAATACAGATTGTCTATATTATTTTAATGGTAGTAATATATTTTTCAAGTTTCGTTGACATAAGTTTTGGCATTGATTGTCCCTTTTGTGAAGAACGGCCTGCTCCTGAAGCAACATTGACATATATGTAGCTTATCAAACCGTAACTTTTGGTCCAATTTTGACTTTTCTGCATCGGGAAGTACTGTACTTGCTTTAACGGTATAAAAATGGGAGCCTGCAAATGTCGAAAAATCCATTTTAAAATACGATTCGCCATCAAAAACAAGACAGCTGTTAGCATTTTTTTAAATTTCATTGTAGAATGTTCGAGCTCGCAAAATTGCTCTCTCCAATTGTTCCTTACTTCTTTTTGGCGAGTTTTCCTTTTTATACGTCTTTAGCTTGTTATTTTCTCTTCACACTTTGAATCATTGTATGACTCGTTTTTAATTTTCGAGCAATATCGCGTATCGATGACGATTTGTTCAGATCAATCTCCCTCAAGACACCTGACTTATTTTTTTTTTTTTTTTGTCAACTTGACCTGTTGGGTGACCCGATTTTGTCTTATCGTTTAAAGGCTGAATTAACACTTTTTATAATACGCTGAATTGTTCTAACCAACATTCCTAGATCATTCGCGATACTTAGCTTAGATTTAGTTTTATTTCCTCTATTAATTTGCGCAGCCTTATTCCGCAATTTTTCTTGTGAACCGGTGATCCATTTCAACTGTTATTGTTCCACGGAATACTTGTGGCTTCTGAGAAAAGACAATACTTTTCGTTCCAGTCCTTATTCTGTTGCAGAAGTATACATGTATGTGTATTGCTTAATCGGAAACTCATGAATTATTTAAATACTATTAAACCAGCAATGCTTATACTTTTGTAAAATTGTAAATTTTATCTTGAAAATGGCCCTAAGCATTTTAATGAAATGAGGTAAATGTACGGCTTTCGGATACGAGAAAGTGACTTGGTCAGATATCGAGCTTGAAAAGTTCATTATGGAGACTTTTTGAATGAGAAAATCTTATATTTTTGATATAGAATTTTGATTAAATGGGGGGGGGGGGGCTAATTATATTATTATTATTATTATTATTAAGGAGCAAATTTAAAACTTAAAGAAAAAATCGATTTAGGAAGCAGAATGGGCTAAAAGACAACCTTAACTTATTTACACCTTAAGCTATTTGTTGTTATCGCTGCTGAAGAATAATAACCCCACCAAGAATAACTGCTCAACAATTCACACTGCGATCTACCGTATCGGCGGTTCCTACCTTAAAAGTGAAAAGCATTATTTAGGAGTAACTCGTTAGAAGTGTTAATGACTCTTTCCCTACGTATTTTATGAATCATCCTATTACTTCTGATCTATATACCCTATATTGTATTTGATATTTGTTAAATTAAAGGCTGCTGCACGAAGCTGAAAGATACAGTTTGGAAAACTTCGTTAAATGTGGGTACTGTTTCGTGTAAACTAACCATCAAACCAAAATTAAAGGTCCCGACTGCGATTAATTTGAACTGTCTTCAAGTAATAGTCAATCTCGCTTGCAATAGCATTTTTTTACTTGACCGTGACACTGACTATTATTTTCATTTGTCATTTCATTGAAACAATTCCAAAAGGTATCGTGAGTCTGCGAGTTACATTTAATTCAGTTTCATAGATATAACCAACACAAATCCGTTTAATAAACAAATTTGAAATATGAACACTGTATAGTAAATTAACTTTATTTTAATGTTATTTCCGTTACAAATCTGGTTAGTACAACGTGAACTACACTGTAAAAAGGCACAAATTGTTGCCACAAAGTTTAGGGGAAAAACCCCTAGAAATGTAGGAAATATGCCATAAAATGTAGGGAATATTCCCTACATTTATACGGATTTTTCCGTAAACTTTGTGACAACAATTTGTGCCTTTTTACAGTGTATAGGCAAATAATATAAAATAGCTTTATACAGCCCAAACTCGACGGAACTGGACAAAGGAGGAACTTCCTCGATCAAAGATAGAAATAGGACTTATCTTCTATGCAATTGCAAAAGTCCAATTTCGATCACAGATGATGCCAGTGGTCACTCTTCATGTGAGCATACAAGCAAATAGGATACTTGCGATATTATATAGATTAAATGGCCATTGAGAATGGCATAAAAGCACGTACGACACTTAGGATATCATATTAATTAAAGAATTCAAATTAATTCGCTGATGTAATATTTATTGCAAGTGCATTGGGCATTGCTATGCGTTCGAATATTTTATCTGGGTAGGAAAGTGTTTCAATTAAAATATATTACCAGATTCCGTTACATTTCATCTCCTGTTTCTTTTAGCAGGCGTTAGAGATGGAGGTAACGACGAACTTGTCACAAGACATTTTTATATCTACTCTAATAAAATCTTTTGTCGGGCTCTTTCAACTTCAAGTGCTTCCAAATAGTTTGTCTTGAATCTTGATTCTACGAATGTTGCAATAAGGTAATTTGGATCTTGTCGTAAGGAGTTTATACGACTTTCCGATTCAGCTTTAATGAGGCTCTTATGTGAGGTAAGTTAGGTTTTCTTTAGGCAGATTCATCGTTGTCTTAAGTATTTTTTAATGCAGCCACATGCGGTATTACATCGTATATGCAGGAAAGGCCTGAACTAGTAATTTTTGTTATTTCCTCAAATGGCTTCAACAACTTTAAGTAGGTAGGTACATCAGTTCTGATCAGCACTTTTTCTTGTGTTAAACCCGAATGATTGAAATGAGTTAAAAGACGTCTACCAGTGGCAATCATTTCTAATACTTCACGTTGGACTTTAAGTGACACATTCATAACTCTTTGAAGTGAATGGTTGAAACATCCTTTTTTGGGCTAAATTCATGATTTTTTGGTCACCAAATTTAACGCAACAATGAGCCGAATATTTGGCCGGCGGATATACGATATCCGGTCACCTATCCGTTTCATCTCCTCTAATAGTTTATACAGTAAATGCATGTATATATTTTTGGAGCTTATAAGTCTTTCAATAAAATAATGTTAATTAAATGACTAGATGCGCTTCCAAGAGGAACAGGCTTTTAATTCGCTAAATCTATCTGAATAATTTTGAAAGGACTACCGTAGGCTGCTAATTAACAAGAATATTTTCAAAATTGTTTTCAATGAAATTATAAATCCCCTCCTCAACCTACATTTACATGTCAATAAACTTAAATAATTATCAAAACATATATGTATGTACAACTTATAACAATGGACTGAGCGTATTGCCCTTTTCCTATAGGAAAGAATTGCACAAGTTTTATAGTTTTCTCTTTCGGACTATGGCAGAGTTGGAGCTACCAACACAAAATATCGCTTACTGAACGTTTTCTAATGCCATTTGATGTTTTTATGTTGGCTGCAGATGCAATCACCGCAGAAAGAATAAGGTAAATATAGTGCTTACCATGCTTCGTCTCTCTTGCCCATACGCAGGATTCAGGTAAAAATAACCTTTTGAAAATTAAAGTCGGAATGAGTTTAAATTCTTATAAGAGTGCTTATGTATAAGCGGTTAAAATATCACTTGAACACAAGAAAATTATTTTTTTAATTTAATTCGATTTTCGGGTGTAAAATTTCATCTGATTGGTTCGTTTTACATGTTTTTATGTAAGTAGTAGTAAACGTTTTAAAGGGTGCTCAAAATCTGACATACAGAAACACAATACTTTTTGTGCCACATGAAATAGCAAATCGCTCAGTTCATTGTTATAAGTCAGTGGTATGTACGCACTACAGATTAATCCCCGTAAAATGATTTTTAGCGATTTTTTTTTCTGATAAAATTGTCTCTCCTAATTCTCTCATTCATTGCGTAAATTTCAAATCATTTATCAACCGCAGCTCCTTCTATAGATGTAAATCTAAATCTAATCATGATTTTATGGTTCACCTATTAAGTATGTAGGTTATATCTTAAGACAAGAGATGCAACAATTTTTGTAATGTTATCATTTCTTTTTTATCAAATTACCGTCTAGACTTGAATTTATTTTATTGTATACGCATAATTCAAAGTTCTGGTCTGGTCTGAATTTTTCAAAATATAATTAACTCTTATCTAGCACGACTATATGTGTCGTAATTTCTTCTAAAATTAATAAATATAGAGCTGCTGAACTATGTCCGTACAATGACGATGTAATATAATTTCAATCTAATTTTGTGACTCAGTATTCAAAAATCTTTGGATTTCATTTTTGTAGGTTATCACACATAAAAACGAACGTCTATAGCTCATAGCCTTATAACATCCTTAAAAATTTCGAAATTTAATCAGACAATAAAATAATTGTAAATCGGCCTGGCACAACATATTGGTTTACATTTGTATTATTAATTTTTAGAAGATAACCACCACTTCAGGCAACATACAAAAAATGGAAAATGATAAAATTATTGGAAGATGTAAGAAAAAAAATTGTAGAAATGATTGGGGTGTCCAATATCAAAGGTCAGTATAATACAGGAGAATCTTTGACCTCTTTGCCGACGATCCTGATAAGATATTGTATGTAACTGAAGTTTGAATTTATCATTAAAAATCTTAGTTGTAATCATAATAAATTCATGCAGTGGCATAAAATGAGCATACCAATTCAGAAAAAATTGAAAGTTGCTGAATCACCCACCAGTCAACAATTTTCTGAGATATGCTTACATGGGATTCTCCTGACTGATTTAACAGAATAGGATGATATTTGCATAATTCGAATACTACATAGAATAAGAGAATATATATACTACTGATCAAAAAAAGTGAGTGGCCGCAGTTTTTTTTAAATTTGAAAATGGGCGTTAAAAGAAATGCTGATATTTTTTGCAACCATTTTTGGACAAAGGTTTGATAACAGCTTTGGAAGATATTTAAAATAGAAACGAATACCAATTTCAACAGGATAATGCTCCATGTCATTCGGCCGGGCAGACTAAAATCTGGTTTCAAGAACACAAAAGTTTTCAACAACTGGCCAACTCGCAAAGTCCGGATTTGAACCATATCGAAAATCATAAAATTCATGATAGCAATATCCACGAACTTTGAACGGCTGTTGAAAAGTTTTGGAACGAAATTCCATCACGTTTAATTGGAAATTGTAATATCGGCTATAACAAGAAGACTGGCGGACATGATAAAAAATAAAAGAGGAGATACGATTATATAATATGTTCTTGTTTTAATTAAAATTTTAAGTGAACGCTTTCTCTATATTAAAACTTAGTGCCATTTGTTACCGTTAATAAACGATTTTTGAAACAATTTTCAATGCACATTTTTTTTTTATTATTAGTGTACATACATCAAGGAAACGATAAAAATTTATTAATAGTATTTTACTTTTACACGACATCACATTCGCTCACAAAAACAATGTTTGAATGTTTGTTTCTGGTATCTAAATATGGGTACACCGTATTAGCTTAATCCCATCTTCCTTCCATTCTAGATCTGGTTCTATATTGACTACACTCCATATTCCCAAATTTGAAGAAAGACCATAAAAGAAGTAATTTACATATGAAGAAGTTTCGAAAGAGTATTTTAGCAATTATAGAAAATCAATTTTTCTACAAGTTGAACAAAGAAATTATTAAGCAATTCGCAAATTTACAAGCTATAAAAAAAATCTCAAGGTTCGATCGCATTACCACCTACAATTCTTGAACCTCAATTCACTATTTGAGACTTATCTCACGAATAAAAAAACCGTTAATTTAAAGAAATTTATGTAAACCCAAACTAATCACAATCAAATACCTTCGAAAAATCTTAACAAAACGAAAGCACAATGATTTAGACTTCCGGAATCAAAATATTCTAATACAACAATTACTTCATAAGCTTAGGTATTCAAAAAAACCATAGAGGCTTATAGGACCAAAGGCACTAGGAACTTTAAGTTATGGCTCATGCGCAGACGATTGCAGCTTTTCAAAAAGACGGACACTATGAATCAAGAAGTCGAATGGAAGATTACAATCCAATCCAATATAGGATCTGAACCTTACAAAATTAAAATTATTTGCAAAACTTCAACGCACCATTAAAAAAAATGAAAACTGGGCGTGTTATGAATGAACAGGTTCATTTTCACTGGACACAGATTGTATATAAATAAGACGTCGAGGCTGAAAAGTTTCTATTAGGGTAACTTATAATCAACCAGTATACTCCTTTATGAATATAAATGGAGAACGAATTTTCTGGCTGCATAAATTCTCTAATTAATTAAAGTTGTGTAGTCCTTAAACACTTGATCGCACAAATATTGAATAGCAAAACTGTATTTACTGATCTAAGTGAAGAAAGCAGAGAAAGCACTGCTCAAGGTGGTAAATTATCTTTTTACCTTTATTATCATCATATCATCTTTGAGAAGGATTATAAAGTGGTATACTATACCAAGATGATTTAGTGATTTTGATTTGATTTTAGTAACAGCAAAGAATATATAAATAGGCATATGACGTCTTGAAAACTATTTCACGATCCTTCAGCCAAAACTCAAGCTATCCTGGATGGCGAGAAGATATTTCCTTAATTCTGAAATATATAACAATAATATTGTCTGGCATTTGCTCGAACAGCCAAGCTTAATAAAATTCTCCGTATTCTTCAAATTGATATTGGAAATAAAACCATTATATGCTTCTTTTCTTGTTGTAATGAGCTACTCATTCTATGTGTGACAGGTTGCTGTCATATGCTAAGATATTATCGAAAACGAAAGACAACAATCTGGAAGGCACCACAAATAGTATTGAGTCAAGACATCTTAATTTAAATATGATGACATTTTCATTTATTTTTTTCATTTGTCCCATACGAAACTCGAACTCGCAACTCATAGATGGAATAGAATTTTAGTGTTTTTTTTTACGATTGTAAATTAAATTAATAAATACAAAAGAAAAAATCGCCTGCGAGGTTTGAAGCCGGGACCTTCCGCTTTCCGTGCCAATTCTCTTACCTCTGAGCTAACGAGACATATGATTTTTCATCTTGTATTTCTGTCATCTATTTCATCATGTCATTTAATTCAAATTGTTAAAAATAAAAAGTTTTCTATTCCATTATGACATTTACAGACTGCCAACATAGTCAACTTTAGCTTGATAACCTTACAAGGAGTAGAACAACAATTACAACAACAAAAACTGTAGAAGAAACCCAATTTAGGCTCAACAAGGAATCTTTTCAGACAAAATAAGTCATCCTTGAAAATGAAATTCTTAGAGCCGTAAACACCAACGAGTATAATCCTATTTCCTGTGTATAGATTATTCCTATCCGAAAATAATTCCGCTTGCTTTGGTCGTAAACACCAATTCATGTAAAACAATGAGTTTTTTGCTTACGTGGCATTACTTTCGGATATTTTCGGTATGTCGAAATAAAAGAGTATTATTTTTTAAAATAAGAAATGTTGAATAAGCAATATAATAAACAAAATTAATTTAATTTTCAGTTTTCTTTTTTACATAATATTAAAAAAAAATTTAAGTAGAGAAAGAATTTAAGATCAGTCATCTAACGAAATATCGTTGACACGGAAACGTGCTATTCTTTGTTGTCTGCTGTAATTGTCACCTAAATTCAAATTTTGTTCATCCGTCACCTATTCGGAATAATCCTCGAATAAAAAGAAAATCTCGGATAAAATATTACACCGGTGTATACGATGGATTAAATCGCGAGTAATCTTGGTGGGGCTTTGTGCATTACTCGTGAATATGGATTATTCTGGTTGGTGTTTACGTCCCATAATGTCTCATCTTCAAGTAATGCTGGGAGGACATCGATAGGGTGTTTGATTTTCCTTGTCACTATCCGGCACTCTCCACTAAACAGAGTAAATATCTTGGCTCGCACTACCTAAATGTAGTCACATGAATTATCAGGGTGCACAATGGGACCAGTTTCCACTTAATTCACTTTTCTTTCATAGAGAATCCTCGATATGACAATTCAGCTATCCTTACATGACATATACACTCGATGTCTGATCTTAACATGGGTCGTTATAAGATTTAATACCGAGAGAAGTATTTTCCGTCCTAGTTAAGCCATCCGCCCTCCAACTTATGTGATTTGGAGCTGAAAATACATTAATCAACGGTGATCGGAAATTTGAACATAAATATTGTTCGTTTATTCTTCTGCGCCCCTTATCAACTGAACCACTTGCGCATGTTACAAATCTTAGCTTAGCTTAAATTTTTATTCGCCTGTATCCAACACAAGAAAAAAATTGTTTTTTTTTTTTAGTTCCTTAACATTTTACATAGTAGAAAGTATAGAAATCATCTAGTCTTCTAACGGGGTACCATCCTACACATGTGTACGTGAAAAATGAAAAAAGAAATCATAAATGAGGGACTCAAAGGCAAAGGGCTACAAGTAACACTTAGTTAAAAATTCAGATAAGTGCATAAATGCAAACTAGATGTACTCAAAATATTAGTGGCAAAGGAATATAACTAAATTCCTATCTGTTTTATAGCAGCCGTTATCTTAACGACTTACAAGTAGGCGTTTTTGTTCATATGCACTTCCTACAGGGAAGGGGGTATAAGTGGTTGCAAGGGATTAAATTATTACCTTCTTACTAAACCAAAAAAAAAACCCCGAACATTATTTTAACAACATCAAAAAATTATTAAAATAAGCGGATTATTTTTATTATAATTACAAAAAATCAAGACTTCAAACACAATTTATAGGATATCCAAAACTTTAAAGTGTTATATCTCAAAAGTGCGAAAGTGTACATACTTGTACCCTTTGCTCTTGAGCCCCTCAATTAAATTTCATGCAATCTACATACATATATACACAATATTTGTTGAAAATAAATGTTTAACAAAGCATCTTTGAATTTGGTTCAAATAAAGATTATTTCAATTAAAATTTTGACCGACAATCAATAAACCTAAGCTGGTTAAAATGAAATCAACTACTATATGGGATCAGTTTAAGCAAATAAATTTTCTGTAAACAACCAACAAATATTTACATTCGAGGATTCTGGAAAATTTTTCATTGTTGATTTACAATAATATTAATAATAATTTAATTAGTATGTGTAATAATGAATTAAAATTTAATAAGCATCTAAAATTATTTAAATGAATTTTGGCTCTTAATTTTCATTTATTTATTTCAAAATTAAATTTCTCAAAGTTCAATCCTTATTTATTATTTACTAAAATTATAGCTTGATAAAAAAAAATTAATTCTCTAAAACTACTTTGATTTCAGAAAAAAAAATACAATAGAAGGAAATTAAAACTTTTACATACAATGCTCCCATTAGGAGGCAGATCAATGCCAATTTTGTTACAAAGAAAAATCCATGAAATAACGAAAGTAAACGCTTTTAGAAAATTTTTTTTTTTTTTAATTACATACCTAAACTATAACAGCAAATGAAAGAAAATTTCAATCAACTAACAAAACTTTATTGTTTTTTCCTTTCACTTATCACTTGAAATATCACAAACGAACTTAATCAAACTGATACTGATAAATTCTACTAAGCCGAGTATATACGTCGTTATGCTTATTTAATGCGAAATGTCTAGCAATTGAATTAAGACTGTTACTCAAAGATTTTCTGTTTTCGCTTATATTAATTATCTCCAGAGATAACTTTTGTCTCATTACATGTACTACATGCATACATATATGTATGTATATACATGTATGAATTTAACCATCCAGGGTAATTCAGTCGCGCTCTCTTACTGATTACGGAAGTATTGTAATTGAAAAGCCTACTTAATTGACAACTGCCCTGCCACTGATGTAATATTATTATACTTAATAAAAGCAAAACATAAATAAATCGACTTTGATTCTCGGCAATATTTCTCTAGGTTAAAAGATTTTTATACAATCATAAAATTAATTTTATAATTACAATATTCATTGAGCAATAAATGTCTGATACTCTCTATAAGAATCATATAAGAACGCACTCTAGTAAATATTTAAAACTTTATCAATATTCATAATTATCATTATTAGTATTAAATTTTCCACTACTTTCAACTGTTGTATCATAGTAAACATATTATGAAGAAGAAGAAAACAAAAAACTCTCCAAAAAGGTAATCAATACCATAATAAAAGTAATTTTCCATCTTTCATCCAAGATCTTCATTATTATAAGGAAAATAAGAAAAATATATATATAATTCTACGTAAACATGAATAATAATAAAAAAAAATAAGAGAGCCTTATACGCAAGACTTTGTTTAATTAAAATCTCACAAAGCAAAAATATTTCTGTTATTTACCAGATTTACTTGATGTAACCCACTGACCGGAATAAGATTTCAAATCAGATCTATATTTTCCTCATCGAACCTGACCAATACATTATAGAGTGAGAGAGAGAAAGAGAGATAAGTTTGTTTTACGTACTTAAATTGGCACATTTTTCCATAAGATTAGAGACATACATATATCAGTATTTTTATTTTTATGCTATTATAGCTTTGCACTGGCTCATGGGGTTAGCGAACTATAATTTATAAATCACGTCATTTCAGCGGAGTCTTATCATTTTATTAAAAGACTTTTAATTTGGATAGCAACGAGTAAATAGATCATTTACAATGAAAATAAAAATAAAGTTACCTCTATGTAATTTAGTAAGTATACTTATTTACAATGTAGGTTAGGTTAGGTCGGAGTGGCGGCCATCGTAAAAGCAAGTACGATCAGCTAAACTTAAGACCGTCTATGGTCTATTGTGATGCCATTTTATTGGAACCCTGCTTGGAAAGAAATATTTAAGAGCTAGAGGATGCTATGAAACGGGCCACAAGAGTTAATGAACCTAAAGGTTGTGAACGCTCTTAACAACTTTCTAAAGAAGTTATTGTATGGAGCTTGTATGCGCTCTGCATGCTTGTCAAATATGCAGTGTCCCGTAATAACTGCAGTAAGATTACGCACATAATTCCGATTCCTCCTCAGGAGATATTTAGTCTTCGCAGAACAAATCTCAGGCCAAAGCTGTCTGGAAATCGCACATGAAGTCAATTCTTCCCAACTGCGATTTGCCAACTTGTACATCTAAAATCCTCTTCACTAATTCTACGGACCGAACTATGGGTTCCTCTGCTAGGCTAGACATATATTCATAGCGGAACCCTTTCTGGCCAGGGCATCCACTGCTAACTTGCAGGACTGTACATCTAAAATCCTCTTCACTGATTCTACGGGCCGAGCTATGGGTTCCTCTGCTAGGCTAGATATATATTCATAGCGGAAACCTTTCTGGCCAGGGCATCCACTGCCTCGTTTCCAGGTATGTGACTGTGACCAGGCACCCAGCACATAATAACTCTGCGGTTACCACCCAGTTTCCCAAGCTCATAGCAACACCTTTACACTAGGCGCGATCTAATGCTGCTTGAATCCAAAGCTTTGATTGTAGCTGTCAGCACAAATCCTGATGACTCAATCACTAGGTACGTCATAAGTTGTATGTAACAGCCTTGCTGTTTTGCAAATGGTCAGGACGCGATAATTCTGAACACTACAACAAGTAATAAACTGTTTAAATGGAACACGTAAAAGATATACCAAGTAAAAAACGGACCACAATTAATGCATTATTAAAAACAGGGACAATTTCAAATCGAGAAATTGCGAGAAGGGAGAATGTATTTCCGTATACAGTAGAGAGGCCAGAGCTCTCAGATCAGGCACTACAGTCGAAAAAAGTAAGCGCAAGCATTGCCGTGAAATTAGTAAAAAAATGATCGAAAAACTATTCATATCGGTGCACTACACCTTCGAGCATCGGCTCGTATTGTTTTACATGAGCTGAACCAACATCAGTCACTCAAAACATTGCGACGTCAGTAGGTATGAAAGCAAATTGAAATGAAAAGTCTAGCAAAAAAGTCGAAATTAACCCAACGAATGAAGGAAAGGCGGTTGATACGGGGGCGGCTTCATCACCACTTTAAGCTTGATGAATGGAAAAGGGTACGTTATATTTATTCTTAATGTATATATATTTTTGTATTCTAATTAATTGCAAAAAAAATATGAAATCTCTAGGTGATATTCAGTGTCGGATGGCCGCTTGGAGATCGTTACAGAAATGTTATGTTATATCAGTAGGAAACCGGAAAAACGGTATAAAGAGGAATGCATCTTCAAAGCTGTGAAACATCTCCTACAGGCTATAATGATCTGGAATTGCATAAGCGCAGACGGTCCTAATGCCATATAAATATTTCATGGAAGAATGGCAGGATCAATACAAGGTCGGCCTATCCGAAGTTCCAATTCCCTATATAAATTCAAAACTCTATCACCGATCTCACTACACTTTCATGCAAGATGGCACACCTTGCCACATTTCGAAATCAATAATGGATTTGTTCTATTATGACGAACTGGCCGGGCAAATTCTCCTGATTTTAATCCAATAGAAAATTGCTGGGTCTATTTCAAATCCAAGGTTTATAGCGTACCGAATACTCTTACAATAGAAGAAAAAAAATTGTGAAAATATTTGGTACAACGACGAAAATATAAAAGAAATGATTCACTCAAGTATTTCAAGTATGCCAGGACGAATTAATAAAGTAATTAAAGAAAAATGGGGTATAACAAAATATTAAGCCAGGGGCGCACCAACAGGGGGACAAACGGGAGTTATTTTTAAGCTGGATTTCACAGATAGCTTGAAATCTTAACTTACAAATGAGCCCAATTCTTTATTCTAGTATGAATAGCAAAATATGTAAATTTTTAAAGAACACCAGGGCAGCAATATTTTAAAATGTTATAACTTGCGAAATACACAATGTATAGGGAAAACTTGTAATTCATATTTTTGTTTTCACAAAGTATGTATGTAAAATTTAAAAAACAAATAGTGACGGTCATGTCATACATGTCATCTATTTGATATGGAATGACTCATATACCTCCGGCGACGTTGCGGCACCGCACGGCCATATTGCGTGCATTGAATATATATAGAATAGAAATAAAATAATTTCAAATGTATTTGGCTGTATTTGTGTACTGAATTTTCGTGTGCCGCTATACTACCATATAGCCGCACCTCACGTCCAAAGCACTAATATATGTATCGGGCCTTACGTTTCCTATTAAGATTTTATAAAAACGGAACAAATTGCGTGGATTGTAAATAAAAAATGTGCTTCATTGTTTATGAAATTATGATTAATCTATTGAAGACAGAGAAAACAGTCAGTGGGTTTTTATGGTCCAGTTTGAAAATAAAACTTGAAATTCTATATCTTTAAAAAAAGGAGTTCTATAGTGCTCGGATGGGCTCAGGACGCGATTTTAGAGCCCTATTTTTCCGACCACTTTTGGACTTGGGATACATATGGTGTCCCCAAAGCCAAATCCTGGGTGCGCTAATGTAGATATTAAGAAATATATACAGGCTGTTTCCCACTAGGAGGTCAGTAGAGCAGGAGGTGATAGTACTCACTTATACGAACCAAAAATTGTATGGCAGGGGGGGGGGGGGGGCATATCAACCTGTATCTTATAAACTACAGGGTGTCCGGTCACACATAAGAGCTCATTGTATGCAGAACTTCATGGCCTTTCCAACGACTGCTCAACCACCTCCACACCCCTCTCCAATCATGAATTAGGGTTGTCTAAACTAAAAATTTCGGATTTTCTTACTTTTCTTTAATTTAACCTCTATTATTTTTGAAAAATGGTCGTTAACATAACTTTTTTTTATAAAAACTATAAACTGTCGACTCTCCTCTTTAAGTTGACCTATTACACCCTATGTGTTAACTGTAGCCGTTAAAACAGTTATTAACTCATAACCTATTCAGGTCACACCGAAATTAGATGATATTTTTTAAAATGACGTGCTAAGGGAACAAATTATCTTTGAAAATAGGTTTGAGAATAGGTTTACAGCTAATAACTCTTAAAGGGCTTCAGATAGGACATTGGGTGTAATAGGTCATATTAAAGAGGAGAGTCTGCAGCTTACAGTTTTTATAAAAAAAAGTTATGCTAACGACCTTTTTGCAAAAATAATAGAGGTTAAACTAAAAAAAAAGGTAAGAAAATCCGAAATTTTTAGTTTAGACAACCATAATTCATGATTGGATAGGGGTGTGGAGGTGGTTGAGCAGTCGTTGGAAAGGCCATGAAGTTCTGCATACAATGAGCTCTTACGTGTGACCGTACACCCTGTAGTTTGTAAGATACAGGGTGTTTTGTGAAAAACTGGCTTTTTTTCTTAATCACCCTGTAACTCCTAAACGGTTGATATGCCCCCCCCCCCCCTGCCATACAATTTTTGGTTCGTCTAAGTGAGTACTATCACCTCCCGCTCTACTGACCTCCTAGTGGGAAACACCCTGTATATGATATTGTTAACAACTCATCTTTTATTATGGTAAAATACTTTTAAAACTACGTTTTTAATTAAAAAAGTTTTGTATATAATTTTGTAAGGTTTGCCTATGCGTCTAATTTGTTGACCACCTACTTTAGTTTAAGCTTGCTTATAACTCCTGAAGTATATTTAATTGATATTGACCACAGATAAATACTTAAACAAAAATCGGAACAAAAAAAAAAAGACAAGCAAAATGTTCGACCTTAGAGGAATTTGTAACATACGCAAATTTCAGATTGCAAGCAAAACGTTCAATTATAAAAATACGCATATGTATCTGAGGTCATCACTCTACTCAATACGGAGTGAATCAATAAAATTTCAGTGATCATTGTTGACACTGTAATTATGATTTGTAAATTCAACTATTGCAATTCTGCAATAATCCGATTGGCTCTTTAGCCATCCCATGTAAGTGCGGCAGCCCTCTGCCCTTTTTAATTAAGTTTTGTTTTACTATAAAAACTCATCATTTTCATTAATTTCATTTTATATCGGGACCGTTTCCTTCTAACTCGTCGATTAAGGATTCCGAAGAGATCCTCAATGGGTTTGAAGAGTGCACATTGGGTTAGCCAATCAAGAACTTGAACCCAATTCTTATTAATCTGTTCTTTTACCGGCTGCGATGTGCGTTTCGGGTCATTGTCACAACGAAGTGGCATTTCCCATTCAACATAGGGCAACATAACCTAAAAGTTTTTTAATATTTCAAACTGAACCTGACATTGGGATGGAGTACTCACTTGGAAGATACACCACTGTCTTCCAGGCTGAAGTCTTCGCAATCGCAATCGCAGCGAAGATAGCCCTTGACTTGCAAATCAAACGGCAGCTTGATGGCTCTGAGTGGCCCTCGGATAAATTACTGGGGGAGTACAGGTCGTCTGTGGATAAGCTGTGCATCCAGAACAATGTGCATTCAGTGGGTTCCTGGTCACATGGGGATCATGGGGAATGAAAGGGCTAACCTAGGGTTGGCTCCGATTCTCCGTTCCTCGGATCGGTACCCGCCGTAGGCGTTGCCACCTCGAGTATCGAGTCTTTCATCAAAGCGCATGTTCATGGAAAGCATCAGCATAGATGAACGAACCTGAGTACTTGCAGATGCACGAAACTGTTTCTTGATGGGACCAATAGGAAGAATATCTCCAATTTTCTCATGGGGCTCGGAGGGAAACAATGTAGAACTGTGGTTGGCATCATCACCGGCCACAGCCCGATTCACGCTGATCTAACAAGGATGGGAGTTGTCGACAGCCCTGAGTGTCTGCCATGCCTGGAATAAAATCCTGAGACAACCGAACACTTCCGGACTGGAAGGTTTTGGTGAAAGGTCTTCTAGCAGGATAGTACAATGGACCGCTCTGGCCTCCGTGCTTGAGATGGGATCTCCTATCCCACTGCCTTATATATTGTATATAGCAAAAAAAAATTTTTTTCAAACGATCTATTATTCCTTTTATTTCGTAGAAAGGACCAAGTCCGTTAGCTGAAAAACAGATCCGCACCATCATAACACTACCACCTCCATGTTCGGCCGTAACCTTGGAATATTGTACATCCAGCCGTTAAATTTTTGATAATTGTTTTCCACACTGAACATTGGGACCAATCCAAATGTGTTCCTTCAAAGCTAAACCTCTAATTAGGAATTAATGTAAGGCAGTAGATCGCAGTATTAAATTTTTTTTTTTTTTTTTGCTAATTGGCATTGGCCTCTTGGCTGGTCTGGAACTTTTTCTTCAAGCGTGCGCCATCGGACTATACTGGTAGCTATGCTTAAATTTAACGTTTATACAATTTCGTTTGACTTCACAAACGGTTCTTATTTAATTGGAGCAATAATTCTCCTGACAGTGTGCTTTGTAGTTTTTCGCGGTCGTCAACCCAAATGCAGCGTGAAATTTTGGGCAGCTCCGTCATTCTTCAATTATTTTTGACTTGAAACTATTTTGAAACTTATTACATGTCATAATGAAAAAGAAAAAATTCCAGCAATCTTACGAAGAACAATGAGCTAAAATTACTAATTTCTGTTTTTAGCAAATCCTTTAAATAAATTTGCAAAAGTTGCATAGAAAGAATCCCGTTAGCTGAAAATGGTTGTAAGGTTGCTTTAGTTTTACACACTTCAAAATATTGAAGCAATATAAATATGATAATTTTATTTGTTTTACAATTATGAAATCTCTTGTTTTTGTGAAGTATGCCAATTTATTGGTTATTGATAAGTGAAAAATTATTTTGCACAAGACTGTATATGCATGCATGTATACTATAAGATTTAAACCAAAACACAAAGAAATAAATAAAACACAATTTAAGTATGTACATACCTGTCTCTCATTTTCATATAGATATATATCATTCTAAGCAGGATACCGTTAAATTATGATGCCAGACTATGCTTCCAAAGGCGCGGATGTTTATACATATGTACCTACATGGATGAAATCATAGGGTATAAATTTGATACACGGTTTTTATAAAATATTTTAAATCTACATAAGTACGAAATTGAGTGAAATCTAGCAACTCCTTCGTAGGTGTGTAATAAGAAATTCATATGTACTTATCCATACATATGATATGTATGAATTAGTGGTTACTAACTGAGAACGCATTAATTATTTTAAAATTTTTAGTTTGAATTACAAAAATGGATTATATCCTCTTCGTATAAAGCATCCTGTCCACATATTTATTCTAGGCACCTTTCAGGGCACAAAAAACTTGAAAAAATATAACCATTTATAACTTAGTAGTACATATGTATATATGTTGGTTGGTTGGTTGTCGAAAAGTATAAAAAATAATATTCGAAAATTTTACAAAAATGTTCAAAGAAAATAGAAAATCCTTTTTTTTTTACATATGCCTTCTTAGTAATAATTGCAAGTAGCAAAAGAAAAAGAGGAAAATGAACAAAACAAGATTCTAGACTGCAAAAACTGCTGTCAATCATTCTTTCTTACTTTTGGCCAATCTATATCTGCTTAGGTTTTTTCACAAGCTGCCGAAAAAATGCAGTAAACTTTCAGAGGTCTTCCTTGCTTCTTTTTGAATTTTATGCTCAAAGATCTGTCATTAAGCCATAAGAAAAAGAAAAAATAGAGTAATTGGAAAAAAATCAAAGTTTATAAGAGAACATTTTCAAAAATGTCTTTATTACTGAAAAAGAACAAAATTTGTTCTAACTTAATTCAGAGAACATCACTAGATACTATTTTATACTCTGTAACACATGTATAAGAATACATACTTAAAATAAAGAACATAGTATATAACAGAAATTTTAGAAATTACTACCGCTCTGGTGTTTTTGCGCTCGGAAATTCTGTTGTTTTAAAATAAAATCCTGCAAAATCTGGGTTTGCTGTAAAGGTTGCATCGGGGGTTGTTGCTGTGGAAAGTTTGTAAACGGATTGTAGGTGTTGAAATTATTAGCAGGGTTTTGAGGGTTATATCCAATATTTTGCATATTAGCAATGTTAAAATTATCTTGCAGAAAATTGTTGCTACTTGCTGGATTCATTCTATTGATGTTTTGATTTTCTTGACGTATTTGAGGAATCGATTGCTGTTGCTGTTGTTGTTTTTGCTGCAGCTGCTGCTGCTGTTGTTGTTGTTGATTTTGCTGCAGCTGCTGCTGTTGTTGTTGCTGTTTTTGTTGCAGTTGCTGCTGCTGCTGCTGTTTTAGCTGCAGTTGTTGCTGCTGCTGTTTTAGCTGCAGTTGTTGCTGCTGCTGTTGTTGTTTTTGCTGCACTTGCTGCTGTTGCTGCTGAGATGGCTGTTTTTGATATGAAATATTTGCATTTTGATTACTAGTATTATTCGAATGACTTATTAGAGTAGGTATATTTAGGCTTGTGGTTTTTGTTTCTTTTGACGTTGATGGCTTTAAATTAGCAAAACTAGCACTGTTTTTCTGCAAAGATCCCATAAGATTTGCAATGAGATTTTGTGTATCAGCCAAAGACATATTAAGATTCGCAACAGAATTACTACTCGCTTTTGATAAATTTGATGCATCTTCATCGCGATCATGGCTTATAGATTCAGGTCGTCGCCTTTCATCACTCGTTCGTTTTTCTTTGACATTATTCGAAGCAATCTTTACAACATCTTCAAAATTATAATCATCATCATCAGAATCTATCATTTTCTGTAATTTCTCATCTTCATCGTCTGAATAAAGATTTGTTGAGGATTTTTTCGGTGGTGATTCTTTAGCAACCGATTTTGGTGGTGTTTTTTCTTTTTCCAATCCTTGTTGTTGGAGATTGGAAATATCCACAAATTTTCGTAATTTCTCTACACGAACTGGATCGGTTGATTCTAATTTTTTCAAATGTGCTATCAAATGATGTTGCTCTTCACTCGATAAATGTTTAAAATTTTGCAATAATGTTTGCAAATCCGAATCTGTTAGACTTTCAAGAGCTGTTGCAGGCTGAGGAACAGTTTCTTCTTGTTCTTCTTCATTAATATCAAACATATCAACTGTTATTTCCTTTTCAAGCTCTTCTTCTGCTTCTTCTTGTTGTTGTTGTTGTTGCTGTTGTTGCTGTTGTTGTTGTTGTTCTTCTTCTTCTTCTTCTTCCATCACTTCCTCTTCGATTTGTTCTTCAACTAATTCTTCTGTAACAATTCCCAACTCTAGTAGCATATCTTTAACGTAAATTATTTCATTTCGTTCTTTTGATACTTTTACCATTAAGATAAATGATTGTATTAATCTATCCATATCTTCAGTTGATATATCTGTACGCTCCTGCATAACAAGAGCTGCAGCCAATTTAGATGCAATCAGCTGTCTATCAAATGGTAGCTCTTTTGCAGGCGGTGCTTTTGGTTTTTTAACTTCTTTCATTTCTTCCGCTTTATTCTCTTCTCCTTCTTCTAATTTCTTGGCTGCTTTCTCATTCACTAAATGTATAATGGCAGCGATATTTTTAATTGCCTTTTTAACAGCCTTAATTTTATGTGTGTCCAAAACATGTGCTATTAGCTGACCCTTTAATTTCTCTTTAACAGTTTCGAAGAATACACTGTGATCTTCATTTAGAAGTAGTTCATCAGCTGAGTTGGCTTTCACCTTTAAATATATAGTATAGAGTATATTTTGTAAATTAAAAATTTAAATTAGTATATTTGATTTAAGGTTATGTAAAAACTTATAGTATTTACGTACAAAAGTTCAAGATTAAGTAGAGAACAAAAATATATTAAGATAATATTGTAACTTCCCCGGAAATTTTAAGGAGATCTAACAAATTGCTGAATCTACAAAAAACTTGAGTCACGTAATAATGAAAATAATTAATAAAAAGCTCAGAAAAGAAAAAGAATTGGCTTCGGCTTAATAACTCAGCTTTGCGTAATGAGAGTGACTATGAAGCAAGGAGTGGACGAAGCCAATGTATAAGAGATGAAAATAGTCTACCTCTTTTTCGTTTCCTTGCCCCCCCCCCCCCACTACGCCCGACCACTTGCAGTTTTACATCAAGTGTTATTTTCAGAACTGCGAACACAAAGAATATTTTAAAAAGACAAGGTTTATTTCAAGTAGTTGACAATACTCCTGATGTCGTTGTGCAAAATTTAATTATATTAACGATTAATGATTACGATTATACGTATCAATCATAAATCAGGAAAAATGATTTAAATATTTAATCGTTTAAAGAAATGTGAAACGATTAACGATTAATCATAAAAAGTAATGGCATAACACGTTTGATGATTGATCAATCGGTAATTTCTTAATCGATTTCAAAAATGATTAATTTATTTTAATTTCCACTAGTTATATTTATTAAATTTCAAACATTTTTAATATTTTTAGGCACTGATCAGTGAAACAAATATGCCTTAGCGTATAATGGAGAAATTTGCGCCCATTACATTATCCTGTTTCCTGTATGTTAACATGTTTGAATTTTAAGAGAAATAAATTGGCCAAGTCAACATATTGTCTGAATTCAGCATTACGCAGCGCTTATAAAATGAATAAGCTGTTTTTAAAGTATTTATTAGTCTCTATTCTGCATTGTGTAGTTCGAATTCTAAAATGTTTAATTCTAATGCTGTTTTCATGGTTATTTCCTTGTTTTTATTTCATTTTATTTCATTTTTTACTAATAACTAATAAACTTATCTTGAGTTACGAATACCTCGTTCACTTTTTCAAATTAACAAATTAATCGCACTTGTCCGTCAATAATCAGTCAATAATCTACCACAAACACAGTAAATGTCTTGCTAATGTGTATTTTTCTTCGTTTATGAGACATTGTTAACATAATTAATAAAAATATTTCTAGTCTATGCTGCAGGCCTTAGAAAAATTGCTTTCTGTTCTGCGACTACCATACATATATAAATATATAAGCAATAAAACCTTTATATCTGGCCCTGGTTCTCTATTGCATGCATGGTACTCAAAAAATTGAAAAAATAATTTACCACCACAAGATTTGAATTAAATAAAAAGTCCATAAAAGAAGAAAAAAATTATATAAAAAAGGAAAAAGCTATAAATTTAAAAATATATATATAAAGCATAGATAAATTAATTATATTAAAACAATTACCTTTTCCAAAGCTAATGCCTTAGCTAACAGATCGACCACCTTGGGTCCCAAACTGCCTAAATGATCTTCCAGTGCGGTTAATAATCTTAAAACTGATACAACTGTCAATGGTTCATCATCTGGCTCCTCGTCTTCCTCTTTTTTCGGTGGCTCATACTGTGGATAACTGTACGCGTCCATAGTTCTATATCCGTAATGACCAGGTGGCGGCGGATAATAACCTCTTGGCCATTCTCTTGGAAGCCGATAATAATCAGGTGGAGCGTATCTATCACGAGATGCTGTACTATGTTCACGTTCTCTATCACTGAAACGCGATGCCTTCTTAACTTTTTTATTATCAAATTCATCATCGCTTAAAGGACTCAATGATCGACTTAACGAATTTGCTTTGTCTGATTGTTTTTTTATTTCCGGTTGTTTCTTTTCTGTTGCTGCTGCTTGTGCTGCTGCTGTTGCTGTGTTTGCTGTTCTCATTTTTTTAGGATGTATTGATAAAGATTCTTCATCATCGCTTATATCAATTACTTGAGCTCTTTCAGATTTAACTGGTGCTTTTATTTTGTACTGTTTTTTCAATTGATCGGTCTTCTCTTCACCAATTTCCGGCAATCCTATTTTTTTTTTAATTTCAATTTTTTTCTTTTCAATTTCTTCATCATGTAATTCTTTCATACGTTTAGTCCAAAATACAATCCATTCAGGTTTAAAATCATGCTTATTTGGATCCTTTTTCTCTGAA
This sequence comes from Dioctria linearis, assembly GCA_963930735.1. Classification (NCBI taxonomy): domain Eukaryota; kingdom Metazoa; phylum Arthropoda; class Insecta; order Diptera; family Asilidae; genus Dioctria; species Dioctria linearis. The sequence goes on from OZ005740.1 coordinate 19,969,905, forward strand.
TATCGCAAAATAAATAAAAAAAAACAAGAAAATTTTCCTCAGTAAAACTCATCGTTTCTTATTATACAGGGTGGTGGTAGGGGTATTTATATTTTTATGTTTAATACAAATCTCATTGAAACACTTTACAGTAAAAAAAAAATCACAATACCACTTTTTGATATATGTACCACTTTCGACCAAAAACTTAAAACCATTTATAATAAAAAAAGAATATATATATATATAAGAAACTAAAAAACGACAAATATTTCTGACGACCACACGAATAAAACTTTTTTTATTTATTTTTATTTACAAATGCTTCCCATCTCTCTTAATATACGACTCGTAAAATTTATAAAAATAAAACTCCACTCCTTGGGATTCTTTATTTTTGAAATGTCGTCTTAATATTTATTTATAGTTTTTCTTAATATTTATGTACTTTGTAATAGACGAAAAGCATATTTACCTAATTGTAATTCCTTATAACGTCGATTCCAAAACTTTTTCCATTCATCCGGATAAAGGGGATGTTTTTCAGGATTCTTTTCATGATCCTTAAGAACTTTTTCAAGATCCTTAGTAGCGTTTTCCACTAAACATCTATTAGTTGGTATAGCCAAAATTGCGCAAAAAAAAGTTAGCGTAATATCGATTAAAAATGTTTCAATAACAAAAATCATATCAAAAATCACTTACCTGTATTTTTCCCATTTATATCTTTCCTGAGCTATTTCAGAAGCTTGCTTTGACAACTCCTTTGGAGTTGGTAAAGTAGATTTTCTCTCTTTAGGTTCACGAGATCTTTAATTAATATAATTTTATACATATATATTAAGAAAAAACAATAAAATCTAACGAAAACATTAACATACTGTTCAAATGGCGGTGATCTCTTTACTCTTGATAGAACACGATAAGCTGGCGATTGTGATTTTCGTTTCTTTTTACCAAAACGATCATAACTTGGACTTTTTGATTGACGATCACGTATTAACTCTGAACCAGAATCACTCGATATCGAATCTAAACTATCGCGACCTTTACGAGCAAAAGAGAAACTGTCCGATTTTAGACGTTTCGGTGCCTTTACATGTGGAGGTGACGGATCACGTTTTTTCTGAGTATCGATATTAATTGCAATGGAACCCTTACCTTTGGAATATGAATAAACATGTTGACACAATTATAATAATATACAAATATATATACATATATATATTTCATTAATACACATACTGTTTTTTATCAAATCATCAATTGTTCTCCTGTCAATAACATTGACAAAGGTTGGTCCAGATTTTTCATCAAAATGTTTTTCTCCGACAACATCCTGAAGGATTTTAGCGCGATTTCTCGCAAATTCATTATTTTCAACAACTGTAGGACAAAGGCGACCATGATGATCCTCAACAGCTTCAGTTATCATTTGTACAATTCTCGGCATTACATTTCTTGCCTCAGGATTATATCGATATGGAACGAGTTCCTTAATAACAGACGGAAAATGTTTTTCCTAAAGAAAAGAGAAATAACAAAATAGTAGAAAAGAAAAAAATACATAAATAAATAATTCTAATAAAAATATATAAAAATAGAACAAGTATAGATATTGATACGATTTTTACTGTCATTTTAACTTACATTGTCTCACCATTTAATTATTAGGAAAAAGTAACGTTTTCGAAAACTTATCACAAATACAAGAAAATAAAAGTGCCATAAAAGCCTCTTTCAAAAGACTTCTTACTCAAGCAATTCGCGTCTTTTTTCATAATTCTTGCCCTATTTATAGGGCGATATTATGTTGCTGATTCAAGATATTTCCTTTCTTTTGTACAAAAAGAAGAGGCGCGTCTCCGGAAAAAATTATCTTTTCTCAGCTTGAAAAATGTTCACTCGTCTAATAAATTTTATTTCATTTAATTTTTATTTTTAACATAATGTCCAGGAAGGTAAATATTTAAAAATATATATCCTGAACTTTTTTAAACGTTTATAGTACTTATATGTATTCTATCGTCTAAATGGCATATAGATCATACTAAATGAGGAGTATCGATAAGGACCATTTGTGAAACACCAATTTGGTAGTATTGTGGATTAAAGAAAATCAGGTACAAAGTATAGGAAAAATTAGATTAAACTTTGATTTATGTAACATACTCAACACATGAAAGATTTGTACTGCAAGTCATAAGCTTAAAATATAGAAAGTAAAGAATCCAAATCATTCAAGTAGCAATTGTATACGACAAAATCCTCTTAGGAGGACTATATTCAAGGGAAAGTAGACATACACTGATGTATAATCTATAACCTCCAAAAGAATATAGATGATGAAAATCTAATCTAGCAACTAGGTATCAACGTTATGGCTCCCAAATTCTTGGCTCTATCACGAATCTATGAATTTTCTTAATATATGCCAGAATCTGTAAAAGATGGGGCCCACTTAACGATACTTCTCCTTTATACTAGGAACCGTAACTGTTATGGAACTTTTTGAAAAAATCTTGAAATATTAACTTTTTTTTTTTTAGTTCTATGTAACTGTTATAAAAGACTTACTTCCATAAAACTTCTAATTTTTTAATCTCAAGATACGACTTTTATAAATTTCAGTCAGTCCATAACTGTTACCAGAGACTTTTACCCGGGTGTTACACCTGCAAGTACAGCTTGCATGCAAGCCTCCCTTCCAACGCGATTTTAAACTTGACAGCAGAAGGCAGCTCGGTTGATGTCTTATCAGCTTGCATGCAAGTTCATTTAAAAAATGGCATCGAGACGTAAAGTCTTGCGTATATTGGAAAATTATAGCAATAAAGGAAGTAGCAGAATGATAAAAACCCAAGAAAAAATTCGAAGGTGTTGGTAAATGATGTAATGCAAATGATCCCAGAAAATCTCATTTTCCCAGAATAAATTTATCAATTTCTCTCAAGCATTTCTTTTCCCCCATTTTGAAAACTGTATAAATGTCAAATTACTATCTCCCAGCTGCCATGGTTTTCATCATGCAAGTTCGCTGAAAGCTGAGCTGCCAGCATGGCAGTAGAGGTTACACGTGCAAGAAGTATGGCAGTGCAGATTGCATGCAAGCTGTATTTGCAGGTGTAATCCCCGGGTTAATCATTTAAATCCCATGATAAAAATATCATAAGACTTTTGTTTTTTCAATTTATCGATAACAGTCTGATCCCGATTAGTGATAAATCGATTATGAGACTTAACTAAATAAAAGTCTTCTATAACAATTATAACTGACTGTAAAATATAAAAGTCCGGATCAGACTGTTATCGAAAAATTGAAAAAAGTCATATGAGACTTTTATTATGGGACTTAAATGAATAAAAGTCTCTGGTAACAGTTATAGACTAACTGAAATTTATAAGTCTTCTAAGACAGTTATCTTGAGACTAAAAAATTAAAAGTCTTAGGAGAGTTTTTTGAAGTGAGCTAAAAGTGTCTTCTAAAACTGTTATTATGATACTTAAAAAAAAAGTTTTTTGGAACTCTTATCATAAAACTTAAATAAGAGTCTTCGGTAACAGTTAAATTAACTTAAAAAAAAAAATTTTTTTTGAAACTCTTATTATGCGACTGAAAAGTTTTTTTTAGCAATTATTAACTATTTGCCATTACGTTTTAAGTATACCGTTCTGTCTTGATGCGACTTTTTTAGCTGATTGTCAAAAATAACAGTTGTTTACTGTCCCTGCTTTATACATAAAAAAAAATATTTTTTTTACCAAATACTTCAATCGATGATTATAGCTTGACCAATGAGAAAAAATCGTCCTAGGGTCTCCTCTTTTGTCACATAACAAACATATATAGCTAGATTCTTTATCGTCTTTTGACACAAGTTCAATTGTGTATTCTATTCCAATGAGAGCTCCTCCTTTATACACATCAATATGCGTCTGAATTTCCGCCAATGGTTTAACTTCATTCTCAAATCCCGGAGGTACAGGTTCACCCGGTGCAATATTCATCTGGACTATAATAATAAAAAACAAAAAAATAAATTGTTTTCAAATTAATTATAGTTTCGCTTACTTTTACTTTTTTGAATAAGAGGTGCTCGAAATGATATCGCATCAACAATCGGTTGTGTCAATCTAGTTTGATGTTTTCTTCCGGTAACATGAGTTTGAAAACACCTTTCTCCAGGTAAATTTGGTACACCACACAAGTGGCAATTATAAAGAAAAAAGTTTGATTCGTTTTTAGGTCCTCTTGAGAATACTAGACCTTCTGATCCGTCCGTTAGTCGAACTGTTGTTCCTAAAAAGTGCCGTTCAACATCTAATTCGTCCTATGGAAGGAGTATTAATAAAAAATCAATTTTATTCTGTTTATACACTCTCGAAATGTTCATTTATTAGGTAACAAATAATTAATTTCACTTCATACTGTGTTTCTTGAACAATTGCGATTGTTAACAGCTCTTTTTTTTTACACTTCCTCACATCACTTTACTGGCAAACACCTAACGACAGTTTACAAAAAAAAACAAAAAAATTTTGTGAATACTTCAAGAGAACGTGAAAACACCATACGACTAGACAATGTTTGACTTATTACTGCTGCAATTGGCAGAACGCCATTTGTAAACATTGCTTATGAAAATGTTATGTCTGGTCCCATAACTAAAAGTTGTTTAAAATTTTTAAAGATAGCATAACTATGCCAGAAAAAAAGTATTTTTAGGTTATTGTTTAAAGCTTCGTTATTGTCCAAACGTAAACTTCAATATAGTCATATAACATAATAACTTAATAACATGTTCATCGCTGAATACTACTACGAAACTAGTCAGTGGTGTAAAATAAACCATTAAAAATGGAAGGCCATCAACGATATTATCCGAATTGTATTAGGAACTTGATACTATATGCAATAGAAGAAGAAGCTACTGCACAATATTTATTATTAAACGTGACAAACGGGCGGCAGACAAATCTCCGTAAATCTGCGTATGGGTAATTTAGGTAACTCATTATACATATCTCTGCCACTCATTGAGCGCGTTCACTGCCACTTTGGTAGCGTAGTCGTTGCCGTAGTGTAGTTGTTTCAAATAGACTACGCTCAACTATCCTCCTAACCGTAGTCGAATGTGGTAGACTACTTAAATACATTCAAAGTGCGAAGTGAATAATAGTCGTAGTCAAGAGTAGTCGTTAACTGTCAAAATTTGGCAGAGTGAACGCAAAACAGTTTTTGGTAGTGACTCGTAATCGACAAAAAGTCACTATTTCGGTGGCAGTGAGCGCGCTCATTTAATAAAACGTCACAATGACAAATGTTGAGCTAGTGTCACCATTGAATAAATAACTAATAAGGAAACGGCATATCGGGTGAAAACGTAAGCTTCTCGGCGAAATGTATTAGTGTGCTGTTTGTATTCGTTTCGTCATGGCAATAGTGAAACCGTGAAATTTTGAAGGGGGACATTTTTTATAATCCAAATTGCTATGTTAAATACACAAATTTTTGGCGCCCCCTTATCTTCAGAAAATATTCCGTGTCGTTGCCTATGATAATTTAAGTGACTTGTCAAGCGAATTTTCAAATAAGTGACCAGCCCTCTTGTCATTTCTCCCCCCCCCCCGCTTCCTGGGTTTGACTGTCATTGAATTGCCTACTCACGTATACTGTATTCGCACGATACCCCGCTTCCTTATTAGTTATTTATTCAATGAGTGTCACACACTGACATGTATATAAATGGACTGCTTGTTGAACCAAAAATGCATGAAAGCAAATGGCACCACTTTCATATTCCTGTCTCTTTCCGTGAGAGCATACTTTCCCACTGAACTGTAACGATTAGGAATGAGAAATTGCTTGTAAAATACCTTGTAAAAAACACTTCCTTCGACACATAAATAAAATTTAACGATACAAAATAGTCCCAAATACTTTTATGGTAAATTCGGTAAATCCCACTGACATGCATATACGTAAATTCCCAAATAATTTAAATATAACGCTAGTTTACGACAGTTGGTAGCATTGACAGTGAGAGCATACTTTCTGAAATCAAAATTGGTGCCACATGAAACAGTAGATCGAGCAGTCCATTTATATATATGTCAGTGGTGTCACAGAATTGCCTCATTTAATTCCCGCTAACTTGGATGAAATTTCAGCCAGATGCTAAGTTTGGGAACAAATACTGATGCGTTCACGATTACATATAGGCGGTGGAAATAAATATAGATTTGTCAATTTCGCTGTTATAGGTTGAACGCAAATCTAATAATCTATTGACGTACTTCTCGGGTGAATTGATTCTTGCGCTTTCTTGGATAAAAATGTTACTGTCAAGTACATGAACAACTTTGTGTGTTTATTGACAGAAAGCAAGTGACAAGCACAGATTGTCAAGCTAACATAATTATAATTGAAATAAAAATCATTTCGGTCCCAGCCTTCGAGCTGGTAACAACTCAATAAAATTCAATACTCCAAGATGGAGTCTACCGCTATAGTGAACAAGTTTAATTATGTTTAATCACTCCCAAAATGGAGCTAACAAATAATCTAAACAAATATAACTAATATAACTAATTTTCTAAAAGTTTTAATTACATAACCTAATTTTTTTTAAAATTGCTACTATAATATAAATCAGTATGGGCGCGTGGCGTCACAAACACAAACCTCACATTAGTGTGGAAACTTTTAATAGGTCCCCCAACTACTATTATCATCCCACTTTTTGGCGATATACCTTGTAAGGTCGAGCCAGAGAGAGGAAACTCCAGCTCCCAATGATTGGAGCCCAAAGTTTCGTCTCCGAAACCAAGAAGAAATAAAAAATTTACATATTTTAGAAAGTTTTAAATGAAAATTCGATAAATTTCACTATTGTAATATACTAAATTTATTTAATTAGTAACATAGAATTGGTCTAAGACCAATTCTTATGATAACCTAACTAGATGAATGCCCGTATGAAATTTCGTATGGTCGTGCTAGTTTTGTAAGTTCTTTTTCGCATATATTTCTAGAACGGTTCGTCGGACAGAAAAAATATAATCATTTAGCAGTTTTATAGTATTTCATATTCTAAAAATGTCTAGGACTGATTGTTTTCACAGTATACGTAAAAATCCTAAATTTTTATATGGCAACACCAACAAGGAGCTGCCCGATTTAAGCTATTCTTGACATTTTATTTACTAAGTATTTCTATGAAAACACTAGCAAATTTTAACTATCTACGTTGACGCGTTCTCAGACAGTGTCCAAATATATAGTGGAAAACGAAATTTTTGTATGGCAGTCCTACGAAGGAGTTACCCGATTCGGCCCATTTTTATACCCTAGATAAAATCATAGGGTATACTAAGTTTGTCATTCCGTTTGTAAGAACTAGAAATAATTACGGTACAGCAAAATGGATTATACACCCATGCATAATATTAAAAGTTATTCCGATTTTTGCATGCCCGTCCGTCCTCACGACAGCTGTGTTCTTTTGTGTCCGCAGAACAAAAGATACAGAAAACAACGCCTCCTACATATTCATAGAAAGATTTTAATGAAGTGAACAGTACAAATTGTTCGCTTCAATCGACAGAACAATTTGTTCTCTCCAGTATATGGGAGTTCTAGAACAAAGTACACAAAAGAACACAGCTTAAAGTCGAGAACACGTTCACTTATGTTGAAATTTTGGAAACGGGCTTTTTTTTAAAAAAAAAAAGTAAATTTAAGTTCAAAAATGGAACCAAACCACCAGGGTAACTCATTCATAGGGTGGGTTACTATACAAAAATTTCGTTTTTCACTATATATTTAAACACTGCCTGATAAATCGTCTACGTAGAGAGCTGAATTTTGGTGCATGATGGTTTCATAGAAATAGTATATAACATTTCACAAATGGACTAAATCTGGCAATCCCTCTTTGGTGTTGCCAGATAAAAACTATATGAAATTACCTACGCCCATTCATCTAGATCCTAGTTTATCATAACAATTTGTCTTAGACCAATTCTGGCATATTTACTTGTCGAACTTAATTTTTTTATTAAAGTCTGTATACAAAATTTCAGCTCTCTAAGTACACGCGTTCACGAGTAATCGCGCAGACGGGCGAACATGCAAAAATCAAAATAACTTAATATTAGGCTTGTGTGGCTGTCCAACCCATTTTGTGCGTTACAAACTTAGTAAACCCTACGATTTCATCTAGGGTATAAAAATGGGGCCATAAATTAATGTATAAAATTGTTATCAAGATTTGAGCCAAAATTTGATGTCAATCATAACTTTAAATTTAAATTTATATTTGTGTGAGTTGTTACGGAAGTTACCTCGAGTTTTTCATTGGGTGGATTTGGACTAAAGCTTTATAAAAGGAAAAGTGTGACGTCTACATATTTTCTCCTATTTTCTGAGTACGTGAACAGAGTTTGGGTGCTTTTAGGTGAAAATGTTATAATAATGCATTCACCCAAATCTGAGTACGTAAACAGACATAAGATGATGCTTCTTGTAATCGCCTATAGTTTTTTTTTCGTGACAGTCATAAGAGAGCCCAAACAATAATCTAACGAATCTAATGAATGAAACGGAGAATTTGTTGCCAATAGAATGATATTTGCGATCACCTTCTTAAAACGAATCATAACTTTTCATAAAACAAAAAAAAATACGTAAAACGCTAGCGGGCACTTTTGATTCTGATTCGATGTTTGAAGGTATAATATTATATCATAAAAAATATTTATTAATGACACCAACTCCAAGTTGCGTTAATTTACAACATCGAGTACCTTATATCGTTTGAGTAGATTTAAGGCGAAAACGCAATGGAAGCAGTAAGCATATTCGCAAAAAACAACAGATCTTCGCAGCAAATAACAGACTTTCACAGCAAACAGCAGTTCTGATGCTCCGTTCCGGGGGCCTTTTCTTACATCACGAAGGCAGATTCCGTATTGCTGTCAAAACCATTCGGAATCGACACATGTGGTATTCTTGAAATCAGAATGCGTTATATACGAACGCGATTTAATGAGATATTTAATGAGTGGTTTCAACCATTCGTTATGCCAAACGACGAGTGAATCAGCTAGTATTCTACCTTTGAAAAAGGGAGAAGAAAAGATGTACGCGCAGTGACAAAAATAGCAGTGCAATTTGTCTAAGATAATATATATACCCTACTATGGGAATTAGCACCATTGAATGAATTTGACTGTTAGCACTAATTGCTGGCTGCTTTTATATTAGCAGCATAGAAAAGAAAATATATGTACCTACTTGTATAATTTCCTTAATCATTTTGAAAATAAAAGAAACGGAAACTTGGATGAAGAAGGAAAAGTAATTATGTATATGTGAGTGAAACGATCACTCGGGCTTTTACTTTCTGATGGCTATATTCCAGCAATTGAGCCACTGGAGCTAACGAAGGACATCGCCTTTTTATTTTCTTTGTGGTTAATTCTATATAAAAGCAAAATAATATATAAATTATATTTTAAAGTAATATCATACAAATTCAATAAGACAAAAAAAACTTTTTTGATAAAGTTGACAGAATTGTTTTGTAAATTGATAAATTTAGTCTTACCACACTCGTTATGTTGAAAAAGTTTTTCACAGCTTCGACTTTATACCGAAGAGCTTCACTTCAGAATACGTACGGGGTATTCGATTAGTTATTCAAGAATAGGGCCCCCGTTCTAAATATCATGGCGAGCATATGATACAAGGGTTTTTCAAAGCATCATGACGATTGCTATGCGATTTGGAAAATGGAGTAAAAAATATTTATATAAATATATGCACAACATAACAAATAAAATCGCTCCCATATTTCCTCCGGATATCGAATAAATTAAGATTATAGACAAAACAAAACTCGGTATTAAGGTGTTATGTTTACGTAAACGAATGTCAACTATAAAAGTTAGCATTACAAAATTTCCTATATGGCATTTGATGCTTTCATTTCACCTTAGAAGTTAGCTAAGCAGGATGATGCTTGCTGCATCGATTGCGTATTCAGCATAAATTAGATTGACAGAAAATTCTTTTCATTGGTTGAAAGTAGTCAGCTTATTAAGAGACATCACAATCATTTCCGTGGGTAATTCTTTCATAACTTTAATCTAATTCAAGGCTTTACAGTTATGACAGCTTACAGATCTAGTTAACACATGCATACATATGTATTTGGCAGATTAACAAAAAGTGTGCACATTCAATTCATTATAATGTTTGCGTTAAAGCTTGAGTAATACAATATTTGATAGGAAGAAAATGAAAAAAATTATATACATAAAAGTAGTAAGATCTTATATTTAGGTTATAGACTAAGAATAAGGTTACCCTAGCAAATAACAGTAGACTGCAATTAAAATACAAACTTAAATTACATTTACGAACTTAGATTGAGTTGAATTAGTGAGAATGAGATCATGTTATATGAAGCTAAAGACACAAACATAATTGCAGCTGTTTTTAGCTTTCTACCAACTTCAAGCTTAAAAAGGTACACTATCTAAAAAGGCTGTGTAAAACAAAATTGATTGTGTGACTTTTTACAGATGTTCCAAAACAATTCTTTATTTTCAATATGTTTGTCAATTTATCTTTAGCTATTTTATATCTAATTACTTTTATTTGCAAAATAGAAACTAAATGAAATAAATAAAATAATTTTGAATTAAGTAAGAAGAATGCAAAATGACAGACACCAGTTTAAACTTATATCGATTTCAGAGTTGCACTTTTCTGGCAGCGGGGAACTGGGAGCACTGAAGTCCATCGAACATATGTCTGTCATATTTCTTGATTTGTAGGCACACGTATTATTTACACGGAACTGTCAAACGTAATAAATGTTCTTTATTGATAAATAGAAAGAAATTTCTTCTAAAACTTTATGCAAATAATGACAAGAGGGCATGCTGTCTATTTTGCGGCAATTCAACATTTCTGACATTTCATATTATTTGAAAATAAGTTCGGATTTGAATTTGCGATATTGTGATAAATAAATAATTTAACGTGATTTTTATGAATAGTAGTGTGAAATAAGTGCGGAATATTTCTTTTGTGAAAGACATTTTGTGTAATAGAGACTCCGGAGTCTTAAAAAACAGTAATGAAGTGCGCTGTGCTGTGCTGCAGAACAAACGGCGTTATTGTCGTGGAAAAGCATTCTTCAAGTAAGCTTAATAGCTTTACTTATCAATTATATTGATTTAAACAAAATAAAAGTGAAATATCTATGAAAATAACGAGCCATGGCAAAAAATTTAACAATTTTCCAATGCCGGTTTGTTTGTTTACAATTGATTTGTAATTGCTGCCTAAATTATGTCAGTCATACAAAGGCAACGCCAAGAAATATCATCTGAAAATAAGGGGGCGCTAAAAATTTGTTTATTTTACATAGCAATTTGGATTATAAAAAATGTCCCCGTTCAAAATCTCACGATTTCATTACTGCAATGACGAAACAAATACAAACACAGCACACTAATACATTTCGCCGAGATGCTTACGTTTTTACCCGATATGCCGTTTCCTTATTAGTTATTTATTCAATGCATTAATTGAATTTTAGTCAAGGCTACAGTTAGCTTGAAGCCAGCCTAAAATCAAAAGTTCTCTTTGTGTTAATTTGATTGGTTTAAAGCTAAATCTGATAAAAAATCTGGAATTTTGTTTTTGCCTTTAAATACAGCAACTCAGGTAGTGTAGTCCGTGTAGAACATACACCAATGAAAAGCCAGGAAATAGTTTAAATATTAATGTGAAAATATTAATAGAAAAGGAAATAGAATTACAAAGCTAAACCGAAAAGAGCATGGCATCAAACTAAGCTCACTGAATGGAGCAGATTCAACAACATTTAAAAGGAACTCTAATCTGTTACACAATAACTCCGGTCAATTGAATATAGTTACTTGGCCAGAATCAGCAACATTAGGTCTGTTCGCGTAGTTTTTCCATTGAATAAATAACTAATAAGGAAGCGGGGTATCGTGCGAATACAGTGTACGTGTTTAAGCAATTCAATGACAGTATGACCTAGGATCGGATGGGAGAAATGACAAGAGGGCGCCATTTCAACATTTGACATTTCATATTTTATGAAAAGAAGTTCGGATTTGAGTTAGCGATATTGTGATAAATAAATAATTTAACAGGATTTTTACTTAATAGTAGTGTGAAATAAGTGTGGAATATTCTTTTGTGAACGATATTTTATGTAATCGAGACCCCGGAGGTTTAAATAACCGTAATGAAGTGTGCTCTGTGTTGTGCTGTAGGAACAAACGGCGTTATTGTCGTGGGAAAGCATTCTTCAAGTAAGCTTAATAGCTTTACTAATTAATTAGTTTAAGCAAAATAAAAGTGAAATATTAATGCTGGTTTGTTTTGTTTACAATTGAATTGTAATTGCTGCCTAATATGTCAGTCAAAAGGCAACGCCAAGAAATATTATCTGAAAATAAGGGGGCGCTAAAAATCTGTTTATTTTACATAGCATTTTGAATTATAAAAAATGTCCCTCTTCAAAATGTCATGATTTCGAATACGAATACAAACACAGCACACTAATACATTTCGCCGAGTGGCTTGGTTTTCACCCGATATGCCGTTTCCTTATTACCTATTTATTCAATGTCTAAACCTAAGCCATTCGGCGAAATGTATTAGTGTGCTGTGTTTGTATTCGTTTCGTCATGGCAGTAATGAAATCCTGATATTTTGAAGGGGAACATTTTTTATAATCCAAATTGTTATGTAAAATATACAAATTTTTAACTCCCCTTATTTTCAGATTTTCAGATTTTCTTGGCATTGTCTTTGTATGACTGACATAATTTAGGCAGCAATTGCAATAGGTCTGTTCGCGTACTTTTTCAAGTAAAAACATGAAAAACGTCAAAATGTATGATAAAGAGAGAAATTGAGAGTGACACTCACAAAGTACGCGAACGGCTTCGAGTAAAAACTTGTGAAAACTTGCAATTATTCGGGATCCGTAATAACGACGTGAAATTTTCCTAGCACATAGTACAATAAACAAATTTAATTTACCACTTTGAAATGTTCTTGGAGAACATTCTACTTCTACTGGAGAAGGAGTAACAGGTTTTTCCATTTTTTTAAAACTAAAAACTTGAAAAATAACGGAAAACCGGCGACGATCTGTCAAAACTGACACTTTCGAAGTTTTTACTCGACGATTTTTCTCGAGTTAAATCAAGTAATAAATTGAACGGAGGGGAAATGTGACGTCAATAATTTCTCTCTCAATTTTCGAGTACGCGAACGCCTTCGAGTAAAAACTTACAAAAAGTTTTACAAGTTTGTACTTTCAAGCAAGTACGCGAACAGACCTAATGTCAGAAATGTTGAACTGACTCACAATAGGCAGTAGCTCCTTTTGTCATTTCGCGGCCTGATCATAGGTCATACTGTCATTGAATTGCTTAAACACGTTCACTGTATTCGCACGTTACCCCGCTTCCTTATTAGTTATTTATTCAATGGGTTTTCACCCGATATGCCGTTTCCTTATTAGTTATTTATTCAATGACTTTTTCAAATAAAAACATGAAAAACGGCAAATTAAATTATAGGGAAAGAAATTGAGAGTAAGGCTTGCGAAGTATGCGAACGACTTCGAGTAAAAACTTGTCCCGTTGGTACACCTTCAGATTATTTATAAAAAGAAATAGTCATAGAAAAGCTTGAATTATTAATTAAAAGTAAAATAATGGAAAAACAATTGACAAATAATTAAAAGAATTGCAAGAACTACTTCCCTCTGAAACTGAAGACACAATGAAAGCTGTCAGAGCGTCTGCCCCGCGTTAAATTAGAAAATTGCTCTACTTTCGCGTCGAATTTGGCAAGCGCGGCAGCCATTTGGCCAACACGAGGTTAAACGCGTATATTCTAATGAACTGTCAAAGCGACACGACGTCTGCCGCGTTCATTGGGTTTTCATTTCACCATGATGGAAACATAGTAATAGTCAGTATTCCGTGCACGAACACGACGTACTCTCGCTTTCACTCGCTGCATATTCGGTGATATTCACGAGCCATCTTATGAAACCGACTTAAAACCTGAGTGATTTTAACTTAGCCAATATACAATGGATACTTAATGAAGATGACGATGAATATCTTCCTCTTAATAACTTGTCAACAAAGGAATCACTATTCCTGGACACTATGCCATCTCTTGGTCTCAGTAAAATCAGTAATGTAAAGAATGACATGGGTAGGAAATTAGACCTGGTTTTCTCTACTGACGCGGGTAACTCATTAGTCGAACCTAGCCCAGTTATAATGTATATTCTTGACAAATATCACCCCCCCCCCTCTACTAATTTCATATTGCTTTGAAAATGAAAACATTACTAATTGTGACGAAACACAATACTTCTTCAACTTTAGAAAGGCTAACTTTTCGGAACTTTCCAGTAGACCTATGTCTATTGATTTCAACACATTACTGTCTAACAGTAGTGTTGACGAAGACGTTTCTAAATTTTACAGAATTCATTTCGATTTATTTTCCTCTCCTCGCGGGCGACAGCGGTCCTCTAAAACATCTCCGCCAAGGTTCAATGAAGAACTTAAATATTTTAAAAATAAAAAGAATAAATTGTGGAAAAGTTACATGAGGGACAAAGACTTTATAACAACAATTTCCTCACATCCTATAATGAGTTCAAAGAACTTTCCTCTACACTTTATTATGAGTATATTCAAAGCATGCGCGCGAAATTATTTCGTGACCCACGTATCTTTTTGAAGTTTATTAATATGAAGAAAAAAACGGAAAACTACCCCAATACCATAAGGTACAAAGATTCTGCTAGTGATGATTCGTCTGAAATTTGCAATATGTTTGCTTCATTTTTTTACAATGCATTTTCTTCGTCAAATTTCATTCCTCGAAATAACAACTTTAATCATATGAACGATTCTCATTATGTTTCATTCACTATCCCTACAATTGCGCAAGAGGATATACTCGATCATATTAACGGGTTTCCAAGTGACTTCACAACGGGCAATGATTGCATCCCTCCAGCTTTCTATAAGTCATGTGTCCATGCCCTTGAAGCTCCGCTGAGTATTTTCCAATAATCACTTATAGTGGTTGTTTTCCTCAGCTATGGAAAAATTCTTTTATCATACCTATCCACAAAAAAGGTAGTAAAAGTATATAAATTTCTAACTATAGGCCTATTGCAAAATTTTCTTGTATGCCTAAATTATTCGAATCTATCATTTACTCTCAGCTATCAATTTTCTGCAAGAATTTGCTTTCTTCAAACCAGCATGGGTTTATTTCGGGCAGGTCTACAACCACTAGCTTGTTGGAATTTGTCTCAGATACCATTCGTGGGTTTGCAAAAGGCTATCAGACAGATTGAATTTATACTGACTTTAGTAAAGCGTTCGACAAGTTATCTCACTCCGTGATATTCTTTAAAATGGAAAAGTATGGGTTCCCTCCAACTCTTAGTCTTATTCCGACATTCCATCTCTAGAGTCTTGAAGGCTTCATCCGGCGTACCTCAAGGAAATCACCTAGGCCCACTGTTTTTTTATTCTGTCTATTGATGACATTGTATCTGTTATGAGACACTGCAAAGTCTTGATTTATGCTGACGACATTAAACTTTTCGCTCAGATTAAATCTTTTAGCGATTCTGAACGGGTACAAGGTGACCTTCACAAATTTTCCGTTTGGTGCAAAAACAATAATTTGGCTCTCAATATCGACAAATGTGAGGTTATGACTTTCCACAGGAATGAGAAACCAATCACCTGTGATTATGTGTTCTCGGATTTTACGATTTGCCGCCGCGAGGGTGCTGTTTCTGACTTGGGTGTCAAATGTGACCACAGATTGAATTTTATCTCCCATATAAACTACATGGTATCAAAGAGTAGTGCTAAGCTGGGCTTTTTCAAACTTTGGTCTCGAGAGTTCTCGAATCCCACAATAACATTGCGTTTGTAAACTTGCTTTGTGAGACCCCTCCTTGAATACGATAGTCAGGGCTGGTCTCCATTTTACGGTACACACATCGATCGCATCGAGTCTGTTCGGCGGAACTTCCTGCGCTTCGCTCTGAGGCACCTACCCTGGAATAATACATTGATTCTTCTTCTTAAACGCGAATATTGATTCTCCCCTGCTATATAGTAAAATCTCTTTCCGTGATAGTGGACACAATCTGAGAATGTTACCTCTGTTGCATGTTAACTCCGCAAGATCCAACTTTAGCATGTATGAACCCACCAACCGCATGTGCATGGCTGTTAATATTAATGCTGAGCATTGTCGTTGACGTTTCCAAGCATGTTTAAAAAAAAAACGTCTGGTTGATACTTAATTTGCTGTTTCCATGCCGCATTGCATCTCATTTCATCCAGTGTTTGGTCTATGTTCAGGGTAACATGCTAATGCTAACAGCAACTAAGTGATGAAACGCATGTATTGTTGACCGTTTATTTATTAAACGTGTTTATGCAGCGAGCTTGTGTTAAGCGGGCAATACCTTGACAGCTGGAGTTGATGCAATTTATTTTTGCAGAAAATTGAAATTGTGAGTGAAAATGGTAAGTTTTAAGCAATACTACAGTATTTAATACCTAGTTTATTTATTTATTTATATTTAATGATGAACATCATAAGCAACAGTCACTGCATCCGCCTCAGCATCAGCAACATATAAAGCCGGAGTGACGCCCTCCAATATGTGTTACATTTTCGTTCCATCATTGTATTGTAAATAAATAAATTAACTAGTTATTAAATAATGTAGCATTATTTAAGTTGAAAGTTTTAAGTTATGCTATAATATTTAATAATTAAGTGATTTTATTTAAGGCTGAATAAATTTGTAAGCATTTTCTTCCCCCTTTTTATTTTCCACAGTTTTTATGATATTGATTTAAAACCTTCGGCAAAATATTAGAAACTCTTAAGTTCAAATGATACTGGGCTTAGATTTTTGAAAAAGATTTTGAGTTTTTTTTAAAAAATCAAAAACCTCAAAAAACAGTGTTATTTTCCTCTCCCCCCGAATAACTTTTTCATGTACACACCAATTTTTATCGAAAATAGGTTTTCCAAACATATTTGTAAATGCTGGTGGAGCTGTTTTTTCAAATTTGTTAATATTTTTCATGCTATAATTACTTTCATAACATTAAGATTGAGACTCTTGTAACTAGAATAAAATTTGTAGCTACACGATTATTTTAACACGATAATGAAGATTGAGGTGATTCTATTCAGTGGCCCAAAAACTGGATTAATCCCGAAAGTAGTTTATTTTATAAAGCTCTATCGTGATAAAAAGTAAAATTGGTTTTTATTCATTTTAATTCTCAAAAGCTTTCCGAGATGGCGATAGGCTCCAGTAAATAAAGGCCAACAAATTTATCTTATGTGTCTCTAAAAATGAGTATCTATCGTGCACGCATATGTATGTACATAATGTATGTATAATAACGGCGCGTCATAGCCCGTCTGCTGCTAGCTGTGTGTGCAACTTTGTTGTTGCAGTGGATTAGGAATGCACTGAGGGAAAAGGGAGAATATTTGTTAATATTTTTCGTTTATGATTTAGTTAAAAAGAGACGGAAGATATTTATTTAGAATATAAGCCGAAGGAAAATTATTTGGAATTTTTTTCTCTTTTCACTTTTTTATTGCATATTTTGTTTGAGATTGTAAATTTGTTTTATAATCCATGCAAATACTCGGTTTTTTCGCTCTAGGTGTATTCTGCAAATAATTAAAGTTATCAATTGGGTATATTCTATATGGAAATATGTATGTGCATAATTTTGAATAGTGATTGAGTGATTCCTGGAACAGTCTGTACATTACATACATAGAAGGCAAGGGATGTTATATTTCAAAGGCTGTATGGAAAGCAATAATAAAATTACAAAAACAGTTCAATGGAATTTCGAACAACAACAAAACAATACCCTTCGGTTTGAATATGGCAGACATGTTTCCCAGAGAAAATAAAGAAGAAAAAATGTTTGCCATGTCAATACAGCATTGATTATGTACTGCTGCTAGGTCAAGATACTTATATACAGCGAGTACTGCTTCTGCGTGTGGCACCAAATCGAAAGCTTTGTACGAAAGCTCACGCTACTACTACATAGTTAAATGGAAGCTCGGAATCGAGAGCTTTATTTTCTGCCATTCAGCCTTAATGATGGAGAAAATTTAACAAATGTTAGAGCGTCTCATTGGAATAGCATAAAGTGGGTGTCACACCGGGAGCGGCGCGGCGCGGCATTTTTCAGTTGCCGCTGCGCGATTGCTCTTGCACAATTAAATCCATAAGTCACACCGGGAGCGACGCGGCTCGGCGCGGCACGACCAAATAGTTGACACGTGGCGATTTTGGAGATTACTCAAAAACACAATTTTGCCGCTGCCGCTGGCGGCAAAATTTCTTTTCATTCAAAATAAGTCCGCACAATTCGTTAAATCAGGCTTTTTGCATTCTTAAGTATTTGTAATTGAAGCTCATCACTTTTCTCTGTTGGTTCCTTACCTTCCCAAAGGCTACACTTACTAAATACCTTACTTAACAAAGTAATAAAATAGTTTTGATTACAAAGTAACCTTACCATTTTACGCTCACGAACCCTCCGAATTCCGAATCTGTAGGCAGCTACATTCGGTCTCACCAGCCCACGGCATAGCGGCATATACAATGATTAAGGCTGAAACAGATTACACTTTAATGCGCGGTGAATGGGGCAGTAAATTTAGGATTGGAAATGACTACGCGGTAAAAATTTTCGCCGCGCTGTCGCGCCTCGTTCAATGCATGATGCCCAATAGAGACACATATTCTCTCTTGCTGCGTTGTCGCGCCGCACACTAAAGTTTAATCTGTTTCAGCCTTTACTCAGCTGATAGTTTTTGTTTAGGAATCGTAGTCAGTTTGGTTCAGACAATTTTTTTTAAATAATTTTGTTAGGAAAAGTATAAAAATTTTATTTCGGTTCGGAAAATAAGAAAGCAAGCTTAAGATTATCAGAACACTATTTTTCTGTATGAATAGTAGTTTCGGGCGGAGGAGCTATTCAAATCAACTTTTGCCCATTTTACATAAGAACACTGCAAATATTTTGGAATGTTAGAACTCCGTTGGGGCTTTCATGTGGTAGTGGGGGAATCTGTTTCATGGCTTGTGAAATATTCCCCAGGGTTTTGGCTCAGTCCATTCTTATTATATGTCAGTAGTTGAGACTCAAATCTGCCATGAATGAAAACGGGCGAAACTACATATTGCGTAAACCTGACGACTTTGCTATAGAAACGAATTCAATTTTGAATAAAATTCGTTGTTAGTGAAAAAGAAAGCCAGTTAGTAAGGCTTTTAAATCAGCAAATGCAAATGGAATAAAAGACCTGTATCATATTTATCCAGTTCAGTTACGATAAAACTAATCTTGAAGTCGGATTCACACTTCTGCCAGTAAAAAAAATACCCTCCAAACAAATTTCAATTTTCAACTAATGGTGAATTCTTTTCATCTGAACTGAACCATAACTCGTTCGGTTCCTACACTCAAAGTGTTTTCTTCACCACACCGACACAGAACTGGTTCCGCACGTATGTTTTTTCATAGCGATTCTATGTTCGGTTTCTGCACCGGGTTTGAACTTTCTTGTTCCATGAAAATTTGTGGTTAATTATAAAGGACGAACATTTTTGGATATTCTACTTTCTTGCATTCTTTTCAGCTTGTCCCCGTTCGGGACAGGGCTAAGTTCGGTGTAGATCTGACAGGTTCTGGTTCAGTTCAGTGTCTGTTCGGTTTTTTTGAAAAGAATTCACCATAATGGAACCTCTCCGGAGCTCACGAGTTTTCTTCCATATATGTACATACTATAAGAAAAACAAAATGCTGTATTCATCTGCCAGTATCAACAAAAACATTCGTTTCGGTAATCCTGAGAAATGTTTATAATTCGACTCCTAGCTATGAAGAGGTAAATATAAGCAAAAAGCAACACAGAAATGACATCAAGACCAGATCAGGAATTCCGAAACAAATCCCAATTTTATGGACGTATTATGATAATAATTGGTATTATTTTAACATAATTAAATGTGTGTACTCATAAAGTATTACCTATTATATCAACAGAATAAATAATTTCCATTAAAATAAACGAATTTGTAAGAGCAAGCAGAAACTATCAATTAGTTTCAAAGTTGAGCCAGGAATTCACTTTATATATAAAAATCATATACGTATAAAACATATATTTTTCAAATAATTACCTTTGTTCTGGCTACATCTGTTCCTTTGCCGCTGACACTCATTCTACTATTCACTAGTTCCTTAAATTTAAAATGTAATCACTATAAAAATTTACGACTTATTCGAAGTAAAAAAAAAAAAAGTAAAAAGAAAAAACCACTGGTAACCTGCCGCCATAGTCAATAATTACTTTTCAAAATTATAAGCTTTGTACATTCTCTTAAACAAATGAAATTATTCGAACTTACCGGATATCATACGTCGTCTCTTTAAACATATATTTAAACACATTAATGTCTTAAATCACTATTAAAAACACAATTTCCTGGGACGAGTGTTCGCCTCCTTCCATCCGTTTTTCGCTACATGCCAATCGAACAAAAGTGTATTATTTTCTTGTTGGCTGCATTGAATAATTACCCAATCCCTACACCAGCCGGGAGTTAGTACTTTTCTTGCAGCGGCTTTGCCATAGGCAAACGAAACCACACGCTGTAACTTGGAGTCTGTTCAGAGCAACACGCTATAGTGACTTCGAAAGCGTTTTGAAGTGACTGTGAATTTGACGATAGCGTAAAAAGCAACTTGGTTGCTCTGAACGGGAAATAGCGAATGTGTACATATATATACGGTCAGAAAACAAACTCAGTTTCCCCTCCCCCCTAAATTGGTAAATTGGGACTTCAATACATTAAAACTATAAACAACAATAAAACAATTTTCTTCTTTACATCCATTTTAGTTTTATTCTATTCACTTATTTACTTTCAATTTTACATGCTCTTTGACAATTCACACACTCAAACGCAAAAGTGACTATTTTGATAGCAGTCCCGAGTGTTAAAAAAGTGACTTCAATAGTGACTACAGCGTCCGCTCTGGGGGGTGATTCTGATCTTTTGTCGTACTTTAATGTCAAAATATATGCCTAAATGAAATGATCTTTTTTGCTGATTTTTGTGTGTTTTTATTCAGCTCAGCAAGCCTTGCATTACGTAGAATGAACTCAAAATGACACCTCGTATTACAAATTCAAAATATTATTTCGAATTTAAACACTTGTATTGCTTTAATTAGGTGTAGGATATCCATTTACCACAGTATAAAATTTTTATCACAACCTCGGAAGCAGTTGACTAATTTGTCGTACTTTTAGGCGTGTATTCTGACATTAATTCATTGCAAATTCATTTTAGGTTGATGAAAAGGATAAATTAAAATGAATATAGTGTATATAAAAGTACGACAAATTTGAGGTGAAATGTCAAAGCATGTAACTAAAATATACGCCTAAGCTACGACAAAGAGATCAGAATTACCCCCCACCGGTCACCGTTCTGTCAAATGCGAGGGGAAAAAAGTAACTTTTTGGCTTCTCTGAACGCAAAAAGCTACTTTAGTGCTTAGAATATATAGCAAACAGGAATGGTTGAATAAATCGTATATAATTTGTGTACATGAGCGTAATTTTTCAAGAGCAGGACACTATACATAGGAGTAAGTGAGATGCTGGAAAGAGAATCTCTCAAAGCTGCGCGCATAATTGTCAAATGTGATTTTGTTTTGTGAACAGGTTTATGCAATCTAAAATTCTTTTGCGAAATTCAATAAAAGTACGGAATCACTTTTTTTCAAAACTATTTAATTTGGAAGTTTATTGTGTGAAGTCTTATAGTGACTCTAGTGCCTGTTAAAATCTTCATAACAATTAAAAAAACAGAAATGAAGTGTTCGGTTAGTGCTTGCAAATATAAATTGGATTATAAACTAGAGAATCCTGTTTGAGGGAACTGCACTACCTGAATTATCTTTTTTGTTAATAGAAGCAAAGATTTATATAAATTAATTATGTGAATTGTTTCAAAATAAAGTAGAAAAAGAACATTTTTTACCACAGATGCTCCGCTCATACTTTTTGCAAATTGACAAATTGCTTAGAATAGGGATGGCGGGCGTGTAAATACATTTAAAAATGGACTACCAAATATATAACCTGAAATTCATTACGCAAAATTTGGCTTATCACCATTCCTGTTTGCTATATATTCTAAGCTACAAACAATATCAATGTCAATGGGTTAGAAATGGGTGTAATATTTTCCCATTTGCATCTCTTTAGTTCTTACCTCGTTGGCTTTCCTATACATTTTCACGATATTCGTCACTAATGGCGGAACATGGTTCGTAATGGGAATAATTGCATTCTATATCTATTTGGGCAATGGGCGGGCATGCCGCATGTGCTGGGCGCACATCACAATCGCATACCACATTCATCAGAATTCATGAATGATTCATCCATTAATATTTTTCTTGCCTCTTGGTAATTTTGTAGGACGACTAGTTCACTCGACGTCAAATGATTTAGAAGTTGAAACGCGTTTATTGTGGGAATTTACAATAAATTATTCTTTTAAATAAAGCTTTGTGTGTTAATAAACATAAATATTTTTAAATAATAATAAGTAGTAAGCTCAAAAGAATTTGCTTGCAATAGAACTGGTTACCATAACGCGAAGTGGTTCTTGTTAGTAGGAACTAGGAATTCCAAAATGTCGGCTGCTAACAGGAAAATTGGTGCGAAAATAACGCCGCAGAAAAAACCAACTGATGAAAAGTCCCCCATAATGGTAAAATTTGATATGATATATTATTATAATGTTCATACAATTAAATGTGTTTTATTTCAGAGTCCAAATGATATTCAAATTTGGAATGAGAAAATGAGTAAAATGTCATTTAGAGAATTAGTGCAGGTAGAGTGTAGAATTTCGGTGGGTAATAAAGCATGGAAAAAGATGTTTGTTGTGCGGACAGAAATAGGTAAGGAGGTTGTGAAATGTGTCCCGTGCAATATCCCAGCGATAACCAAGATGCCAAGCATAAAGCAACATATTTTGGGAAAAAAACATCATGGAAATCTTGAAGCTGGTGTGATTGAAATCCGAAATCGATCTAACAATTCGAAAATGGGTAATGTATTCTTGCGTTGCGCAATTTACTTTTTAAGTTCAAAATAACGAATTATTATGCATACGATAGGACCTCATTGAGGCTAGTGTTGCACCAAAAATTTAATATATATATTTTTTAAAAATATAAAAACCCCGGATCTGATTATCTGACGGACTACTGGTTTTGTCTGTCAATTTTACTGACTAAAAACTCTTTGTTCGATCTACTAGTTAAAAAATTAAGATTACAAAAGTGTAAAACTCTTCAGTCATCTTCCACTGACTGGTTAGAAATCTAGTCAGTAGAGATTTACACGAGGGTGTATCAGTGATAGCTCTACTGATTCGTGTAATCCCCGGGTTAGGGTAAGTTGCCAAATCTGGCTTTCTGATAAGTTGTTTGTTGTTTCCAACGTTTCCATTCTGCTACATTTGTAGTTTTACTACATATTTAGAGATTTTTGAAGATCTGCAACTTTGCTACACCAAAACTGATATTTGGTTATTTCTACTATTTTTTTAACTCTGCTATAATATACTTTTGCTGAATTAAGTGCGTTAAACATTTTGAGACTCCAAAAAATTGAAAGTCTCAACTTATATTCCAGCAGCATTGTCTGGCATGCCCAACCGCCAAAGGTAACTTAATGACAAGTTAAGAAGCAGTAGAGCGAAATTGGACATTTTTGGTGTTTTATTTTAGAATAAAACAAGTAATTTCATATACTTTCGTCTTTTGCATTAATAGGGAAAAAGAACTTGGCTATGCACTATTGTACTGCAACTGAGACAACGAGTTAAAAACAAAAATCGAGAGAACGTAGGATTACCCGAACGACAAAATCTTATTAAATCCCTCTAAATCCTTTCAACCTATTCATAATAATGTACATCAAGTCACACTACCTCCAATTTTTAATGAAAAGATAAATTTCGCTTTGGCCGAGATGCTGAAAGAAGATGTAAAGTTCCTCTCAAATAAAATTATCATTTTTCTTCGAAAATATCAGAGAATCTAGCATGAGTGAACATTGAATAAATAACTAATAAGGAAACGGCATATCGGGTGAAAACGTAAGCCACTCGGCGAAATTTATTAGTGTGCTGTGTTTGTATACTCGGCGTTGCCATGGCGTTGCCTATGTATGACTGGCATAATTTAACCAGCAATGACAATTCAATTCAATTGTATACAAACAAACCGCCATTGGAAAATGCTAAATTTTTTGCCATAGCTGTTTATTTTTATAAATATTTCACTTTTATTTTGTTAGAAACACTATACATAATTAATTAGTAAAGCTATTAAGCTTACTTGAAGAATGCTTTTCCACGACAATAACGCCGTTTGTTCCTCCAGCACAGCACAGCGGACTTCATTACGGTTTTTTAAGACTGGAGTCTATTACATAAAATATCGTTCACAAAAGAATATTTTACACTTATTTCACACTACTATTAAATAAAAATCCTGTTAATTTATTTATTTATTACAATATCGCGAATTCACGTGCTCTGCACGTTAAGCACACTTTGTTGTAAGTTTTTTTTTTTGCATAAGTTGCATCCAAATATAGTGCAGAATATGTGGGTAAAATAATTTTCCGATATTTTTTTACAAGAAAATTATTTTTTCTAATGTACTTTCCATCCAACACATAATTAATATCGTCTTGGGTGATGTAAAGTAATGCATCATTAGCAAATAACACAATTTTTAAATATCGTTGAATGTAATCTAAAAAAAGGAGTACTATACCAAGAACCGAGCATTGTAAAACACCAATGACTCACTTTTTCAGGCAAACGTTCATTAACTTTTGTTCTTGGATATCTTTCAGACAAATAAAACTCAAACCACTTATACGATCTCCCATTTATTTATTTTAATTTTTTTTTTTTTTTATTTCAAAAGTATATTTTTGTCAACTGTTTCTAATGCTCTTTATAAAAGTAGAAACATGGCTAAAACTTTTTTTCTACTTTCAAGTTCACATTTCCACTCAATTAACTATCAGCACATAGTTGGACTCGAGATGTTTTCCGAATTGAATTTGTGCTACCTTCTCTATTATTTTTTTATATATCGATCGCATGTTCACTACGCGGAAGTCCTCAGCCTTAACGGAATTCTTAAACTTTTAACAGGAACTATTAATGATTCTCCAAAGTTGTGGAAATAAACCCTCACTAAACGACTGATAATTATCTTCAATAGTTGTTTGTCAAAAAAATATAAGTATATCTAAAATTATTTTTGTTAATGAGATCCTATCCTTATCGCCTCATATCAATACTTTAAGCGCAAGTTATTTGGTCTTCACAAATTGTACAATATTAATATGTATCTGCCTACTTTTATAACGAAGAAGTTGGCCCATGCCTTATTAATTTCCCACTTCATCTATGATGCGGAAATATGTACTGGAACTTCCACAGGTGATAATGGCAGACTACGCACTTTTTAATTCAGTTACCAAGTATGTGTGCGGCTTTTCAGGGGTTTGTTAGGTCCACACGTTTTCTGCTTAATCTTGTTATCCCTCGCATGCTTCCAATGTTCTGAAAAATTCTGTCTTTGTTTGTGTTATCCCCATTTGAAACGGATTAAATTTTGCTCACTCCTTAAGTTTAATGGCATTTAAATCGCGCCTTCTTGATTTTCTCAATGTCTCTCAACTGGAAGTCTTAAAACATGTCGCGCTGGTTTCATTCTTCCATTGATTTGATGGAATGGTACGGAGATAACGGAGGTGGAAGTTCGATATACATACACCTATAATACAGATCTGTATAAAGATATCGGAGCGTGACTTTAAAATTTTTTTGCCCTTCATTTACTTCCATGTGCAGATTTGCTAGAGAGGTCTTATACACAATGTTATTTTTAAATTCTCAATTTTAATGATATAATTGCCTATAAGTTTTACAATTTTTTGTTTCTTAACAAGTGGTTTCAGATACTACATCACAAGTTTCACAGCCAACTACTCCAAAAGCTGTATCTAAAATTGTTTTGAACCCCTTAAGTCTTCAAAAGAAACAACAATCGGAAGCCCAAAAAAAACAACCTGAAGAACAACAGAAAAGACAATTGGAAGAAAAAAAGAAGCAGCAACCAGAGAAACAAAACGAGGAGAATACGAACACTACTGAAGAATTGAAAGTAATTTCTTCTTTATTTATTAAAATTGTTAAAATTTGAATAGTATTACATGTTTTAAATAGAAATTCCGTGACAATATGGGTAAACTGGATACTTGTGACCTCTTATTGATTGAGTATAAGTTTGTAAATACGGATTGGCAAAAGCTGTTCAAAAGAGAGGATGGTAAAAACAAAAGCAGTTTCACTTGTTCTATGTGTAAAAATGCTACATTTTCTTTGGCGGCAATTAAATCTCATATGTCAAACCGCCAACATCAAAGAAACATTGAATTAGTGAAAGAATTATATCACCCAATACTTCGGCCTGTAAAAGAAACAGGTACTAAAGATAAGCAAGCCGCTCCTACTAAGCAGCCAGAAGATAAAAACGCAAATCATACTGTAGAAATACCCGATGATAGCGCAAATGAGGTTAATCAACCAAGTGTGAAGAAATCAAATTCGAATACAGCAGTCTTAAAAAAAGTAACACCAGTGACAACATCAAAAACCATTTCCACAAATAATGATAAAAATAAATCACAAAATGAAGATAAGAATCAAGAATCTAATGTTGTCATTAATCCGGCACATATTCAAAAGCAAACAATTGAAGCTACCACCACCGGAAAAAATTTAAAGGAACTTATGAAATCTTTAGAAGTTATAGATTTGCTTAAAATTGAATATCGTTACAATGGAATTACCAGTGAATGGAAGAAAATGTTTGTCCAATATCCAGATACCACTTTTAAATGTTTTCTTTGTGGAACATTTCTTATTAAAAATTTAAGAGATTTGAGGCAGCATATTGAGTCCGCCAGACATCAAACTTCAATAAATGCAACACAGAAATTGTTCCATCCAACTTTGGCGCCTACTAAACCAGCTGCAGAAAAAGAAGGTTAGTAAAAATATTAAAAATTATACAAATTTCATTAGGTATATCGTTTAGTTGTTAACCACTTTAGAAATGAATTAGAAGGTTTAACGGATAGCAAGAATGAAATATGTATTGCTTATACGGAACTCAAACTTTGTAATGATTGTAATCTATAAAGACTACATATCGCTTCTTAATTAGTTTAGTACAAGGAAAAAGTTTTTTCTCGATGCATTTTCATAATATTCCGATCTCAGCTATTAAACTAAGGTATTTTCTTGGTGGTTCGAAGATTATTTAAATTTCAGGTTACATCATTTGTCAAGAAGCAAACAGTGTTTTAGATTGCATTTAATTGTGTTGACGGAGAAAAAAGTGGGGAAATATGCTTCCATTGTTTGTCCGTCCGTTCGCGTTGACTTGGAATTTCTTTCGACTTAAAAGTGATTATAGCTTATGCCTATAAATATTTTGTTGTAAGGGTCATGTTAGGCTCTGATCAAGGACAGCCACGGCAACATTTTTACATTTGAACGCTTTTTTTTCAGAATTGGTTAAAGAAACATACAACCAGAAGATTCAGCAGAAAGATGATGGGAAAATGGATGATACGGTAAGTAACTTTAAGAAAAATTGAAGAAATTTTTGAGGATGTCCATCCCAAAACGTTTATTGATTTATACGTGTCATAACAACTAAAATCTATATACCATAATTGTCAATATAAGTTGAACTACATCGCAAAGTAACAAATCCTTAGCTTTGATAATCACAATACATTTTACTTTTTCTGAAAATTGATAATTTGGGCAGGTTGGACCTCCTCATTTTTAAATTTTAAGTTGAAACATTACACAAAATTGTGATTTTGAAATAGAAATTCCGAGAACATTTGACAAAGTTATCTGTGGAGGATATTAGGAAAGTTGAATATTTACAAAATGGCAAGTGGACTCCTCTGATAAATATGCATGGAATGATTATAATGTGCAATGTTTGCGATATAACTGGAATAATTGGTTATAAAACATTTATGAGTCATTTAACAGGCAAAAAACATTCCGAACTCATGAATGATGTAGAAAAGTTATTCCATCCAGTTTTTACCTTTGCTAAAGATCACGTCGATAAATCATCTCAAAATGTCAGAAAAACTGTTGAAAAATCATTAGATTCGCAAATTATTTGCACTATTACATTGGAAGATTCTCCAGAAAGAGAAATTCCAAATACAAACGCAAAGAAAACTTCAGAAAAAGTTGTGAATCCGGCATCGGTTATTGCTAAAACCAATGAACAAGTACAAAATCGGGCACAAGGTATAAATAATCAATCAAATTTTCAAGGCAACCGGTTCGCAAATCAGAATTCGAATATGAATAATCCGAATCAGTTCTTTGGACAACAAAATAGAAATTTCCAACAACAACAACAACAGCAACCATTTAGAGGAGGAAATCAAGGTGATAATTCCCAGAGGAATAACAATTTTGGACCTAATATAAATCCAGGTGACAGAATAATTACTCCAAGAGTCAGACCTCAGGATTCCTCAAATACCCAGCCATCTTTTTCGTCTAAAGATCTTACTAGTAGCAAGGTTGAAGACGTTGAAGGTCTTGTAGGTGTTGAATATGTTGTTAAAATCCTCCGAAATGTCAATGATACCATGCCTCGTTTTGAATGCTGCCTGTGTGAAATTGAGGTTGATGGTGTAGGAATGCAGTTCCATTTAAAAGGATTACTTCATCGAAAAAAATACTTGGTAATTATAGAACATTAAAAGACACCTTTTAAGAAAATGACGATTTACTTTGTTTATTAATACCTTTTACAGGAACGTCATTTTCCGACTTCTATGAGACAATTTTCAAAATACAAAGATGATCCAAAATTCTCATATGTTATATCGCAAATTTGTGAAAAGCTTGCTGTAGCTGTGGAAAGGTATCATGGCCGAGATTTACCATTTGAATGTTTACAAGAAGAATTTCGTTCGAATCGTGATGGCATCATGTCTAAAGTTTTCTCTTTCCGTCATGCTTCTGAGCTTTCAGGACCTTCATTCACAAATTCTGTTGATAAAAATTTGGTCGACCAATTTATTTCTAATAGTGAGCATATTATGAATAATTACTAATACTCATTATCCTTATTTTTTTTCCTATATTCCAGGAGAAAGCTATAAAGCTCCTCAACCAGATCCAACTGTCAAGCCAACATTTGATGTTAATAGAAATGTACCAAAGAAAAATGTTATGATACCTCCTAATAGGAATGCTCCACCCACTGTTGGGGCTAGGAATGCTCCACCCACTGTTGGAGCTAGGAATGCTACTACTCTTGGAGTTGAAGAGCACAGAGTTTTAGTTGAGAAATTTTTGCAAAATACAAGTCTTAATGCTGGTCAAAGACCTCCTGCTCCGCGAAGAAATCGTTCACGATCAAGATCGCCTAGAAGACGTTCACCGCGATCCCGTGATCGATATGGTAGAGAACGTTCGCCGAGAAATTCTCAGCCAGCGAAACCACCAGCTCGCTCACAATGGGAATTGTATTCGCATTCCTTAAAATCGCCAGTAAGAACAATTGGTGGTGATATTTGGGATAGTTACAGGTAGTTTTTTTTTTGTAATTTTTTAATTTGATAGTAATTTTAGTAAATTACTCCATTTATAAAAACTTTTATGAAATTAACATTCTTATGAGCATTTAGGCGAATGTTTGATCATGCTGTAGAAGATCTTGATAGGGATTATAAGGAATACAAAAGGGATCCCGAGACGCATCCACTCTATGACGAAGAATGGAGGAGATATTGGCTTAAAAAAAGCAAAACATTGCGTAACGGTAAGTTTAGGCTAATCTGGTTATGTTATATTTGATGGGAACGATATATTTAATTAGTAGATATATATTTAATAGGAGTGTAAGCAAAGACCATAACGAACATATGAAAATAAATATAGTATAGGGGGCCTATATACATATATTACTGATAAAAGTGGAATACATAAAACACAATATGAAGAATGAAAAACGGTTTTCATATAACCGTAAAGTGCAATTAATTTGTATAGCTATTATGGTCCTTGGAATTAGGTTTGTAAGATACATATAGTATGCTGTAATCAATCAGAACTCAAGACATAAAATAAATATAGAACAATATTTATTTCGTGTTAAAAAACGGATTCAAATTATCTGAACTTATATAATGCTATCGTCAATACGATGTTGTTACCTTTGGTAAGCGAGAACTTCCTAAATAAAAGTCAATTAGCCGAATAATGATAGAGGATACGATTTTCTAAATCTAGCCCCACGATCCACAAAGGTATTGGATCTGGTTGATAATACCAATGCCTAGTTCCTGCACCATCTATTTTTCGAACCTTTTGCATTCTGTATCTATCTATGGTGGTTGTTGTTTTGGTCCAGTCGAAATTACTCGTAAATTCTTAATATACAGGGTGTCCCACGTAACGTGTTCCCTGGGCATTTTTCTAGAAAATGTGCGGAGATATCGAAAAAGTCCTAATAATAAAAGTTAGCCATCTTTAGTCAAGGTATCCTCTGGCATAGCCAAAATCCTTGGAAAAGGATATATAAAAAAATGTCCTTTTCGTCCTCATTAGGATACATTTAGATTACATTTTTGAATTCCGCGAATAAAACTAATACGAAAGTGTTATATTGAAAATTCCAGTTTAACCCTTTATTATCGAGATATAAGACCTCAAATTGTACTCTATGCACCGTGTTCCTTTGTCATTTTTCTCGAAAAGGCACACAGATGTCATCGAAGTACTAGTACCAAAAGTACCAAAAGCTACCCATCATTTGGTATGGTCAACATTTAAAAACAAAAGCCACACGAAAAAAGGATATCTTCGGTTTGGTCCTTTTCGTCCTTTCTGAGGATGCATTTTGGCTACATTGAAGAATTTTCAATAGGTATACCACTTTTTTTCTAATTTGATTTGCAGTTATTCAGTGTAACCAAAATGCATCCTCAGAAAGGACGAAAAGGACCAAACCGAAGATATCCTTTTTTCGTGTGGCTTTTGTTTTTGAATGTTGGCCATACCAAAAGATAGCCCGGCTTATGATGGGTAGCTTTTGGTACTAGCACTTCGATGATATCTGTGTGCATTTTCGAGAAAAATGGCAAAGGAACACGCTGCATAGAGTACAATTTGAGGCCTTATATCTCGATAATAAAGGGTTAAACTGGAATTTTCAATATAACACTTTCGTATTAGTTTTATTCGCGGAATTCAAAAATGTAATCTAAATGTATCCTTAATGGGGACGAAAAGGACATTATTTTAATATATCCTTTTTCAAGGACTTTGGCTATGCTAGAGGATACCTTGACTAAAGATGCGTAACTTTTATTATTAGGACTTTTTCGATATCTCCGCACATTTTCAAGAAAAGTGCCCAGGGAACACGTTACGTGGGACACCCTGTATATTGTGTGTATCCAAATTTGATACGTTAAATTGCTTTGTAGTCATTTGATCTCCAGAACATCTAGGAAATCAGGGATGTAAAGGACTCACATTTTGACTCAACTCATCGCTCAACTCACGCAGTGAGTCCGTTCAACAGTTGAGCGGTGGTTCATCGCTCGAAATTTGAGCGGACTCACTGGTTGAGCGGACTCAGTCTTGAGCGGACTCATTGCTTGAATGGACTTGAGCGGACTCACTGCCTGAGCGGAGTTGAGCGGACTCAAATCATATTTTAAATAAGGAAGAAGAAATGTTGGCTAAGAAAATTAGCAAAAGCTAAATTAATAAAATATAATATAATGAATGACTTTTTTTATAAGCTTTTCTTATTTTATTGAAATTTCAGTTTCAATTTTAATTAATTCAGATTCTCTTTATGTTATTTAAAATATGATTTGAGTCCGCTCGATTCAAATGATGAGTCCGCTCAGGCAGTGAGTCCGCTCAAGTTCATTCAAGCAATGAGTCCGCTCAAATTTCGAGCGATGAACCATCGCTCAACTGTTGAGCGGACTCAAATCCTGAGTTCAGCGATGAGTTGATATGATAAATGAGTCCGCTCATTTACAACCCTGTAAGAAATACCAAATCGAGCCGCCAGCAACGATTTTTGTTTACCCAGCATGCGTTGTTTAAGATGTAAGTCAAGCCCTATATATTTTTTGGTCATCATCAAATCCAAAGATACATACCACCCTAATCAAATTTGTCCATAAATTTGTTAAGAAAATATAGGTTGTCACCAGTTTTACTTAGCACTGAGTTGTGTAACTTATGTTTTTTTTTAAGATAATTTTTGATTGATATAAACGTTAATAGTACCGTCTTTATATTTTGCTATTCCCATCGATCTACCCGAAATGTATCAAGTTGTAAGATTTAGAATAGAGGTGGTATAATAATTGCCTGTAAAAATTTTATATATTAAATGTAGTTCAAAAAGGCTGCTTAATCCCTAAGTGAACGTCAATGGATGGACAAGTCGTAATCTTATTGTTTTACGAAAAACCCACTTCGTCAACGTTAAATCATCCATCAGTTTAGTTTCATGTTTACGGAGAGAACTTAATAATCGGCATATCCCTATCATTATTCGTTTAGTTGACATCATTTAGTCAGTAACATCATGTATGTAAAATACTTTCCGATACGTTTTATTTTTACATATTTATTTATCGGATAGTTGAAATAAAACAAATTAATGTTATCTATATAATAATTACGCGAAATGATATGCTAATTCTGTTTCTTTTCTATTTTGTGCATATGTCTGATATATTTATACAGGGCTTGAAAACAAATATTGATTATATTGATAATTCAGAAGGACCAGTTTAAAAAGATAATGAATTGGTATTTAAAACAAAAATACCATTATGAAGAGCGTTTTCCTGACATCTGACGTTGACCTTACGACAAAAACCGAATGATGTTTTACTGAAACATATACAAAAAAATTTTTTTTTTTTTGTAAATTCCGCATTTTACAAAATAATCCTGAAAAATCAGAAACGGTTTCAGTTATATTTAGAAAGTGAAGAAGTGATGTTCGTATGAAGAAAATAAATAAGTAACAATCATATCCATGAAAAATTGTTATAGTGAGTAATATCTAATTACACCAAAGTAAAAAATAAAAAAATAAATAAAAAATGAAATAGTAATCAAAAACTTGAGGATCAAAGGATAACTAAAATATTGATGATTGAAGGTGTTGTTTACTATACATACAAAGGAATTATAAACATTACACAAACAATTGGAATAAGGCGAATTAAAAATGGAAAATATTAGGATCTGAAAGGACTCTGTATTTGGAATAACACAAATTAAAAAAGCAGCAACAAGAAAAGGAAAAATTTGCCTTAATAACAACATCAAATGATTTTAAAATATGTTTGTCCATCCTACTAAATACTCCAGAGAGTGCTGTCAGTGAACATAAGCATTTTATGACGCTTAAAAATTGTTTTATGAATCCTTATCGAGTCATTTTCTCACACAACATATTTAATAAAAAGAATACAGAGTTAGCATATCTAAATCCGAATAGTATTCATTTATCAATAAAAGCTTGTTACAGATCAAAGTAATCATTGTTAGTTGGCTATATTATTCATGAAAATGTCACTCCGTTTGCACATAGATTAAATTAAGCATTTTTCTTCGAACTATTCTAAAAATATCCCTGAAGGTTTATTTTTTATGATCTGCCTGTTTCATTGGATCACTTTAAAAATTCAGACTTTTGTATATGTACAAGAAATGCATAGAAACTAGTAGTCTTTTTTCTTTTTATGCTTACCACTAATATTGTTAGCTGATGACGCGTAATTTATTCAAAAATGCTGTTATGTTGTAAGTCAGATGTTTGTGTCCTCAGTATATATACATAAATTGAAAATTGTATCTTTAGTTTCTGGCGATTGAAAAACAATTTATTTTGCATTAACAATTCAATTCCAGATTACTGCAGAATGAACTATTTAAGACAAAATGTTGGATATTTTTTACAGATTATTTATTAGTTAAATTATTTTATGCATAAGTTTAAGAATAGTAAAGGTGACAAATCTTTTTTCCAGTCAGTAAGTAAATAACAATCTTGCACACATTAATGTATGTTGAATGGGGAATTTTTCTGTGCATAATTTTTGTTAACACTCAATGAAACTTGTTGTCCTATGTATAATTCAAAACGACAAAGATTAAGGCGATAAGATTTAAAATAGTTTTTTTTATTTTTATTATTATTATATAATACTTGAGATTATTGAAAAATGATTCTCTACTGCGCCTAGGCCACATGACAATACACAATTAGCAGATATAGAAGTTTGCAATATTGCTAGCCGATAACAGTCAGAATTCAATATTTCATTCAGTGTTAATTCTAACGATTTCAATGGTTTAAATAGAAAATATTTCATTCGAGTAAAAATAACTCTACGTGAGTAAAAGTTGAAAAAGAAATAATACCTTCAGGAGTAGAGTAGATATTCCATAAAATCATGATTTTGAACTTCTTGAGAATACAATGCGAACGAGTCTGAAACTGCGGTCATGTATAAGAGTGGGTTATTCCGCGCAAATTCGCGCACAATGTATTGGCAAAAACAGCACAATCTTAAGATTGTATAGTGACGTAAGAGATAACTGAATAGGTTTAATATTCGGTGATTCGTGTTTATACATACATATATGCCAAAACCCTCGGGAAAGTACTTCCCAAGCCATTAAATAGACTAGTCCCTCACTATTAATGAGAGCCCGAACTCATCCCTAACATTCTAAAATATTTGCATTGTTCTTATGTAAAACTGACAAAAGTTTGATTTCAATAGTTCTTGCTTCGTAAACTACTATTCATGCAGAAAATGGTGTTCGGATAATCTTATCTTTTTCCAACCGTAATAAAATTTTCATATATTTCTTAACAAAATTAATAAAAAATATTTATCTTAACCAAATCAGAACGATTTACCGTAAACAAAAACTCTCAGATGAGTATTAATTGTATATTTAAATGTGCCATAGTGCTATGAATTCGAATAAAGTTGTGTGCAGATTCGGCGGACTACGGCTGCACATACACATGCAACTATTACTCAGAGAGTAATTGAGCTTAAAATGGTAAGGTTAGTTTTTAATCAAAACTATTTTATTATTTTGTTAAGTAAGGGTATATAGTAAGTTTAATCTTTGGGAAGATAAGGCGCCAAGCTTAAAATGACTGGAAGACTATTTTCCTGTGTGGATAATAGTTTAGGCTCCATGCTAGATATAAAATCAATGTCTATTCACTTTTCCGTAAGAATCAATAATAAAATATTTTAGTGAATCGGTCTAGCACGCAATCATATGCATTTCTGTTTTATGGCTTGGGGAGGGAAGTATTTCTCGAGAGTTTTGTATATGCACATTGCATTCAATTTATTTTATTTAGAAACTTCTCATGGTGTTTCTTGTAATAATGCAAATCACGGTTATTGATATGGGTAACCGTGTTAGTATTTGCACTTTTCTATAATTTTGGTAGTCCATTGAAATACTGGCTATCTTAATTTTAGCAAGCAATTAGTCAATAAATTAACTGGTGTGTAATGTAGGGGCGCTTAGCTGCATGTTTCCGTTAGCAGATATTGTTCTTCGCTAAAAAACATACCTAAGCTACAACTGCTTTGTCTTACTTCTTTTCTACGTCGGAAACTCCAACACGTAGTCATAAAAGCGAAACCCCTCGTTACACACAATTCTATAAGCTGTACATAAACACTGAATGAAATAAAATTAAAAGAAAGTTATATTTAATAGAGACATTTTTGTTATCAACCAGCTAGAATATAGAATATATATATTCAAGTATAATGCTCATAATAGTTGCAGCCTAAATAAGCACTTGATTCAACCTAGCTTCCAAGAACCGATGCCTCTCTAAATGAGTGCAGAGCCATAGCTAAATCAGGTCGATTCATCGTGTTGTGGATTCAAGGTAATAAAAACTTGTTGTTGTACTGTATCTCTATGTTCTAGAACCAATATGCGAACCCACTGTTTTCTATATCTAATAGTATTTTTTGTCATAAGGCATTGAAATCTTTCAATTCTTTCGTTTTTGTCAACTATGCAGCCTCTTAATTATTTTAAAATCGCTTAATTTTGACAAACTAAACACAAAGATCTCCTGAATTCGAAACTGCAATTGACTGTGAAACATTCTTCATGAGTTTTCCTTGAATTCTATTGACAAAAAGTGGCTTTTAAAAAAAAAAGTTATCATCTAAATATTGTTTTCCATGATTATGTTTTTAGGGTAGTGTATTTGTGTATTTGAGTAATTCGGTCTTGAATGTATGACCGTCACTAATTGAGAAGAGGAAAGCAACATACTTAGCAGCAAAATTGACGCACTTGAATTCAACATCTACAGATATACATATACGAGTATATATACATATATCGTCGTTGATGCTGCATAACCGCGAGACTAGCAATATCATAACCGTATAACTGAAGGAAGCTCAATAGGCCCGAAATTGCGGCATTTCTCACTATTGTGTAGAGCCCTGTTCATGTATTCGTTATTCCAGGTACCGTGAATAAATGTTATTTTTGGCAATCAGCTAAAAAAGTCCCATCAAGACTGAATGGTATTCTTGAGACAAAATGGCAAATAGTTAATAATTGCTAAACAACTTTTTTTGAGTCTCATTCTTGTTTTCATTAATATCGTTTTATTCAACACCACTAATTCAACCTGGGTGTTATTAAAATTTCATTAAATCATTATCACGGGATGCCATATAAAATATGCTACAAGGCTACGATAAAGACATTATTCGTGTCTTTTAATCCATGTAGGATGGAGATTAGCTGTACTGTCTAAAGTCGGTTGCCAGATGCCCTGCTGTTTGTCCATGTATCCTCAAAGTCGTATGTCCATTGTAACACCTGACGCTTGATTATGAAAGGACCAACATACTTGGGTGCGAGCTTAGCTGTAAAATAGTACGCTTTGTCCGATATACAAAGTTTCGTTGCCATACGAGGTCTTTCTTCATAAAACTTATAATATCTCGCCAATGGAGATTATAACGTCTTTTGCTCACTTCAGATGCTTTCATAAGTCTAATTTTAACATCATTACGTTCCGCTTCTAACGCCGTAGCAAGTACAACACTTTCTAATACTCTATCATCCTCGCAAACCTTTGACCTATTACCTTCACCGACATTTCCTTTCCAAAATTGGGTGACTTCGTGTTGTGATATGCGAATTGCGCAAGCTACCTCCTGTAAGTGGAGATCCCACTTACGATGGTTCACAACTTGATTTACCCATTTTAATAGATTGTCCTGAGGATGGTACAGAGCAGTGAAGTTTATCCTCATTCCATATCCCTCGCAAAGTTTTCCGAATTCTCGGCTCCTGAACTGTACGCCATTATCACAAATAATGTTTTCCGGTGTTCCAAAGAGAAAAATGATATTATCTTCGATATTTTGACAAAGATTTTGCTGTGGCTGATCTTAGGGGAAATAGCAACACGAATTTACTAAGTTGAATCTGTGAATCTTTTAATTTTCTACAGCTAGTGGATACACCAACACGAATTCCTGATGCAGCTGGAGATAGAACTAATTTACTGGATTTGTTTCTAACATCTCATTCTGACAACTATTCCATCTCAGTCGGTTCCCCTCTCGGTAATTCAGACCAATGTTTAGTCACGGCTCAATTTACAAGTAGGCTTCTTTGGAACTATAATAAGATTCGAAGGAAAGTTTTAGAGAAATTATTGGTCGGTCTGTTTTGCTTCAAGGGATATTGATTTAATTAATTGAATATCAGAGCCAGCTTACACAAGCTTGCTGCATGGACACGTATAATAAACAAACGGTCAAAAATACATGCGTTTCATCACTTAGTCGGTGTTAGTATTAGTATGTTACCCTAAACATAGACCAAACACCGGATCAAATGACGTGCAATGCGGCATGGAAACAGAAATTAAGTATTTTATAGACGTCTTTTTAAAACATGCTTGGAAACGTCAACGACAAAATGCTCAGCCTTAATATTAACAGCAATGCATATGCGGTTGATGGGTTCATACATGCTAAATTTGAATCTTGCGGAGTTAACATGCAACAGAGGTAACCTTCTCAGAATGTGCCCACTATCACGGAAAGAGATCTTACTATATAGCAGGGGAGAATCAATATTCGTTTAATAGTTGATGCACAATAGTTACATCGGCGACCATGCGACGTTTTTCGAGCGAGTGCATGTCCAAAAGCTTCAAGCGGTCCTCATAAGGTGGAAGAATCAATGTATTATTCCAGGGTAGGTGCCTCAGAGCGAAGCTTAGGAAGTTCCGCTGAACATACTCGATGCGATCGATGTGTGTACCGTAAAATGGAGACCAGACCTGGCTAGCGTATTCAAGGAGGGGTCTCACAAAGCAAGTGTACAAACGCAATGTTATGGTGGGATTCAAGAACTTTCAGGACCAACGTTTGATAAAGCCCAGCATAGAACTACTCTTTGATACCATGTAGTTTATGTGGGAGATTGTGGTCACATTTGACACCCAAGTCACAAACAGCACCCTGGCGGCGGCGAATCGTGGAATCCGAGAACACATAATCACAGGTGATTGGTTTCTGATTCCTGTGGAAAGTCATAACCTCACATTTATCGATATTGAGAGCCAAATCATTGTTTTTGCACCAAACGGAAAATTTGTGAAGGTCACCTTGTACCCGTTCACAATCACTAAAAGATTTAATCTGACCGAAAAGTTTAATGTCGTCAGCATAAATCAAGACTTTGCAGTGTCTCATAACAGATACAATGTCGTCAATAGACAGAATAAAAAACAGTGAGCACAGGTGACTTCCTTGAGGTACGCCGGATGAAGCTTTCAAGACTCTAGAGATGGAATGTCGAAATAAGACTTGATAAGTTCTTTTATTTAATTAAGACTTCGCCCATTTAAGAAAAGTTGGGGGAAACCCATACTTTTCCATTTTAAAGAGTATCACGGAGTGAGATAACTTGTCGAACGCTTGACTAAAGTCAGTATAAATACAATTTGTCTGATAACCTTTTGCAAACCCGCCAATGGTATCCGAGACAAATTCCAACAAGTTAGTGGTTGTAGACCTGCCCGAAATAAACCCATGCTGGTTTGAAGAAAGCAAATTCTTGCAGGAAATTGAATGCACATTAGAACTTAGTAACATACTAAGTCTTGGCATGCGTGAATACATTCCGTAGTCTTACAGCAGATCTAAACAACAGCAAAATCGCTCTTAATTTAATGATAAGTGCAACCAAGCTATAAAAACAAGAGTCTGCTTTTAGCGCATATCAATTATATCTATGTCCGGAACTGAAACAAGTCTACAAGACTGCACGGAATACTTGTAAAGTCCATTATCCAGAGAGAAAAATTTCATTTTGACCAGAATATTAGACAAAGAATCTTGGTGGTCCCTGGTCAAAACCTTCAGGAACAACTTTACCAGTTCCTCTATACCTTCACTACTTAATAATGGTGAAGTGGTTGTTGACTCGCTGGATAAAGCTAATATTTTAGCTGCTAGATTCACTTCAAATTCTCTTCTTCCACCAACTTCACAAACACATGTTTTGTATCTCCTGTGTGGGTGTATACAAGAGCTAATACACATCCGTACGAAATATGTGTTCAAGGTCCTTAAAGAATCAACTTCTCCAAAGCCGCCGATCCTGATGGTTTCTCCCCCTGTTAAGAGCTGTGCCTCATCCTTGGCTAAACCTCTGCGCAAACTACTCTACTTGTCTTATTCGACAGGAAAATTTCCAACTGTTTCGAAACTAGCTCACGTTCAGCCTATTCCCAAGAAAGGTGATGGTAGAGATCCCTCAAATTATCGATCAATTACAATCACTTCTATTCTTTCAAAGGTTTTTGAATCTATCATTAACTACAAATCAATGAAGTATCTTGAAACTAATCAATTCATCAACGATCGTCAATATGGCTTCCGAGCTGAACGCTCATCTGGAGACTTGCTGATTTTTCTTACGGAAGGTTAGTACCGTAGTCTTCACAATTTTGGTGACTCCAAAATCGTTGTCCTGGATATTTCTACAGCCTTTGATAGAGTCTGACATCCATCCTTTTTAGCCAAACTTAAAGCACTTAGTCTCTCCCCTCCTCTTCTATTATGGATTGAAAGTTTCCTATTTAGTCGCCAAATACGTGTTGTATTAGATGGCCTTACATCTGAACCTCATCCCATAACTCCCGATGTGCCTCAAGGCTCTGTTCTCTCCAACTATCTTATTAATTTTAATAAATGATCTGCTTTCCCTTACTTTCAATCCCATCCATAGATTCGCTGATGAGAGTACCCTTGATTTAGCTTATTCCTTTGATACTCTTGCGGACTCCAGGGGGAATGCGGCATGTGTCAAATGAGATTGCATGACTAGATCATTGAATAACGATCTTGACAATTTCCTCGCTTGGAACGTAACGAATCGCGTCGAATTCAATCCATCTAACACCCAAAGCTGTTTCAGCTCTTTAAAATAAGATCACCACTTAACCACTTCCATTTCAGTTGATGGAGTATTAATCTCCGGTTCACCGTCAGTAACCATTCTTGGCATTAATATTTCCAATAAATTAAGCTTAACAGACTGCATCTTGTCTGTTGCCAAAAAAGCATCAAAATGTCTTGAATTTCTGAAAAGGTGTAAGAAATATTTCAGCCCACCAAATCTAGCTCTCCTCTACAAGTCCTATTTCAGACCTAGAATGGAATACAAATCTCACATCTGGATTGGGCTTGGTCGTACAGCCTTGCAAGATGTGAAAAGAGAGCCTTCAAGGTCATTGGCGATTTTACAATAACTTGTCATATGTACTCATTCGAGCCCGCCGCAATTTTGGGTGCCCTTCGCATGGTTCCGATAAAATATCTAGTCTAATCCCTTGTAGATTAATTCCTACACGCAATACTCACGTTGCAAGCCGCGTTCATCCTTTCATCCTTCAAAATACTTTCGGTCGTACAGTAAAACTCCGTGCTGCTTTCATATATCGAACTGTGCGAATGTAGAATAGTCTACCATCTTCTGTTTTTCCCCGGGCTTACAA
This sequence comes from Dioctria linearis, assembly GCA_963930735.1. Classification (NCBI taxonomy): domain Eukaryota; kingdom Metazoa; phylum Arthropoda; class Insecta; order Diptera; family Asilidae; genus Dioctria; species Dioctria linearis. The sequence goes on from OZ005740.1 coordinate 20,011,389, forward strand.
TCTGCGAAGGTTCAAGAGTGACATCGGCACCTCTGCCACTTTCCTCATGTTCCCTAATCCTTTCCCTATCTCCTTCCTGTCATGCTGTACTTTGCATCATAGGCTTGACTTAATAAAAAAAAAAAACAATGTCATTCAACAAAGTATTTTTCACGTTTCTGTATGGCTTATCTTGTAGGAAATTCAGCATATACCTTATGTATAACGCGGAATTTTAGGACTCATAAATATCAGAGGCGTAGTAAGAGTGGGGTGAGAGATAGAGATCAAAGGAACAAATGTAAATGCTGGTCCAACTTTCTCATACCACAAACAATTATTTTCATTTGTTTCATTAATTTGATCAGTTACTCAAAATTAATACCTCCAATTCATAAAGGAAACTCTAAATTTGATCCATACTGTAAAAATCAATGAACTCTACAATTATAGTAATGAATATCATCTCGCTATCACACCATTAAGTATACGTTCGTACAGATTCACTCTGTATGTCGATGTAGCTCTCTAGCGATCTAAATATTATATTCTTTTATCTTAAGATAATGGGGTCGAGATTGGCAGTACTAAAGTCAGAATTCCTGGCCTAAATTTCGAACGTGAATATAAAGAAAACTAAAACGAATTGTTGTGATTGAAATATTATTTATTAGTATATAATTTGCAATGATTAAACCATTGTTGCTTTTATTATTTTACTAATTACACGATAAACATTGATAAACATTTTCCCTGGGAGACGAAGTAATTGACAAGTCGGACAGAAACAAAAAACATTATTAGGCAATAACGTAGTCTACTCGATCAAAAAGAAAACAAAGTTAAAAAACTCGTTATTTACTGGTGGATTCAAAGTGATTGAAATTATCGAGAGGCAACGCATTTGTTAGAATATCAGCTAATTGCTCTTCAGTACGAACGTAACTTAATTTTATATATTCGTGTTCAACACATTCTCGAATATAATGATATTTTATGTCAATGTGTTTAGTTTTCTTGTGATGTTCCGTATTATGCGTCAAGCTAATAGCGCTTTGATTGTCCATGTTGAGTGGCGTTGGATTCTTCAAGTCAACATGAAGTTCTTGAAGCAAGCTTCGAAGCCAAGTTACTTCTTGAGAAGCATCTGATGCTGCTACATATACCGCGTCAGTTGTTGAACGTGATATGCATTTTTGTCGATGCGATGACGATGTTACAGGATCTCCAGCCATCAGAGTAATGTAACCTCCCGTTGATCGTCTCGTATCCAAATCACCAGCGAAATCAGCATCAGAATAAGCAGTGAAATCTATATGACTCCCAGTGTATTCAGTTCCCATATCTTTGGTTCCTTGGAGATACCACATGATTCGTTTCACCGCCGTCCAATGTTCTTTTCCGGGGTTATTGAGGAATCGACTAACTTGACTAACCACGTACATAGTTCCGGCCGTGATAAAATTGCCGCCAGCTTCTCTGTACGGTATATCTTGCATAGACTCTTTTTCCTTGTCATTTGAAGGACTCTGCTCATTAGAAAGAGGAGCATTTGGATCTGCTGGTACTGAATTCCGTTTGCAATCTTGCATATTAAATTTGGTTAAAATTCGATTAATATACCCTTGTTGACTAATGAAAACTGTTTTCGTTTTCTGTCTCGTTTTATTTCAAGACCAACAAAATAACTCGAGTTCCCGATAGTTATTTCGAAACGCGCATTAAGTTCTTCAACAACCATGACCATTAAGTGTTTTGCTTTAGACATGATTAGTCCATCGTCAACATAGAGCGAGAAAAATCTCTTCCCCATTTATTTTTGCATAGAAAACACATTTGTCAGCATTCAATTGTTTGAAACGTAATTTCTTCAGAAACTCCGCGACTTTCTTATTCCAACAGCGTGGTGATTGCTTGAGTCCATAGAGGCTCTTATTAAGTTTGGAAACGAGAGTAAGATCTGTGCTGGTGAAGCCTTCAGGTTGAGTCATAAAAATTTCTTCTTCTAACTTCCATTTTATATCAAATTGTTTAATTTTAAAATCATTAACAGCAGCTAATGCGAGATTAACTCGAATAGAATCATATCTAACTACAGGTGAAAATTTTGTAATCAATTCCTTCCTTTTGCGAATATCCCTTTCCAGATAATATGGCTTTGTACAGATTTATTGTGCCATCGGGATTGAGTTTTAATTTGTAGACCCATTTGCAGCCTACGCGTTTGCGATTTGGTGGTAGCGACTGTAGTGTCCAAGTTTCGTTCTTCTTCAATGATGCAATCTCTTCGTTCATAGCTTGTTGCCATTCTCTTGCATTCTCGCTATTCATAGCCTCCCTGTATGTCTGTGGCTCTATTGTAGTGGTTACATATGCTAAGTCTGCTATGTATCAGGCCGATTTAAAGTAGTACGATCTCGAAGTATTCGTTGTTCTTGACAAGGCTCAACTTCAATTTAAATATCTTCAGGTAAATCTTCTACGTCATCAAGAAATTCGTCCGAATCGTTGGCTTCTCCGTGGTTTTCATTCTGCAAATTGTTGTCATTTTTGAGGCCATTCCCTTTAGCTCGTACACGAATTTGTCTGTCTATTTACACTCTCTCTCTACACTCTCGTAGACCCACTTTTCGTCATCACAGCGAGCTGAAATGTGGCACACAGGTTCAGGTCGCGTGGCAATTGAATCTATCAAAATTTGAACCGGAAATTTCCATGGAAAGCCCGGAAATCGAGAAAAATCATTTGAGAATTTGGTACAAATTTGATTAGTGATAAATCCGTTTCAGGAAAAATGCAGTTTTCCGATTCTTCCGAAAAGAATTTCCGGAAATTTCCGACTTTTCCGGTAAAAATGTTTTCTAAATTATACAGGATCAAGTTCCCTATCAACTGGCATCATTACTTTCTCTCCGACAATGGTGAAAACTTGCAGAAAAAATCGAGAAAAATTCATGTAAAACGCTTTTCCGGAGTTTTTCAGACCAAGGAAGTGTTTGAGCGTCTTGCAACCTAAGACAGAATTGTAGAGCGAAATGAGTTGCATAAAGTTGCTTTTGTGGAAAACCCGGAAAAGCGGGAAAATCATCGGACAAATTTTCATCGATATGATTAGTGATAAATCTGTTTTAGGAAAAATGCAGAATTTTCCAATTTTTCTGGTAATTTTCCAGAATTTTCCGACTTTTCCGGAAGATATTCCGACAAAAAAGTTTTATAAGCTATGCGGACTCATTTTTTTCCGTCCTACTGGCATCAATACCTTCTCTTCAACAATCATGAAAACTTGCATGAAAAATCGAGGAAAATTCATGTAAATTTTTTAAAAAAAAATCCATAGTAATAGGAAAAGTCTGTGGAAGACATGGAAAATCGGGAAAATTCATGTTATATGGGATGAAGTTGGAATACAGCTAAAAAGCGCTGTTTAAAACATAATTTGAATTTCAGAAAACCGTTGCAGTACTTCAACGATTTGATACTCGAAAAATTTTTGTTTTCGGATCGGCACCAAACATGACTTAAAAATTGTTTTAAAATATCTCCATGCAGCACGTAATAACCATTTAGTTAAAGTGAAAAAGGCAGAAAATGAAATAAGTAAGAATTGAGGCCAAGCCGCATGAAAAAGTAGAAAATAAACTTTTCTTCACACACAGAGGTGGACTCAGATTTTATTCGCTGACAATCACCGATATATTTCAGTATGATCAATCAGAGGTAATAAGTGATTTGATTCATGAAGAGAAATAATATTCAAGAGAAATGTCCCAATAAAAAAATCTGAGTCCACCTCTGAGTGTGAAGAAAAGTTTATTTTCTACTTTTTCATGCGGCTTGGCCTCAGTTTTGTTTGAAAATTCATTTTTTACTTATTTTATCTCTCTCCATTCCTTGAACTATTTGCTCTTCTATTTGAGGATCAACTATTTTTCCCATGTCGAATGATGGGTAGTGTTCTTTTCTTCACCCCGACCAATATCTTTTTGGAACTCTGTGATGTCGTTTTCATTAAAATTTACATCTCGCACTATTATTACTTTTCCAGAACTTCTATCGAATAATCTATAGTTCGTGTTGTAGCCGTCATAACCCGCGAACGTCAATTTCCTCGATTTACTCTCGAACTTTGACCGGAGCTGTTTCGGCACGTGTGCATAGGCCGCTGCTCCATATTTTCGCATATGCGTAAGAGTCAGCTCCTTTCCTGTCCATTTTTCATACGGTGTCTTTGAATTATTTGGCATGCATGGACGTCGATTGAGTGTGTAAACGGCTGTATTTACTGCCTCAGCCCATAAAGAACGTGGGAGATTGGTAGCATTAAGCATCGTCCTCGTGCTTTCTCTGATCGATCTAAGATCGCGTTCAGCTCTTCCGTTTTGTGGAGCCGTATACGGCGTGCTTGTTTCATGAATAATGCCGTGTTTTTTTAAATAATCTGTAAATTGTTGATTTATAAATTCTCGGCCATTATCACTGCGAAACACTCTTATTTTATTGCCTGTTTGCTTCTGCACCAACTTTTCAAACTCAAGAAATTTTGAGAATACATCGCTCTTGTGTTTGATAAAATATGTATAAAGGTATCTTTGAAGATAACGAAATAGTCTACACATTCACCGACAGAAGTAGTTGTCATTTTTCTACAAACATCTGACTATATATACTCGCCGGGTTTCTTCGCACGATCTTATAAATTATCTCTGTAAGGTTTGAGATGTAACTTGTCAAATTGGCACGGTTCACAAAAGAGACCCTTGATATCTTTATTTTCAAACCCGGTATTTTGCCTTCATCGGCCATTTGTTTTATGTAGACTAGAAAAGTTCATATGACCTATACGTTCGTGCCACAGGATTGCTGGATTTACTGCAGTGAGATTTGCTTGCTCAGTACCAATTGTTCTAAAAAGCATCTTGTAACACTGATTCTTCAGCTTTATTCCAGTTGCGACTAATCCTTTGTTTCGAACTTCGATCTTGTTTTTATCGAAAGTCACCTCTAAATTCTTATTCGTTACTACTCCAATTGAGAACAAATGTTTCCCCAGTCTCGGCACATATAGAGTATCTTCGAGGGTAAGTGGTTCCCATCGTCCCTGCACTAATGCCTTAATTTGAATTGAACCAAATCCCTCAGCATACACAATCGAGTTATCACCGATTTGCGCTGTTGTTTCAGATTCTGTCGGTTTTAAATCCAGAAACCACTCCTTATGTGAAGTCATATGCTTAGAGGCACCGCTATCTGCAAACCAAATATTTTCGCAGCCTGTTACGGATAAATTTTTGATTTCGACAACCAATGCTTGATTTTTATAAACATTGACATCTTCTTTATAGTGTGATCCCAATCTATTCCTACATTCCGACTTGAAATGGTCCTTCTTATGACAAAAATAGCATTCCACATTATTTTTGTTCCTTTTATTAATCTTAGAACTGTTTTCGTGTTGCGTTTTTCTTGAATTCTCGGCTTTTTTTATATTTAAAACAGTAAATTCGGTGGCCCTGGCCATATCATCCCCGATACTTAAGCTCTTCTTTAAGAAATCTCGCCGTCAAATTATCGAAAGTTTGTTTCGCTCATCGTAATAGTCCCAAGCAGTCACAAATGCACCATATTTCAAAGGAAGACTTCCCAAAACCTTTGCAACCTTATCTATATCGCTTAATTTTTCTCCTACGTCAATTAGCGCTTGAGCCATTGATTCGACCTTGCTTATATGCTGAGCAATCGTGTCTGTTTCTGTTAGTTGAAAAATTGTTGTTTGAGCCGTTTCCACATATCTGGTGCCATGGGACAAGCCATAACTGTTTGTAAATGCTCAAATTCCATGCTAGTTGAAATTATGAGCATTGCCTTAGCATTCAAATCGTCCCATTTTCTTCTCGCATCATCTGGTTCGAATCGATATTTCCTTGATTAAATCGAGTACCCCTTCTACTCGAAAAAGTATTTCCATCTGATGTTTCCAGAGCTGGAAATTTTTCCCATCGAACTTTGGAATGTGAAAATTCTTGAGCTTGTCCATCTTGACCTCACTATCCCAATTTTCAGTCACCGAAAAAAAAACAAATTGAATGGGTAGCGTACTGCGATGTGACGATTTTTATTTTCACTATTCACACACTGATATACGTTCACGCCCTGAAGCACTGGGCCAATAACCATTTAATTATTGAATAAAAGTTGACTTTTGGTGTAAAGAACTTTTATTATTTTACTAATTACACGATAAACGTCCCTGCGAGACGATGTAATTGACAAGTCGGACAGAAACAAAAAACATAAGACGTACATACTCGTACATTAGTAGGCAATGACGTAGTCTACTCGATCAAAAAGAAAATAACGTTAAATCTATTTATAGTGACACATTGCATTAACGCCGCGATCACCAACTAGCCGAAAATGTCGTTTGAAGTGTGTAAACAAATTTTTCCCATGTTTTAGAGCTACCATTTTGAAGACGCCACATTGGTGAGATTTTTGCCTCTTTTATAATATTTCATCTTGCAAAGTGCTCAACATTTGACAATTGGCCTGCAATGAGGCACATTCGGCGGATTGTCTTCGTTTGGTACAAGATCGATTTTATTTTTCAGCAGAAATGACGGTTGTACTGTTTTAGCATAATGATTTGTTTTCAAGTCAGGCCATAATAGCACATTTCCTTTGGTTTGATGTGATTTAACAAATTTAAAAAACAGTCCATTTAAGATGTCCTTTAAATATGTTTCCGCATTCAAATTTGACTTCAGTATAACTGATATCACCATCTTGGTAAATTACCAGCCAAATCAAGAATTTAGCTGGAAATTTCTCTTTTAGCTTCACTTTAAATTCAACAGGAATTTCATTCCAGAACTGTTTGTATGGAATTTGGCCTGCAATCACAGGGATTTTTTCACCGCCCGATTTCACCAATTTCTTATAGATCTTGTAGTCCATCTTTGCCCGTTCAGCCTGATTTTATTATTTTATACAATGGAACTTCAACCTTGCCTCTGTCCCAATTCTACCTTTTCAGACTGAATGCTTGACTGATATTCTATTGAACCACCCGAGTTGATGAGCTTGTATTTTTTTGTCATCTTTCGCCTCAGCTTGTTAGATTTCTTGGTGGGGAAGGTAACTGGTACTCGACCACTCGACTGTTTGTATTCAACACTACCAGTCTTAGAAGTTTGATTGATAAATCTAATGTTAAATTTATGCTGCTGAAAGTGATTTCTGACAGCTTCTCAATCCAGATCATGCGCCAGGAAAAATGCGATTATTAAGTTTCTTTTTATTTGATTATTTACAGTTTTCATTTTAAACGCACTTAAAATTCGTCTTCACAGCTTGAAAGTCGACAGTCGTCTAACGAGAAGACTGATGAAAAAACAAGCCCTGTGAAAACGTACACGTTCAGGAACAGGAATTCTGACTCATCCTTTAAAAGAATATCTAGGCTAAAAAATTAAATTAATAATATCCAAATTTATGCAGGAGGATTCTATAGAAAAGTATTACACTTGCCATACAATCTAATAGCTATATAAAACGAAGATCGTGCACAGTTTTTTCGTATATTAAATAAAGTTTTGTTGCAGCTAGCCTACAAACATAGGCATTCCATTAAATAGAACTAAATATATCGTACAGGTTTGTTTAGTACATAAACAAATTCGCAATACACAATGAAACAATCCGAAAAAACCTGGAATTTTCAGTTAGTTTATGCCGTTTTTATCATCAGTTATGATGTTTATTCATATTACGGGACGTTGATATGAATAATATTTCCGGTATCAATACAAGTGCCTGTAACATTAGATTCTAAACGAATAATATTATAATATTCATTAATTATAGCAAAAATATCAAAAATACCGCTAAGATTTATCAAAGTAACTAGTTATGCCTAATGCCGGTGTTTTCAATATTTATAATGTAATTTATGTGTATGTGGATATTCACAGTGATTATTTCTTGATACTGAGCGACTACTTTGAATGCTGATATAGATTTTCTTCTATATCCTATACTTAATTTAAACACAATTATGTAAATATCTATTAAACATTGCAAAAATAAAGTCCAGCGAATGACGATGCAATTCACTAAAAAAGCGCTATGAATATCCAAGAAGAGTAGTTTTATTTTTGTTGTTCATGAGGGGTTAAAATTATAATTATAAATATGTAGGTAAAAAGTAGATATGAATGGAACAGTTTTTATATTATTAGTAGGATCGCGAATTGTCGTGTAAAACAGCATACGATTTTTTAGCCGTGTAAAAAAAAACAATAAAACTAAAACTCTCGTACAACTTCATAACTGATAAAAACATATATAATCAATTCAGAGGGAATCGATACATCAACATACAATTTTCAACCGGGATGGGTTCGATTCTTTTCTCGACGAGTTCATCAGCTATATGAAGATGCCGTAGAAGATATCCGTACGAAATTGAGAGAACGTCTGGGACTACCGCGTATCAATAATACTCTTCGAAATAATAGATACCATATCGGTGTCCATTGTGTATCTGATCCTGTAAGTGATGTTGAAGATGAAGATGTTTCCGATAGAAATATACCAGAAAGAGAACCTGAACAAGAACTACCACCACCAAAGCAACGTGATACTTATCAATCCAACAACAAATATACCCCAATATTGAAGAATATCCCTCAGGATCAGCCACAATTATCATCATCGGTACGATATCCAAAGGACAGCGATGAACGTTTAAGTTATCCAAAGCCAATAATTGAACGTCAGAAACAACAATCAATAAAGGAAAATCAACGTGAACGTCCGAAAACTGAAATTATATATGATTTAGAAGAACCCCAGAAGGATGTTGTAATGGATTTGGGAATCGAAACTGGACCACTTTCTTCAGTATCGGTACTGCGTCTATTGACGGCATTAGAGGATCAACTGGGAAGTTTGGGACCTAAGGTTATTGATCTGTTGTCGAAGGCACTTACTCTTGAAAAGGTAATTTTAAGGTTAATTAAAATTTTGTTGTCAGTAAAATTTTTTTCTTTTTTTTTAAATATTTTAGTTATCTAGAAATGGATAAGGGTTTATTTCCATTTTCCTCTGATTCGTTGTAAAGAAACTGTCTAATTTTTGAGCTTATTTATTTGGAATTCAGAAATTTTATGTATAAGACGATGTAGGGGTATTAAAAGGGAAACTTAGCATAAGTATTTAATGCAATATGCTCAATCTTGCATTAATGATAGCAAAATAAGGTCACTATGCTGCATATGTACATACCAGAGGTCTTGTTTGTTCGTGCAAATCATTGTTACATGAAAGTGATGTCTAAAATATGGTGCCAGTATGATCTAACTAATATTAGTTTTTAAATACTGTGAATATAATTTTCGATGCCTAATTTAGCGTCAATATCGGTTGAGATTGCGGCTAGTTCACACAGGGGTAATCACGTCAAATTTTTGCTGTTATTGTGGCATTCTGTCTCAAAAACGCAAGAACATTATATTAAAAGTAATGTACTTTGAGCATTTTTCAATTCACTGGGTACGATATATGCAGCAGGGGTGTGTTTAATTTTAGGCTAGAATCTGCAGGTATAGCTCTTCTGGTTATACACTAACTTGGATACGAATGGCTACAACCAGGGTCAAATTTGAGAGTTGAACTCATCTCAGATTCATCTCGATCGTCAAAAATCTAACGTGAGATGTGGGAAAAATTGCACATGAAGAACTTTCTACTAAATATGAAACCGAAATCTATTGATAGAAATTGAAACAAACTGCCTAGTATGGAAGCTATTCGTAACCGATCGTAATAATCATCCTGGGGTCGTATTTGATAACTAGATTTGGATCAGATGCTATCGAGTGTGTACAACTATTTAGACATATAAAAAACAAAAATCGTTGAAAACTGATAGTAAAAATCTAGAAAATAGTCTTTAACTCAAAAGCTTACGACTGTTTTCTTCATTTTCATCAGAATATTTTCCAAATACGGCCCTCGTCGCACATGGGAGAGGGAGGACTGAGCCTACTTAGACGCGATGTGTACTTCATGATTACATCGATCAAGTCAGTGGAACAAATAAAAATCGGTTTCAAATGAAGATTCATCCGTAAAACAAAACTGTAGACAGCTTTATGATGATATGACCGAAAATGGAATGATTTAAATCTTAACAGGCATTGAAAAACGTGCTTCCTGTAATTTTCAATTCTTTCCTATCCGCGGGAAATATCCTGTTCGGTAAGGCAGATGCCGCCTCAAACTAACCCGTCTGAAGGGGCTCAATGGATATTTGGAAATAAAATTAATAAAAGTCTAAAGAAACGAAGATTATTAAGGAGAAGTATAGATTCGAATACATGGAGAACACCTTCAATATACTTTATAACGGAACAAATGAGCTATGGTCAGTAAAGTGACTTCGATTACCACCTAATGTAATATGACAACAAAAAATTAATATACATAGTTGGATGTAAAGTGAAGAAAATAAATTTATGTAAAATTTATACAAAAACTTTTTTAAAGTTTATTGTGGCTAGTATGGGAGGTCTGGATATAGCAGAGTTGATTAAAAGACGCATCTCTATAAAAAAAAAACCGTAATATTGTTGCGGTTGGGTTCTATCTTGGGCTAGACCAGTTCCGTCAAAAATAATTTCTTTAAAAATTTTGTAGCTTAATAGCAGAAAATCAAGTATAGCACTATTACTGTTAGTAGTGAGTCCAGTCTCGCCGTGAATAAATATCTACTGGCTCTGAGTTTCGTCAACTCTGAATGGTCTTTACCTCAGAAAAGGTGGTATATACATGTGATTTGGCTATCATATAAACAACAAAAAAACTACAAAGCATGTAAAACATACTTATCGTGCTCGTAAAGAAGAATTGACAAGTTGGAAGGAAGCTGGGTAGGGGAAAGTGTTCGACCGAATCGAAGTGGAATGTGGTCCCACGAATTTTATATATGGTAGCAATTGTCTTGATTACTGAGATATGAAATGATATATAAGTGTGGAACGAAACATCGATTCAATGGTCAAAGAATGAAGGATTTTTGATAGCAAATAAAAAATGTTGGTCCATTTGCTCTGCCAAAATGGAGCAAACTTGTTAATATGAGCACGGTACAGATACTCCATCATACAAGCGGCCATATAAAATGTTGCATTATAATTGTTCTGCTCATACAGGAGAGATTACACTACGAGATATATCAAACACGCCGTAAAGCAGGGAATAGTGTTGAATCAAATAGCAGTGGTAACCGACAATTATATTGCAGACATTAAGCTTGTTACTATGTTACACAACCGTTGAAGATGGTTTTCTGTTCCAGGAGACAAAGGATAGCTACTAAATTTTCACCCAGAGTTGAGTTGTCCCAGAATGTTTGAATAGGGTGGATATTTTGAATTCAACCAGACTACACAAACATAAGAAACGGTAAAGTGGTGAAAAAAATAATGAAGGATATACATTATGCTACGGCGAAGACTCTACATCAAATTTACATCGCCAATGCTGCGCTGTACCTGCTTGAATGAATCTAATAAGTGAGGAAATGGGTGAGAAGAAAATAAAACATTTTTTTCAGGATTGGGGGTGGGTTCTCTCTTAAGTCGTTACTTAGTTGACTCTGCAAGCTCCCAGAAAGCTCTATACAGGTAAATCAGCACCTTCTAGCTTCTAATATGGAACTTGATTGTGTTTGGTGGGAAACACTCCTGAGTTGAGGTTTCACGATTTTGATAATTAGATTATTCATCATCAAATTGCTTAATATACTCTTCTCCTCGGGTGGGGGGAGGGAGGATTGTCGGTTATTAACTAGCTAGCCATACATACACGAGGAACCTTTGATAGACAAATTCAATGAGAATGGTCGTATCAGTTTCAATAACAAAAAAATCTAGTTTCGAACTGTAATAGTAGTCTGAATGAAAGAGATAAGATGGTTTTGTTGCATTTTTTCAGAAATGTATGAATTTTTCCGATAAAGTGGAAAAATTTTTGTTTTGGTGATATCGAGCAAAATAATTTATAGTGACATCCTAATATATTCGATTCAATACCGTGAGTAGTATAACATTACATAACGTTGCGCTGTAAGATAGTTAAATCCTGTCTAGGAACTATATTCCGGGAAAGAAATAGTTTTTGTTACCTACCATTTTACAAGTACTATATTCCGCGTAATTGCATTTTTTTTTTTTTTTGTATGGCTAGTTAATTATATCCGAAAAACATTTGACAATTTTTTTATAACCTTATCATGTTTACCTACAAAACGGATGGTCCATATCACTATCACTGGATGGACGCGATAAGTTTATTTTGAAAGATATATGACAAATTTGCCTCCTTCCCCCGCGGAATGGGAGCCTCCCCGCGCCCAAAGGACTTGCGGGATTGAAGCGCGCAAATAAGAGGAATGTAAAATTTTCAAATAAAACTGACAGAATGCAAAATCTGCCGTACCGCGTATAGAAATATGATGTATTCGAAAATCTGCTTCGGATATTTGGTTTATGGTTTTTTTTTATATTAAGATTCCCTAAACTTATCATAGAATCTTTAATTACACTTCAGTAGTAGACTCTATTTCGTTGAATGTTAGATTAAAATAAAAAGAATTAAACCATATGAGCCATATAATTCAAGTTCACAACATTTACACTAAAGACATTTTCGATTGATTTCGAAAGTATGAATTTTTTAGTGGTTTCTTTAAATAATACCAAATTGTGTGTGATTGCTCTTCCTTTTTTTTTTTTATTCATCTCTATAATATTTTAAATTAATGCAATTTTTTTTTATATATATATTTATGAACAGGTTAAACCGAATTGTGCAGATGAATCTTTATTGACAATGGAGAATTGTGTTTTCCTTGAGACAGTCAATGAAAAGTTAAAAGGTCAAATTATTGCTGGAGTTATTGATGGAAGTAAAATGAAAGCAGTAAGACAAGCTATAAAGGATTTGGCACAACTTTTGAAAATTGCTAATGAACATTTAGCAAAAAATCCAAAACCGCCGCCAGCACCGAAAGAAGTAATGCAAAGGCAACCAAAACCGGTCGTACCAACAAAACGTGTTGCTGCTCCATCTACAGCCGCCCCAGCTCCAAAAGCTCCATGCCTTGATAAACATGACGTAGCAGCAAAATTGGCAGCAGCACTCACTGCCCAAGGTAAAACTGATTTTTCATCTGATCAACTTGAACAACTTGTTGCTGTTTATACGCTAATTGAGAAAAAACAACGCGAAAATGCTGCATCTAATAAACCTGATGGTATGATGGAAGGTACAACAACAGAACAGCAGAAAAAAAGTCTTTCGGAAACTTTACTTGATTTTCTTAAGCCGAATGCAGGACAGCCGAATTCTTCAAATATTGGCAATCAATCTACAAATGTTGGCAACCAACAGTCAACAAATTTGATTTCTCGTGGGCAATTGCAGCAACAAACAGCAATTCGAAATCAATCAATTATAAATCCCAACAATGCTCTACCATCTACTTCTTCAAATCGTATGGGTTTAAACAATTTTTCGAACAATCCGTTTTCAACAAGTTCACAACAACAGAGATCTCAACAATCATCTTCAAATATTGCCACGTACAATTTTAACCAGCTAAAGAATTTCGATACTTCTCTTAATCTACCAAGCTTAAATCGTAATCCTATCATTGGTAGCCTTAGTGCTGCTAATAGTAAGGGAACTAATCAAATGTGGGCCAATACTAGTAGGACATCTTCAACTAATATGCCGCAACAAAATCAGCAATTCTCATCAGCTAATATGAATAAAGTACTTTCTACCGTGAACACAACAAACATGTCGAGTTTATTGAATCAAAATCTTTCGCAGTTAATTCAGGGTTTAACTAACAGAGCTCAAAACTCACCGAATATGAATTTAAATGTGAATCAAGGTTCCGCAGGCGGTGCCGGCAGTGGCGGCAGCGGTGATATCAATAACATGATAAATAGTTTAAGAGCGAGTCAATCCTCATTTGGTTCAGTACAACAGAGTTCTAATCAGTATGGATTTAATCAGTCCGGGAATATTTTGGCTAATAATCCCAATATTCAACAAAATCGCTCGTCTCAACAGACTAATCTGCAAAATCAATATGCATTCAATCAATCTGGAAATATTTTGGCTAATAATTCTAATATGCAACAAAATCGTTCAACCCAACAGAATAATTCACAAAATCAGTATGGATTTAATCAATCAGCGGCTGGTAACTTGGGTGGTAATAATAATGACAGTAATACAAGCATGCAACAAAATCGTTCTGGTTTTAATCAAAACCAACAAAACATTCGAGACAGCAGGGATAATTTCAATTCCTCAAACACATCGAATCAAAGGCAAATTTGGAGTAATCAAAATTCAAATCAGCAACAAGGATTTTTCCGTGATGACAATGATCATGGTAATGATGACGATGACGATAACAACAACAACAATGATGACGACGATGATGATGAATTTACATCAAATAATAATGCTCCTGCTGTCACTTCAACTAGTATGACACGAGGACCGAATATGGGAAATAGAAATAATCCATTTACTGGAAATAATGCGAATTCTTCGTTGATCTCATATCCCTCAAATGATAACAGGAAAACTCAACTTGGAAACAACAATTCGACAGCAAATCCTTTCAGAGGTGGTAACCGATCTCAGCCGGCTCCAATGGGTTGGCAACGTAATACTGGCGGAAGGCGTTAAACACATACACACACATTTTCCTTATACTTTGTAGCTGTTTAAAACTTACACGATGATGTAAAAATAAGAAGTAACACATTTTACTGAAATAATAAAGAGCATTCATGTTGAGTACTTTTTTTATATTTATGAAAACCTTAGAATTTCAAGAAAATATTACCAACTTGTTCGTTCCTTTTTTTTTGTGCATTTTACTTTAAACATAAGACTAAATTCCGTTGACTATACCATGTACAATTTACTGAAAAAACGTTACAAAAAGCGTATCTATATTTGTACTTATTAAAGGTGAGACTCATTCTTAGAATGTAGAGATAAATATGACTACAAATCAGACGCATATATGTTTATTGAAAGATCTTACGAATAATTCACAAAAATGTCGTAGATGATTTACTTCGTAGTTTTTTTTAGAAGGCCTCAACTATGATTTATTTAAGTTTCAGCATAAAGCAATTTTTATATACAAATTATAAGTGGGAACCATCAGAGGTGGCGTTAGGCGTGGGCGACGTGGTCCACCGCCTACGGCCTCGCGGTCGCGCCTCAAATATGCGTAACTCGGACGCAACGTAAAAACGTAACCGGTTTTTTATAATTGTGATTGATTTAAATATAGCTGCAAGCTACAAGAACTAGTATTTATTCTATGCTGTGATTTAAAATGGATGTGTCATTAACGTGAATATTAATAAGAGAGATCATATTAATAAATTTAGCGGCCTCTAGAAGATTTTTGGAGTACTTTTATCTTAAAATCTAGCGAATTTTGAATAAAGGTTTGGGGAAATTATTTTATCAAAGTTAACCTAATGACAAGTTAAGAAACTGTAGGACAAAATTGGAAAATTTCTGGTGCTTTTTAGAATGAAACAAGTAATTTCATATACCTGCTTTCGTCTTTTGCATGAATGATGGAAAAGAACGTGGCTGCACATTATTGTAGTGCAACTGAGACAACGAGTTAAAAACAAAAATCGACAGAGCGTAGGAATACCCGAACGACAAAATTTTATTAAATCCCTCAAAATCCTTTCAACTTATTCATAATAATGTACATCAGGTCACACTGCCTCCAGTTTTTAAGAAAAAGATAAATTTCGCTTTGGCCCAGATGCTGAAAGGAGATTTAAAGTTCCTCTCGAGTGAAATTCTCATTTTTCCCGAAAATACCAGAGAATCCAGCAAGAATTTCTCCCACTTAATCTCTTCACAGCAAATCGAATATAAACAGAAGCACGTGCTGCTCAATTAGCATAGAAATTACACTAAAAAACATTGGCCATCCTATAAAAAACATTGGCCGATTGTCTCAATTTTCAGGAAAAACCGGTTTTCATAAAAGCGCGGGAACATTTTCTGAGAGTAAAACATGAAAACTCTGCCCCTTCTCATTTATTTACGAAAATGAAGCATTTGCCATTCTGTTTCGTTGCATGCAATTTGCGCTTTCACATTTTATATCTTTATTCATAAAACTTTTAAAGAGAGTGTGACGTGGTTCATTGTTTGAAAACGATTCATACATAGGAAATAAATACGTAGAGTTTATAGACCAGTCCGGTATATTGAACTAAAATTATTTAATAGTAATAGTTTTTGTTTGAAATTTGTATTTGCATGTACACGCCTTAGATCATAAAACGTTATATGATCTAAGGTACACGCCAAGTAATAAGCAAAGAACTGTTTTAGTTCAAAACTTTTTGAAATTTTGTTTGTAATGTGATAAAGAAAAACAACAGTATTCATTAAGAATAAGGTAAGTAATAACTACATTATTACTATAGTTTTCTTTATAAAAACATAAATTACTATATTATATTTGTGTTCTATTTCTATATTATTTATTTATTTATTTAATATTATTCTATATATATATACAAGTAACTTGTCCTCTACAAATCTCACAAGTCAAATTTGACTCACTTCCCGGTGTCCGATTGAGCTGAAATTTGGCATAGATATGTAAGTTTGTTGACAATACAATAATATAGTACTATTGATGGAGCCGGAAGGAGTACATAGGAGCAGCGCTCTTGCGAAAGTAATCGTATCGGGTGTGGGCTCATTAAATTCGTCTCAAATAGCAATTGATTCATAGCTATGCCCAAAAAAGTACAGTTATAGAAAAAAACATGTCTCGAAAATGATTTTTTGACAAAAATTTATTACGCATAAGTATACTACTACTATATGTATATTATAGTATAATTATTATATACATACATAGTAAAAAAAGTATCATATTATAATAATCCGATTGTATTGTCAGTGTACTAATAGTAGCTTTATAATTATTAATATGTTGGTACTTAAGCAAAGAAATAAATACATATGAATGTTGAAATAACTTTTGTTTACAGGTTACACCTACAATCTACGACATGTCAGGCAAGCAAGATAGAGATATCGGGAGGAAATGGGAATCAGGATCAGCAAAAAGAAAAAGAAAAGCTGAAAGAGCCGTATCAAGTCAGGCTTTAAGTTCAAGTATGATGAAGTTTCTCAACGAAACTGAATCCGATCGTATAACATCATCTCAATCGGTTGCTTCGACTTCTAAAATGCTGGGAAGTACTTCACTGAATACTGATATCGATAAAGAACGACAGTCGGAAAAAGAGCAGGTATCAAACTCTACAAGTGAATCGAAATCAGACGCTGATATTCCTGATCATGAAAAACAAATTGAGTTAGGTTCTTCCTCAGTTAGCAATGACGCCAGTGATGAAGTTAAGCAAGCATTGGTAGTTTTGGATCCGGGAATGTGGACGTTTCCAATATCGGACTCCCAGCGGCATGATATAGTGCAAAGCGGCCCGTCACTGCAGCTCAATAGCAGTGATGAAGATTATCCGAAAGATGCCGATCAAAGGCACTTTTCCAATTTTCATTTTGCAAGAAAATTAAATAATGGCGAGACTCAACATCGACGCTGGCTGATATACTCCAAAACTCAAAATAAGGTTTTCTGCTTTTTCATGCCGACTATTTGGCCATTCACAAACACAGATGGTACAAGGAGGAGGATGTTGTGATTGGAAACATTTAGGCAGTATTTTACACAGGCATGAAAATACCAAGGAACATATGACCTTTATGTTCCAATGGATAACATTAGAAAAAGCATTAAAATATGGAAAAACCATCGATCAGGAAAACGAATGGCTGATAGGTGAATCTCAAAAACATTGGCTTGACTTGTTTGAGAGAGTAGTCAATATCATTAATTTCTTAGCCTCTCATAATCTGGCATTTAGAGGTCACAGAGAATTTCTTAAGTTAAACGACGACACTAAAAATTCTGGTAACTTCATAGATTTATTTAAATTAATATCCAAATTTGATCCAACTTTACGGGAGCACATGAAACGTATTAATGATAAACAACTTACACAACATTATCTAAGCCACGATATTCAAAATGAATTGATCACATTAATGTCGAAAACAGTTACCGAAGAAGTGATTCGTAGGGTAAAAGAGGCAAAATATTACTCTTTTTTGCTCGACTGCACTAGAGACTGTAGCAAAGTTGAACAAATGTCAGTTATCTTAAGATTTTGTGATACATCAACCGGCACAATAGAAGAAAACTTTAACGGATTTCTTGCTGTCTCTGAGACAACTGGAGAGTATTTAACTAATGCAATACTGGGAGAGCTAGAAAAATATGGCTTAGATATTCAAAATTGTCGTGGACAAGGATACGACAATGGTGCAAATATGGTTGGCATAAATAGTGGAGTTAAAACTCGGATATTAAGTATTAATCCCAGGGCATTTTTTACACCTTGCGGTTGTCACAACTGGAATCTGTTGTTGCTAGTTCTTCTATGGCACCAAAAACATTTTTTGGTTTTATCCAGAAAATTTATGTGCTATTTTCAAGTTCCAGCAAACGCTGGGAATTAATCAAGGGCTAATTAAAACTTACTATTAAGCCCTTATCGGACACAAGGTGGGAAAGCAGAATCGAGGCAGTGAAGGCCATATTACTGCAATTCGACGATGTTGTTCAATGTATTGAAAAGCTTCAAAAATCAAACAGAACAATCAGACATTCGGTTTTAAATGAAATGCTCACTTTAGAATATATCATATCATTACATGTATGGTATGAAATATTATAAGCAAATTATGGCAGTCTGTACAAGTTGATTTAAGCATTGATTGAACATTTGCGTAGATTTTGTAACTGGATCAAAGAATATCTCAATTTATTGAGAAAAGCAGGTATGATCTGCCACAAGACCTTAAAAATAAAAGGGTAGCCAGAAAGAAAAGGATGTTTGATTATGAAGGCAGAGATCAACCTATACAGTCTCCCAAAAGTCGATATGAGTCAGGATTTTTTAACACAATGGTTGATTCTATAAATATGGATTTGAGGTTTATGTCGTTAAATGGACATTTTGAAAATTTTGGTTTTCTCTTCGATCTGCGAAAATTAAAAAATATACCAAAAGAACAAATATTAAAAAACTGTCAAGATTTACTCACACGTCTGCGATTGGGTGAAAGTAGTGACTTCCAACCTTACGAATTATATGAAGAATTACAAACAATGATCCTAAATGTACCAGACATCATTAAAGATATGAAAGAACTGCTTCAATACATAATAGAAAATAATTTGAAAGAAATTTACCCAAATATTTACATTGTGTATCGAATTTTGCTAACGATACCGGTAAGTACAGCCTCCGCTGAAGGAGCTTTTCAAAATTAAAACTTATAAAAAATTATTTGAGAAGTACAATGGGTCAGGAAAGACCTTCAGCTTTGGCAGTTTTATCTATTGAAGCAGACATAGCATCAAGGTTAATTACGGTACAATCATTAAGGAGTTTAGTAAGGCTAAAAGCAGGAAATTTCTGTTTCTTTAATGTTAGTCTAGGAAAATACTTTGGATTGCATTGTCTTTATTATAATAAAGTAGTAAAAAGCTATTTTCAACTCTTTTTTAATTTATAAAATTGCTTCCTCCGCCACCAGAGGGCCTCGCTAAATGTACCTCGCCCACATCAAATTTTGGTCTTGCCCCGCCACTGGGAACCAGAACCATTTGTATGTCGAGTCGGCCTCTCGTTTCTGGCAATATTATTTTGCGTTGCTGCTTTGAGCAATCCACAAGAAAATTATAATTACATATAAATATATTTACTAGAAAAAATTCCTTTACACATGGTGTACTATTCCCACAGACTACAAGTCTATGTGAGTCTGTAACTAGGAAAATACTAAAAAATGTAAAAGTCTAAAAATAATTTAAAAATTAATTTAAGAATTTTGCGATATAATTATTCTATTAAATTTCTTCAATACTTAATAAACTTTTAGCCAGTAAAATGATGTATCCAGTCGGAACATATCCTTGCTTAGTACTTCCATGACTAAACAAACATATCGATGCGGTTCGACTACATAAAGAAAAATATTAGGTTATCTTTGGCAAAACCCTCGAGATATACTTCCCAAGCCATGAAACATACTACATGAGAGCCCAAACTTAGTCCTAACATTCTAAAATATTTGCAGTGTTCTAACGTAAAACTGTGTCTGCGCTAAACTAAACTTTCATATAAAATTTAGTGCCCTAAGAGCTATTTTCCGAAAATTTATCCTGAAATTTAGCAAGACTACAGTACTAAGGTCAATACGCTAAATTTGGCTTGTTCTTGATTAGAAGTGGCACCACCAGTAAGTCTCCAAACAGTTGAGCTTGAATATATTGGCCAGGGTCCTTTGGCACGCTAAAAATATTTCTTGTCTAAAAAATGTTAGCTAAAAAAAAGTAAAAAAGTTGTGAAAATATCAACATATTGGAAAAGAGTGAATAAAATAATAAAACTGCTTCCTCTTATCCTTCTTTTTAATATCTCTCCGCTGTCATAATTTAGTTGTCAAAAGAATGCGCGTACCTCAGGTACTAAGCTTTAGCCACTCGTCTGACTCGGAGTACAACTGTTACATATTTTCGAGATATGCAAAAAAAACTAGCTAATGAATTTATTTCTTCAACTTTTTAGCAAATTAACGACATTATCCTTACAAACCATTCCATTCCATTTTGCCTTCAAACTGAACTCTGGATGTAATTTTTATTGAGTCTTAATCGTAATTATAACCGAATTCTTAAATAAAACAACATAATTTATACGAACACAATCGGTCTTATTAATCAAAAATTTATATATAAAAATAAAAACAAAAAGCTTTATAATACCAATTTAGCTTTATGATTTACTGTTGTATTCTTTTTAAAAAAAATTCTCTTTTTAAAAGTACCGCCAATACCTCTGTTACCCTTCATCTTAAATTGTTTTTTGTTTTTATTTAAATTCTTAAAATTGTTCACAGCTTGGATTCGTTTACGATTGCACTGTTGACTGTCATTATTAAAGTCGCCTTGATTATTACATAAACTTCCACCTCCTGCCGACCTGTTTAGATATACATTTAGCCATGATACGTTATTGTCTTGGCATTGTGTTTGTTCAACATTATCTAAATTTGTATAATTGTTGACATCACCGAATAAAGGCTGTCTTTGAGGGATAGTATAGTTTTCTCTTGATACATTTAAACAATTCAATTGTCGATCATCATACACATCACGTCTGCAATCATTTGGAATATTATTAAAAGTAAAATCCTCAACAATTTCAACTTTCGAGTTTTTGTTGGCGTTTTCAACGAAATTAAGTTCGTTTCTATGAAGATTATCTTCATTTATAGGAGACCATTGATTGTTAAAATTGGTGGTTTCATTCAGATTTGTTGTGGATTCATTGGCATGAATCGGATTATTGCGAGCATTCTGTCTAATGTGATTTTCAAACATATCCAAAAGCGCCTGAATATTACTTACAGTGCTGGAAGCTATTTTCATTCGGTTCACCTCGACAATATTTTTCGATAATTTTATTTTTAATTTTTCTTTAGCACTCACAAAGAATATGTAAAATTCTTGTTGTTTAAGTAACTCATTTGCAGGACTTTTATTATCCTGTAAATAAATAAAATGTTAGTTTCTATGTGCATAATATTTAATTGTATAATAAAAGACTTATTTTTCGTAACATAATAAATTTTCTTACGAGCTTTTCCAATTTTTAGTAAGAATCGATGCGCAATAAAATACACAAAAAAAACGTTATTTTATTATTTTGCAACACAGAAATCTACGTGGAAACATATTATGTAAATTATCAAAAAAACATTTATAATTCTACAGAATTAATATGAGTAACGGTGTCAAACAATGTGTGAACAACTGTGATGTTATGCGATCATCATATCATTGATCATTCAATACAGAAAACTTCATTGCCTTGAAAATTTAGTGATTTTTTTTTAACTCTAGTTTTAGCTCAGTTTCTGCATGTTTATAGGTTTTTTTGATATTACATATTGTATGTAGGTAGGGTTCACCGCCATTAGTCAGTATGCTATGGTAGTTAGCAAAGGACAACAATAAAACAAAAAAGACTTTAATATTTCCCAATGCCTCCTCATTGTATATTGAGCGATTGTCTTCAGTTGGTATCATGAGTCAATTATAGTCTTGTACTCTGTAAGGATTTTTCTCCTCCAGTTCTTGATGACTGGACGATCAATATCTATGAGATCTTAACACTCTATTTTAATTGATTACACACACCTCAAATTCAACTATCGTCTTTTGATATTATCTTCGTATACAGAGCAAGAAAACATACATATTTCTGTCTAGTTAATCACCCCTTTTCGATCACAGCCTTTTTTATTGAGAGTGGATTTAGTATAACTATGTTATATTAATATTAGATATTTCAGCTAAAAACGACTTTGTGATCTTGTTTTCAGTAGTATTTCGCTGCTCAACTTGGAAAGTTAATTTTGCAAACGTGTTAGTTTTATTGATCTTTGTTTGTCATAATGGAAGCTTTGAGAGAAATTAAGAATTTTTAAAATGGTACACACAGCGAAATCTAACGAAACGTTATTTTTTAAAATTTTTGGTTTTGACGTCATCTAACTTATCATCTGAGATAAAATTCAATATTGACAGGGAGGGTGTATAACAAACAACACAAAATTACAGGATGTTCGATTAAAAAGTACCCAAAGTCACAAAATAGTTATACCACACAGCCTGTATATTTAGATATGTACATATTATGGAATACTTCGACGCGAAGGTAATACTTTAGGGCTGTGTTCAGCCTGCAGAGGTTTGAAGCGGAGCAGTTGCGCGCATAACCCTTTCAAACAGGGTGATAAGAATGATCGAAATTCATTCATTCTTTAAAAGAATATTCTTAGGAGAATTTTAGCTTTCATTCTCTGGCGAATGAATGAATCGCACAATGTTTGAGTCGTCTTCATTCTTTCGCGAGAGAATGAAATTATTCATTCCCACGTCTTTTGCATTCGCGAATGATAAAGAGTGGAAAAGAATATTCTTTTTCATTCTTTTACCCCGCAAACCGATTTATATAATGGTGATTTTAGGCTTTCATTCAGTGTGTTTTCCACATTTTTTCAATGGATGTATATCCTTTTCTGTCCTGAAAAAACTTAGTGTCTTTTAATATTTCCTAGTAAATTTCCCTTTAAAACCCTTTCACATAACAAGCACTTTGAGGAATCAGTGTTCTTATCATAAGTCACGAATTTGTTTTTACCTATATTGGATTTGCGACCCATGATAATACGTTAAAATCACAAGAAAACCTTTCAACTTTTAATATAATCTTGACCTTACAATATATCTGTTACGACCTACTCGAATTCACCGACAGTAAAAGAATGAAATATGAAAATGTTCTCTTTCATTCAGAATGTTTGGTTTTCATTCTTTCTCATTCTTTTGCTGCCATTGAAGAATATTCTCTCATTTTCATTCTCTCAGGATAGAATGTATTCATAAAATTCTCAGCAAGAAACATTCTCTCAAGAATCTTTCGGCTCAAGTATTCATTCGCGAATGAATAAGAATGATAAGAATGTATTTTTCCCATTCGCGAATGAACTTTTCCGAACTCTGCTTTCAAAGCTCTAGAAACAGAAAGTATGAAAACGGAGAAGCGGTAATGCGCTGATTTCTGTTCAATTCGAAGTGGCTTCGAGCGGTTGATTTTTGACCGTTTAATATGTCCATGTGTCCATGTTAAGGTCAATGCGGGTTTTTCTATATGGTTTAAAAAGAAAAAAGAAAATTGCAATGCATTCAATCAATGGATGGAAAATTGTCGGTGAATTTCATCACTTGTTCAATGAACTCAAACAACACCCTCAGAGATTTTATACATATTTTCGGATTACAAGTACTATTCTTTCGAGTGCTTTCTATGCAACTTCATCCCATAATTTTCTTGTTAGAACTCAGTTGGAATAATTGCTATTTTTCATATATGTATATCCCACACATCGGGTGTTACGAATATTCTCAATCAGTTTACCAGGATGATCTGAATACGAAATAGCACAAATGAGGATTTAACTAGAGGATTAAACTAGATAATTGGAACAAGGACTAATACTTGCAATGTGTATCCCCCCCCCTAAAGATCGATACGAAAGTAAGAGATGACCTTGGCTGGTATTTTACCCTACCTACACGTAATAAAATATATTCATGTGTAAAAAAAAACTATATTCACCTCTTCAAATAACATTGCTGTACTATGAAATTCAAGGGCTTTTGGTCCCAAGGCATCCAATTCTTCTTCAAGTATTGTTAATTGGGCAAGAACTGATATAACATTTAAAGGTTTAAGAGGCTCCCTTTCATCTTGTGGTTCATCAATTTCATTACGCAGCCGATGATTAACATATTCTGGAGATTTTGAATATCTTCTTTCATAACGCTTAATTTCTGTTGGTTTCGGTGGTAGCGGTGGTGGTTTCAGTGATCTAGATCTCCTTCTATTTAGACTTGGTGAATGCTCTCTATTCCATGGCAGTTGTATTTTTTCTTTCATAAACAATTTTTCATTATCAACGTCCTTTTTATGTAATATATCTAAACGTGTTTTCCAAAAATTTAACCATTCAGTCTCAAAATCGCAATTGAATGGATCAATATAATCTGAAAGAAAATATAGGAAATAACTAAATTTCTATAAAACAGCCAGACAATAATATATTGAGAATATACAACAAATGCTGGTGAATTTCGTTGAATTACTAAATGAGCTTTCATATCTACTAGCTAGACAGAACACGAAAATGGTAGAGGCTGACGGACGCGTTGTATTGTAATATTGGTATTACTATTTAATTTAATATCACTGTGTCCGTAGTTCATCTCCTTAAAAATCGTAAATCCTTCTCGAAAATACGATAAATAGAGAAACGATACTTAGGGTTAATCGAGATATTCTTATGAATCTAATGTCGTGGATTTTGAATAAATCCCGTTCTTACTGTATTTCAAGTATTCTTGATGTCAGTTGTCGAATTCGAATTTTCTCACTGATAATTTCAACACTCACGGGTTTAATATTGTAGTGGTTGCAAAATTAATGCCTAGCTAACTTGTATGAATAATTGGCGATATAAGTCTTTATAATAAACACGCGATACGAACCCCAGGTCCACTGTTCCATGAGTAGATACTGATTATGATTAACTCTCTATCCAACGCAGGTGCCTTTTCCTCAACAACAAGTTTGAAAACTGAATTTCATTCTGAAGGTAGGTCTATACAGGGTGTCCCAGACGTACCGCATTTCCTTTATACCCTGAATTCCTCACTCAATTTCGAGAAATAAATTGTATGGGAGGAGAACCCGGAAAATGCACGGTGTGTAGGGTAAGGGGGGTTTTTTGATTTTGGGTTCTTTTTATCCTAATACCATGCAACTTTCGTGTTATACACCCTATGAAGATGACTTGCATTTCAGGTGATAGTAAACCCTCTACGGTTTCCAACAAATGCCCAACCACCTCTCTATCCCCTTTCCGTCGGCAGTTATAGGACGTCAAAGTAAAAAAATTGGAAAATTTCGCAATTTCTTTTTCATTTTTAACGATTTTCCCGCCTATATCCTATACTAGCTTAGATGAGATTTCATATTTTTTCTTAGGACTCTTTTATGCACAATTGATGAGCGGAACGTTAATTGGTATATCTACCTGAGAATAATTCCCGTTTCATATGTAATTAGTTTCCAACAGTTCATTAAAATTTTGAAGAAAGTCGGCCGAGTAAATTCTTAAGAAATAAAAAATTACTATCAATCCATAATAATTTAAGTGGACCATGTACTATGTAGTTAGATTAATTCAACTTACAATAGCAAGACTCATTCGACTGTTTTTGGAAAAAAAAACGAAGCATAAAGTGCTAAAGAAAATTTATGGAGTAAATTATTTAAAATAAACGCTGTCATTTCAATTATATTTGGACTTGTATCTTTCAACCAACGTGACTGTATAAACTTAAGAATTTAACTCAAAAATTTTATTCGCCTATTTATGTTTAGTCGAAAGATGTATTTGGTATCTGGACTCGATGCCGATATCGAAAATTGTATTTAAAGAAAAACCTATTTCGCCACGAAACAAGTCAAAATTGTAGAGGCTTTAAATTTTTCTTGTTGCTAGATTTTAAGAGTGATTAAAGTCAACACTAAATTATATATATATTTTAATAGAATTATTTCGATAACATAACCTTCAACACTATGAGATCATAGGGTATACTAATTTGTCATTCCGTTTGTAACTCCGTAGGGTTGCCATACAAAAATTTCGTTTTTTACGATATATTTGGACACTGCCTGGCAACTCGTTAACGTAGAGAGCAGAAATTTTGTACATGACGCTTAGTAAATACAATTTCAATAGTGTACTAAATCGGGCAACCCCTTCTTGGATGTTGCCATACTGGTGTGGTGGTTGTGTATATACGGGAGCAATAGCAATTCAAAATTCTAAAAAAGGGTGCGGATAACTCCTTATGGTATGTAGTTATAAAGTGTTCAATGAACAATAATTTTTGTGTTACTGTCATTGTTTTTTTCTATAGATCAATTTAGTAACCAATCTGAAGAACTTAGCGGTTTGGAATTAACAAACTTAAATTGAATGTGAGTAAAACAAAATTTATGATTATTAATTACAGGCAAGCATTAGAAATAAAAATTAACAATGAGACGATTATAAATGTGACTGATGTGAAATATTTAGGAGTGATAGTGGATAGTCACTTAAACTTCAGGAACCATATAGAGTATATTTGCAAAAAAATCGGTAAAAAGAGAAGAATCAGGAAAAATCTATCAATGAAAAGGGCAAATGACATACATATGTATATATTGTGATTATAAACCCTCATTTTGAAAATTGTTCAACAATACTATCTTAGCCGCACAAGGAATGATTGAGTGTTTACAAAAGCTACAGAATAAAGCAATGAGGATAATATTTTTAAGATGCAACAGATATACACAAATACAAAGCTTCTATTTATTTAAAAAGTGAAGAATAAAAAACTATCGAGATACCTAAATGAACTAATACAATATGGGGGATGTCCAACCATATCAACTAAGAAGAAACAATAATAATATATAAAATTGACGAGATGTAACACACGAGCTGGTCAGAACTCACTGATATATAGAGACTTCCTACTCTTCAATGAGTTTCCTAGTGATTCAAAGAATAAAACAAGATGGAATTTTTATACAAACAAATGTATATAATTTGTTATAAATAGGAATATTTTAATAAAGTGAATACTGAATAATTATCATGATTATATAAATTACCAAGAC
This sequence comes from Dioctria linearis, assembly GCA_963930735.1. Taxonomy (NCBI): domain Eukaryota; kingdom Metazoa; phylum Arthropoda; class Insecta; order Diptera; family Asilidae; genus Dioctria; species Dioctria linearis. The sequence continues at coordinate 20,038,922 of OZ005740.1, forward strand.
TTAAGTATTTACATAATGTAGTAGATGTGTAAAGAGAGTATATATCATACTAATAAAGTAATCATAATAATAATAAAATATAATTCTTTTACTCTCCGACGAACTGTTCTAGAAATAAATGCGAAAAACCACTTCAAAAATCAAACTTGTACAGATGGATGACCATACGAAAATGGCATACGTATCGCAAGAATTGGTCTTAGACCAATTCTAGCTTTTTTACTTGTTTTTAATAAATTTACTGGTTGTAGAATCTTAAACATACCTTTTTGAAAATTTTTAAATCTTTTCTCGAAAAAATTTTCCCTCTCAATCTCATATTGTGGATGATTTTCTGGATTGCGTCTGTACATACTATATTCTATGTCAATATCATCTAAAGTAGCATCTGTAAGTCTCTCCTCTCTTTGCCAATTAATTGGAGAATCGTATGCTAACTGTTCGGATTTATATTGACTAAAAGAAAAAAAATCATAGGGTAGAGTTTGAAATTAAATTTGTAAGAGAAAGAGAAACTAAGGCTAAAGATCATAATAACTATATAAAGATAATTATATTATGCTCATTTCCAACATCATTGATCCACATGAATCCTTCGTAGTGTACTTGGTTAAATAAAGAATTTTCAAATATTTTTTTTTGAATTGTGATAATTGGATTTTAAATTTTGGATGGTTGATGGACTCCGAATTGCCAAGTGATAGTTTATATAGTGTATATTTTGTTATTAGCAGAATACTTTTACTAAGCATAAGCGTCAAATAGAGAGATTGAATGTAAATCCATAGGAAGAAGATCGAAAAAAAATTTTATCCATTGCATCAACTACAACCATTGACATCATGGCACTCAAAACTTCAATTTTTCTAATTATTCTTCATAAATTGCCCATTGCATCACCTACAACCATTGACATCATGGCACTCAAAACTTCAATTTTCTAATTATTCTTCATAATTTGCCTATCAGTTGATGTTAATTTTGTCTTTCATTTTCATTCTTATTTAATCAAAGTATTGAAATTATCGTCTTTAATTAACGACAGAGAATTGCTTGTGGGATAGATTTGTGTAGTTATTAAAAGTAAAGTGAATGCAAAAAATTTAAATAAATGTTTCAGAAATTCACCTTATTCCGGATGATCTCCATGGTGGTAATAGATCGTTGTTGTTCCTTTCATCTTTTATCCAATTTTTATTATGGAATGTATTCATGACTTAAAAGGTTTAATTCTTCAACTCTGATTTTTCACATGGAAGGAGAACTCTAGAAAAAATATTTAAGTGTATGTAATAACAATGTATATCAGTTTCATTGCTTCATAAAACATTAATTTACTACATTTAATATTTAAATAAAATTTGTATTATTATTTTTATTCAAACGAATAAATGAGATTAGACCAGTTTTGAATAGTAAACTTTTAGCCCTGCTTATACAATAGGTGGTCAAAAATAAGCCGCAATAGCCACCATTATTATGAGAGATTCTACCTATTCGGCCTGGAATAGATAAAATATACTTCCGACAATCTTCTGCTGAAAATTCGATAAAATTTTTTGGAATCCTCTTAGCGCTTTTCATTTTAAGCCATGACCATACATTTTTAATTTGTGACAAATCAGGACTCTGACTTTGCCACTCTAGAATATTGATATTTTTTTCAAAATTAGTATCCTCGAAAGATATTCAAGTTCATTTTAGCATAACCCTCCTGTCTCAGCTACAAATTCGATAGTAGCGGATATCCTTCTTTCTGGCACTGTTTTTGAGACTAATCTATTGACCGTTCTATAGAATTAAGCGATATTTTTTCACAAACCTATTTTCAGTTTGTCTAAGCTTAGATTGTACTTCTTTAAAATAATATGGTTCGGGTCAGAAGAAGAAACTTATCTTGAATCCCATTCAGATAGTTCTACACCAGAGCAGTGTATCTCTTTGAGCTATTGTTGTGACATTACAAAACAGCAACACGTAGAACTCCAGTGCACTGGCGTAGTGCGCGCTCAAAAGAATTCGCCATTAAATTGTCGATCGTTCGAGAAGTTTAGATGAAGAATGATGAAAAGAATACTTTCTTCTTTTACAGGCATCAATTCAAAGCATTATAAGTTTTTAATGTTGAAACTATGCAGTTTACCTATTATAATGAATATTGGGTGTAACAAATTTGTTCCCGTATACTATCAAGCAATAAGTATGATTTCTCGTTCAAAATGCAGATAATAAGTGCAAAAGAATTCAGAGAATTTAGTCATAAAAACAGCATAGAAAATGGCAAAGAGCAGCAGGATCTACATATTTTATTTACTTATTTATGATAAGTAACTTAGGCTGTTAGGCCCATTGTATTAAAACATTGTTACTTAAGCAAATAATATGAGGCAGAGTGATCAAAAAATAAATACAAAAAAAATATACTAAGATTAACTAATTTAAATTGAAACGCTAATTATGCCGACAAAACGCGCTCGATAAGAATCCATCCCGTGCTGCCCAAAAACATAATTCATGAAAAAGAACTTTTACAGAAATGATAACTGAGGGTGGAGGTGCACCTATTGCCCTATTGTCACGCCGAGCCATGTGAGATGGGTGTATCAATGCATGAAATAGGGACATAATACGAAGAGCATAAAAAAAATAGATTAGATGAGCAAGACCAGCATGACCTGTTAAGACTTTCAGAAAATCAAGAAGGCGCGATCTAAATGCGAGTGAGCGAAATACAATCGGTTCCAGATAGGAATAATACGAACAAAGGAAGAGCATTGGATGAATGATGATGGATAACTAGATTAAGTGGGAAACGTGGGGACCTAACAAATTCCAATCTGGAAAATAGATATTGTGGCATATGGGATTGAATCAATTTAAACAAAAAGATGAGATTGCGGAGTATAACATACCTGTCGAAAGTAGTATGAAGAAAATCCACTGTGTAAACAGCCAGATCACGCACCCCCCCCCCCCCCTGGAAGACCGTACACATACCTGATAACTGATTTAAAGGAAGTGTGTAGTCTGTCAATGTTAACTGCGAAAGTTCCAGTATATATTTCCGCCCCATAGATGAAGTGAGAAAAGAACAAGGCGTGGGCCAGCTTCTTCCTTATAAACGTCGGCAGATACATATTAATACTGTCAAGTTTGTGAAAACCGAAACCTATTTGGCCGAATAAAGTATTAATATGAGGCGATAAGGATAGAGTTTTATCTAAGATGAAACCATGGCTGGGCAATTTTTAACGAAAGGGTATAGTAACCCCATTAAGGAAGATAGATTCAAGAACATGCTTGATTGGATAACCAAAAAAGGCAATCGATTGAGATTTAGCTGGATTTAGAGTTAATTTATCGCCCAAAGCCCAGGAAAACACAGAGGAAAGGTCGGTATTAATATCTGCGACATATTGACCCATAGATGCCTGCGGCGCGAAAAAAGTAATTACACGTCATCTGCAAAGATATGAACCACAGGGAACCTAACTGCAGCTGGGAGATCATTAATAAACAGGGTAAATTAGAGTGGGCCTAAAAAAGACACTTTTGTGGAGGCCCACAATATCGGATACACGATTCCCTGAAATGATACTGCCGTCGCAAGCTCAAATATGAACAAATTAGATTACAGATTGACCCCGAAAAGCGAAAGAGGCTCTGAGGTTTATGGCTTTGCTTAAGTCGAGTAATAAGAGCAAGCTAGCCAGCTGTTGTCTTATCATCTCAGTAATGTCCAAGATAGCACTCGATGTATTCTAACCTTTGCGGAAGCTAGATTGCTTGGAGTATATGAGATTGGGAACTGCAGATGCCCAATTATTTGGTTCTTGTTGGATGAAGGGGGAGAAACTGATGAAATTCCTCTTCGGTAAATGCACATTGGTCAAAATAAATAAACGAAACACTTCGCGAGATCTAAACTTTATTTGCAAATACAACTTTTGATTAGTGGACTGTATAAATCTTGCGGGTGATTCTGGATGTTAATACATGTCCAGCTCGTGTCTTTTACCCGATATTTACTTCTCGATGATCAAAAAACAAAAGAGCCGGAAAAACTTCGCCTGCCTGTTACTTGAAGTTAGTCCCCCTTCGAATCTGCCTGTCACTTGAAGTTAGTCTTCTTCCGTCAGAATATGCACATACTACCTCAGAATATAGATAATACAGGAAGTGTGATAAGCCAAATTTAGTGTAGTTAAATTCTGGTTGTGTTGTATCTGGTGCCGCTGTAGTGAAAGCTCAGTACAGCCGTGTAGTAGAATCAATATCCCACCGAAGACCCTCTTAGTAGCTGCCACTGCGCCAAAAATACCCTGGGAGTTTCTCAGCTGTCACGAACGTAAACAAATCTTCGATATTTCATCGTTTTTGTTATATTAATTTGAATTTAATTTAATATAAAAATGTGTGTAAAGTATACAAAATAATATTTTACAACTATACTTGCCTAAAAAATGATTTCCCACGTATATTTTCACCAGATTCAAAATCTTTCAAATTAGGAAACTTTGTTTGACAGCTAAAAATACATTTGTCTCTTTCTACAATATAATTCTAACTTGGATGAGTCTATTTGCACAGAGGCAAAGAAGCTGTTCATTTCATCAGGGTCCATATCATGCAGTCCGGAGTTAGAGTCAGAAAGCACTCCAAGGCTATGAACTTTCCCGTGGATAGCAAAGCGCGAAATATTGCTGTTCCTTGGTGCCATTTGTTTTCATGCATTTTTGGTTCAACGAGCAGTCCATTTGTTTACGTCAGTGGCTACGATCAGCACTGAAATTCCTAGCCCTAATCGAGGCATGCGAATCAGGATTGTTATTGAAGTCCTCCGCAACAATGGTACTTTCGAACCGCAACGAAATGCGAGAGAAGACTTATCAATTTTTGTGAGGTCACCATCAATGAGATAAGAGCACCTTCACTGACCCAAATGCAAGCTTGATAGCTTAATTTTCCAATAAGCTTAGCCTTATTCTTTCCCAGATGTAAATACCAATACCTTCACCCCTGATGGCAGGTTTGTCGTTCCTGAAAAGTCTATATGAGAAGTAAAATTGCAATCTGATATAGATCACTTAAATGGCTGGTTGAAGGGGAATAAGCTTCAAGTAAACATTTCAAAGACAAAATATATGGCGATAAATTCAAGTTTTAATGCTAATATTTATATTGATGGCGCGGTAATTGAAAATGTTACTGATATAAAATACTTAAGTGTAATAATGGATAATAAGTTGAGCTTTAAAGATCATTGTGAATATGTTACTAAAAATATGGGTAAAAAGATCTCTTATTTTAATAGGGTAAGTAAGATAAAACCACATTTTGAATATTTTGCTTCAATTTTGTTTACAGCATCAAACAAAAAGATGGCAGGTGCTACAAAATAAGGGCATAAAATCTATTTTGAAGGTTGGAAGATTTACGCCACTCGCTTTTTTTTAGAATAATTGAAATGGTTGAGTGTAGAGCAAAGGCTGATATGGAATGTGTTAGTAGTTATATTTAAAATAAGGTATAAATTACTATTGAAGTACTTATCTAGAAATCCTAGGTATATAGGAATTGAACAAGGATATATGTTAAGAAATAATTAAAATTTTCGACTACCTAAATTTAGGAACACCAAAACGCAGAATATGTTAATGTATAAGGTCAAAAAGTTTTTATTGAATTACCAAGTAGCATAAGAATAATAGACATTTAAGAAGTTTTAAGGCAGAAATAATTGAGTTTGGGACAAATTTCCCATATAACTTTTAACTGTTTTTATAAGAAAGTTATGAATAACTAATAAACTACTACTACTATAACCAGGAATCTCAACACACTTAGAGAAAACGTAGGGTTTGAGCCAAGTCTCACTCACGCCTACAACATCCAGATAGCCGCCTTCAAGAGTACATTTAATTTCATAAAATTTCGCTGTTCGACAACCTGCTCTAATGCTCTGCTCTGTCCATTAAAATGACCGAAATTTAATAGAGTTATCACCTGCAACCTGTCCCAAATCATCATGAAAACTTATATTGAAGTCCCCAAAAGTTCGGAGCAGAAAGCGACGGATAATCAACAGAGTTGCACTCGCCAAACATATACATAGATATATGGAAAATAATTTGGTACTCTGAACGTCATAAATGCAATGATGAAAGATTTGTATGGATAAAATACATTCAAGAAAGCAGCCTTTCGCAAAGAAGAACCTAAGAGCAAAGTATTCTGTTGTTTCTCAACGAAATTCGTGAAGTCCATTTATATATACGACGGAAGCCTATAAAGATATCATAAAAATGTGCATAATGGCAGAAGCACATCCAGGCCTCGAGGCTTCCTCGAGGTGTTGTCAAAATTTCCAACACGGGTTTTTAAATGATGCAACACAAAACCAAGCCAGCAGCTAGCCTCAAGGCCTAGCCGCAAAGCGCGCTCTGCTCAATGTTGAAAATTTTTCTCTCTCAGGCCTACTTCTGTCAACAGATGTAGGTACTAACAAAATTACAATGACAGCACCGAGACTGGTGGTATCATTTTGTTTTCATTCCTCTTAGGCAAGCCTTGAGGCGAGCTGCGAGGAAGCCTGAGAGAGGCCAGGCCTGAGGCTTGCTTGGATGTATTTCTGCCTTAATGTTGATAGTACATCTGTTGACAGAAGTAGGCCTGAGAGAAAATTTCCAACATCGAACAAAGCGCGCTTTGCGGCTAGGCCTTGACGCTAGCTGCTGGCTTGGTTTTGTGTTGCATCATTTAAAAACCCGTGTCGGGAATTTTACTCTTTCAGGCGTACTTCTGTCAACAGATGTACCTACTATCAAAATTACAATGAAAGCACCGAGCCCGGTAGTATCATTTTGTTTTCAATTCTCTGAGGTAAGCCTTGAAGCGAGCTGTGAGGAAGCCTGAGAGCCCAGGCCTGAGGCTTGTTTGGATGTGTTTCTGCCTGTCGCATGCGGCGGAGCTCCGATTGGCTGCAGCAATATGGTTGTCGCTAAACATGCTTACTCTTTCTACGATTCATACAATAAAAAAATGTATCGCAGCAATAATCATTTGGCGCGATTTTCACCTTAACCTCAGCCATTATGTTTGTTTATATGTATTCGGATGCAAAATTCTGTATTGATATCGACATTTACTGTAATATGTAAATATAATAATACAAAAGTATAAATAGGTATATGTATATGAATTTCACAATATTTTTTTTGCCACCAAAAAACAAAAGAAATTAGATCTATAGGAAGAGCAGGACATCAACAAAATATCGCACTGTATCGTATCGCGCTCGTGAACAGGAGTTAACGTGCTTTCGGCAGTGAGTTCATTACAATTAATGGAAGACTTTCTAGAATCTAGGATGATATTTGCCCGACTTGTCTATCGGTTAGAATAGAATATACTCGTACACTTTCATTCCCCACAAATATAGATAGATGTTAAACTTCTAAAAATGCAAAGAGGATCTAAGAATCATACAAAACTTGCAGAGGTCCAAATCATCAAGCTAACAATGTTCATGAAAGTGTTTGTTATGACATTCTTAGGTAATTAATTTCTTACAATAAAAATAGAAAAAATTAATGTTAACCTACAGTCATGAATATGAATATTTAATACATTTAGCTCTTGTTGATGGCAGTTCTATTCTTACGGTCCCCACAACTACAATGTGTGCTAAACAACTCAGATAGGCAAGTCTACAGGAGGATCCTTGATCCTTTACCATTTATTATAGATACCTTTTGTCGACCCCTCCCTAGAACATGGAAATACCTTTGCCAACACTACAGATGCATTTAAAAACCTAATTTTCCCATTAACAAATAAATGATAACTAATAATAGGTATTACTTGGTCTGCCCTCTGTATGTTTCACTATTCATAGAAAATTCCACTAATGCTTAAATAATTACTTAAGAACAAATCTATTCAGTCACGAAATATTATCTGTGCATTTATTATATATATTTATATATACTCTTAAATGCTTACCTTTCCTGAAGTTTTGATTATGCCGCAACAACTATATAAACTTTAATGAAATTTACAAGCCACTATAACAGTAAATAAACTGTCATTGTCAAAAATCCATCTTTTCGAATTTCGAATTTTCGATTCGTCCTATAACCGAACTGTTTGAAATGATGGAACTGGGATTTGTGATTTGTCCACCGGGACGGCGGGACAAATTAAAATGACACCGCACCGCTATGCTTAATCTGCAATTTAACGATTCTAATTTACACTCTGCCATTACCAATTAATAATAATAAACCTTGAAAGCTTTATTAAAATTTGTTTTAATTTTAAAAACAAATAAAAGCTAACATTAGGGTTGAAAATGTATATTTCAAATCTGAGTATTTAAGTTCCCATGTAAGCGTAGTACTAAATGGTATTACCATGCTTACATTAATTTGTCATTCGTGTCAAGTTGAGGCGGATTTTCTATCGATTTTGTGCTGTGCTGACGATCAAGGAATTTGTGAATCTACTCAGTTTAGTATTGTGTTTAATTAAAGTAAATTAAACTCCAAAGACTTCTTTATCATTGTAATAATGGCTAAAGAAGTGAAAGAAATGAAAGCGAAGAATTTGAAAGCCAAAGTGAGTACCGTCAATTTTTTTCGCCATTTTGAGGTTAACTGCGTGAATTTTATTTTATAAATTGTTATAAACCAAAACCATTTATTATGTTATAATCCATTCAATATTTCGCAAAATAAACTAAAGTCAACTTTATCCTTTAATTAATAAATGATTTCTTATTATGTACATAATTCAAAAAAATTTCAATATACATACCAAGATAGTAAAGAATGGCGGAAATTTTCACTTTTATATTTATTAGATGACCTGTTCTTAAAATGCAAATTAAAAGTAATTAATATTACAGAAAAAAATTACCCACGAAAACTATGACTGAATTGCTAGTTTCTACATTTTTTATCTCAGCAAGAATAATCCAACACGCAAGGCAAGGCCGCACGTAAAAAAAAAGAAATGCAACTGTAATATCTAAAAACCATGAAGACTGAAATAAAGTTATAAAAGAACTATCTATTTTTTGTCTGTACAACAACAAATATCTTTGCTAAAGCAAGATTCACACAAGCGAAATTACATCTGCGTCTACATACCAAATGCCATGACAAAAGCAACGTAATTGTTGTGGTTTGTCTTCCTTCTTGCCGGCGTCTGAAGCCAAGCAAGTCATTCGTGGTCAAAAAACGGTCAGAATTGATATTCAGAGATCAAAAGTTTTTTTTTATTTTTTTATTATTTAATATTATTGATGATTTGGAAGAAATGAAATAATTGAGATGGGCTGGTTTAGACGGTGTAGTTTTTGCGTTGCGTGATCGCATATTCGGTTTTGTGCTAGAAGGGAAAAACTTGCTGTGCGTTAATACGGTATAGATTTTGCACGGCGCGAACAAAAACAGGAGCAGTCCTTTAATCGCTTATTTCGTCCTCTATGACATTCTTCTCTGGGTGACGTTCACGTTGAGTGAATAGTTATTTGGACTGTTAATATGTGCCTGAATATGTTCCGCATTTTGAAAGATATGTTTATTAGCATATAATAATAACTTCCAAAACTCAAATTATAAAAATATCATTTCATTTTTAGACATGAATATGAATTCTAGCTGAAGAAGATATGGGAGTTTTAAATGCTTACTGAAGAAGCAATATAAGTTAATTGTTACAGGCTTACTAAGCGCTGTCTCGGGCCTTCTACAACTGCAAGTACAGAAAGAAAAAGGAATTATTGGTGCAACCTTGTAAAAAGCGAAGAAATATCAGAGGTTCATTCAAATTTTTAACGCTCAAATTAAGTGCAGTGGACCACTTTTCATAGATGCTGTAATTAATCTCATTTTGTTCGCATATTGTCCACGCAAAACTTGAATTTTATTGTGTATGTATTGTACACTAATTGGGCTATTACTTTTTTGTAGTTCACTTCAATGTACTTTAAGAGATTTTTCTCTCTTTTGCAGCTTTCAGGCCCTTGATAATATAACAGTCTTTCAACTAATAAGGAACAACGACTATTTTAGTTAATTATGCAGAATCATAGACACAAAAAAAAACAATTCAGTGAAAGAATTATTGAAATCGGATAAAAAATGACGAAGTTATAGCGATTTTAGTGCCGCATTCTCAAAAACGCGCTCTAACATGAACGATACACAGCGCGCAGCGCGAGTGTAGTCCCTGCGCCGCCGTGACAGAAGTGCTCGGGGTTGGATTTGTTTTGGATTTATTTCATAAAATGTCTTCTTATAAATATTATATTGTGCAGACTGGCATCGTGCGTGTTGTGTACCGTGACGTCATCACCAGCTTCGCTGGACGCGGCCGTTTTCAATTTCCGTTTTTTTAAACTTCAATAACTTTGTCATTTTTTGACGGATTTGAGTCATTCAGAAAGAAATTTACTCAGAAATGTATATTGCTTTTGGTCTGATATATTAAATTTGAATATCTTGTAGTAAGATTGTTCTCCATTGGCGGTTCCACCTCAAGCTCATTTTATTCTTTTCCTAAGCAAAACCATCACTTCATGTTAAAAAAAATTTCTGAACACCCCCGAATGCAAAAACAAGTGAAAGAGAAATTCAAAAAAATAAAAAAAATTTTGAACTCTCCCGAATTCATCGAAAGCAAGTGACATAGAAATTGATAAAAACTTTATGTTCGTGCGCGATTCTCGAGTGCTACTCTGTGCGCGACCTCCCCATCTCCGCTCATCTCCCTCCCAACTTTTGGGTGCGCGGCGCCCCAAAAACTACACCGTCTAAACTAGCCCTTTGAATGATTTCATTCAATCTAGAAAATTTGCCAAATTCTTCTTCAGTGTTGGTAGGCTGTGGCCACGAACTACAAATTTGAGATTTGACCAAACTTTACATTTACCATATTTACATGCAGGGTTGAACTCCATGTATACGCGGCTCGAGTTGAAATTGGGTCAACTCGACCACGCTTGGCTGGCGTAGTCGAATCGAAATAGTGTCTTATAAACAAGAATTGAGTAGTCAAGTTGGCACCTAACAGTTGGAATTTATTTTATTCATTCTTTACTAGAAAGTTTTGGTATGTTGTGTATTGATTTTTATTTTGTTTAATTAAACAAAATTTATAACTTCTATAACTTCATCACAAAAAATACCATAAATAATGTTATGTTTAACTGTCACTTCAACTATAGTTGGACCCGTTCTCAACTCAATATTTCAACCCTGCGTGCTCAAAAACACGAGCCGAAAACTCAATTCAATCTCGACTCTTCTGCATGTCAACATGGTAATTGTAGATTTGCAATACTGCGCATCATCTTAAGCAATGTACGCATCTAAGAAAAGTTACTGGCAGAATGAGTACTGGAGCAGGTTCCATCAATTTTCTACCAATGCATTATTTATAGGTAATTCCTTAAGGAAACCAGTAGGAAAGTCGATTATCAGTCGTAAGATCGGGGACCGTTCTTATAGGACAACAAAAGCTGTCGGTATCATCTACATTTTAATATAGGCATGTCATTAGAAAGGAGCACTTTTTTTGAACTTCGAAATGGAACTCTCGTTTTTAGTTCTGACCTTTGTATGATCATAAATGAACAGCTCCGTTTTAGTCCATCATGATCCTAAGTAAAGCTCTCCTTTTTCCTTTTTCTCCTTGAATTCAAATCAATTCAGAGCAAATTTATTTTTAAAAACATTTCGTAAATTCAATTTTATCGACGTTTAGATAAAATGTGATTCTCGCAAATTGCTTAGTTTGCAAAATATTTTCTCAGCCTTTTAATAACTTTTTTTTTAAACAACAAGCATAGCGAGTAAAGGTCTGAGCTGCATAACTATCATACATAAAATAAAATGGGATGTACAAAAAATATGTGAATCATGAACTGCGCACAATTCAATTCTACCTCACTCCTTTATCTCTGTTCCAGAATTTCTCGTTTTGGAATACTCTTGATCCAATACTAAAATCTAACTAAAGTTTTGCGGTTCTTTATTGCTTGTAGAAGGAGCACATTTAATTTTTCGTACTGGGAAATAAATATTTAATTTGTACTTGTTCTTAATAATTTAAAATCATCATAATCTTAAGTCAGCGAGCGCGTTCACTACCACATTGATAACGTAGTAGTAGTGTCAAATCGACTACGCCAAAACGCTCGAGAATACTTCCCAAGCCATGAAACAGAAATCTATATGTGTGCGTGCTTAGTCCGTTTTCTAAAAAGTTCTATATTGATACTTATGGAAAAGTGCCAAACATTGACTTTATATATGCCATAAAGCCTAAACTACTATCCATACAGGAAAATAGTCTTCTAGTAATTTACAGCTTGGTTCCTTACCTTCCCAAAGGAGACACTTCCTATATACCTTACTTAACAAAATAATAAAATAGTTTTGATTACAAAGTAACCTTACCATTTTACGCTCAATACCTCTCAGCTGAGTGATAATTGCATGTGGGTATGTGCAGCCGTAGTCCGAATCTGTAGGCAGCTACATTCGCTTATCAGCCCACAGCACGGCGACATTACAATGATTACTCAGCTGAGAATTTTTGTTTGAGGAATCGTAGTCATTTGGTAAGATAATTTTTTTTAAATAATTTTGTTAGGAAAGGTATGAAAATTTTATTACGGTTCGGAAGATAAGACAGCAAGCTTAAGAATAACACGACGCCATTTTTATACCCTAGATGAAATCTATAGGGGTATACTAAGTTTGTCATTCCGTTGTAACACCTCGAAATAATGATGGTAGAGCAAAATGGATTGGACACCCACGCATAATATTAAAAGTTTTTTGATTTTTGCATGTCCGTCCGTCCGTCTGTGCACACGATAACTCGAGAACACGTATACTTTGAGAGCTGGAATTTTGTACACGGACTTTTAAAAAAAAAAAGTAAAATTAAGTTCGAAAATGAGACAAATCGGGCAACTCCTTCTTGGGGTTGCCATACAAAACTTTCGTTTTCCACTATATATTTGGACAGTGCCTGAGAACGCATCGATATAGAGAGCTGAAATTTGGTACGTGGTGTTTTCTTTCTACTAGCAAGTAAAATTTCAAAAATGGACTAAATCGGGCAACTCCTTGATGTTGCCATATAAAAATTTAGGATTTTAACGTATACTGTGAAAACGATCAGTCCAAGACATTTTTATTATACCAAAAACTTCTTCAGAATACGAAATCCTATAAAATTGGTTATAATCATTTTTTCTGTCCGACAAACCGTTCTAGAAATATATGCGAAAAACCACTTCAAAAATCAAACTTGCATAGATCGATGATCATTTATACGAGCATTCATCTAGGGTATCATAAGAATTGGTCTTAGACCAATTCTAGCTTTTTTACTTGTTCTGTATAATAATAGTTTAGCGGAGGAGCTATTCAAATCAAACTTTTGTCACTTTTACATAAGAACACTGCAAATATTTTAGAATGTAAGGACTACGTTGGGCCTCACATGTGGTAGGGAGGGAGTCTGTTTCATGGCTTGTGAAGTATTCTCGAGGGTTTGACTGCGCTCGACTATTTCGTACATTCAAAGTACGGAGTGATCAATAGTCATAGTCAAGCATAGTCGTAATAGAAATCAAAAACAAAATATCATTTTGATATAATGAAGATGAGAAGTAGAGCCATAGTTGCATTACATTCCCCTTCATAGTTTAGAAATAACAATGACCATGCCATCAAAACAGGCAAATAAAAACCAAAAAGTCCAGTACAGGTAGAAAACCTTGATACCTCCAGAAAACTGGTGAGAACCACAAGTAAATCAGAGAACAAAACCAAGAATCACCACACAGAGCTAATCCAATATATGTATATGTGTCAAATAGCAGGCAGTGCGAAACTAGGTCAACAAATATATCCTGATTTTTTTTATGATTACTGGCAGTGTTGGTGCGGCCCTGATATCATCCGGCAATGTATTAAAGATTTATGCAGCGGAGGTTAATAGTCCCTGTCACCTTCTTTTTGTTATTGGCCTGACCTATATTATATCATTTCTATTCCTTGTAAAGTGTTCATGTATATCCTGGTGCTGTGCAACTACCAGATTCGACCTTATTAACCTGATAAACAAATAGAGAACTAGTGTCCCACGGCAATCGGAACAGTGCTTTTAATGCCCTATTATTAATTAGTATTTTTTCTTTATTTTTTTAACCCTAGCGAGCAATGCGACCATTTGATGATACTGTAACAAATGCGCGACAGAAAGTGCGCATTGTACACCTAGTTCGCTACATGTCCCTGCAAGTTAACATTCCTTCTTAGGATTCCGATCAGGGGAGTTAGTTTTCTTTTCAGGCTCCCTATATGCTGTAACGACCATAGTTTATCATCAATCAATAATCCCAGGTAATTGATTTCTGCAGTTCTCATCAAATATTCCGTGCCAATTATTTATTTATTTGTTTTTCGGTAAAAGAAAGTTCCATTAATAATAAGTATGTAGTAGCCATTGTCTAAATAATATCTTGAAGAAATTCTATCGAGAAGAGCTGGTCTTTTCAGTGTGGCAAATAACTTATTTTCCCCGCGAATATTCTTTGATATTGATTGATTTACAACTCTAGACTACGTATTTTTATTCATAGTGAATATTAAATGCAATTATTTAATTCAAATTGGCTTCATTTGATGGTAACATTAATATCTGCTTTGTTCTTCTGCCTGAAAAGCATATACTTGGTTTTCTTCTCGTTTATTATTAGCTTATTCCTTTCAGTCCACTTCCCAAATACCTTAAAGTCATCGTTCATCATGCGTTCCAGGCCAGCTGCATTTGAAGCTTTAAACAGAATATTAGTGTCATCCGCATAAACATGATACTCGCCGACTAGATCCGTGTATTGCAGGTTATTTATATATAACAAGTACAGCAGCGGGCCCAAGACTGAACCCTGGGGAACGCTACATGCTGACATGAAAGAGCCTAGTCCTAATTTCACGCGCCGTTAAATAACTACCCAAGAAATCATTAACCACATCTCGCACTCCCAGCCTGTCCAGAAAACCCGGCATCAGACCATGATGAACAGTGTCAAAGGCCTTTGTCATGTCGAGAAAAATTGCACCCACATAATATCCCTTATCCAAACAATCATTAATCTTATTTAATGTCTCCGCTGTGGCCAATTCCGTGTTACTCTGAGGCAGGAACCCAAACTGGTTTCTATCAAAACCCCCGTTCGCTTCAAAAAACTTGCTAATCCTGGTTTCTATAATTTTCTCGTATATTTTACCAATATTACTCAACAGTGCCATAGGCCTGTAATTAGGCATTTCTCTGAAGTCACCACCTTTAAATACTAGCTTTATAAGATTGTTTAAGGCAGAAGGGGAAAATGCCACTCATTGATTCATTTATCAACTGTGTAAGAGCAGTCACATCTGCAATGTCCTCTACCCTAATACCATCGTAGTCTGGGGCCACCTGCCTTTTCAAATCTCCAATTACACCTTCCACCTCTTCCATAGTTGGAGCTAGCATAAGCATCGAGTTCGATATCATGTTATTTTCCACCAGGGTGAAATCCCTAAATTTTCAAATCCATATCGAATATATTCGATCATATATCATCTAAAAGCTGCATACCACACCAAAAAAGTGAAAACAAACCAAAACTAAATTATTTACTCCAAACCTTTATGGAAATTTCTAATTCTTTATTTATATTCATAGCAAGAGAAAGCGAAGGAGGAGAAAGAGGAGCAAGAAATAGAACAAGAAAATGAATATGAAGAACAAATTGACGACGATGAAAATGCAGAAGGCGATGAAAATGTTGAAGATGTCGAAATCGCAGAGGGCGATGAAAATGCTGAAGACGTTGAAAACGTAGAAGGTGATGAAAATGCTGAAGACGTTGAAAATGTAGAAAGTGATGAAGATGCTGAAGGCATTGAAGATGAAGAAGGCGACGAAAATGGAGATGGTGATGAAAATCCTGATGATAACGAAGAATTTGACGAAGCACTAGAGGAAGAGGAAACTGATAAGGTCAATGAAGAGAGTGCTATTAGCGGTAATGGAAAGAAAGAAAATGAAAAAACAAAGAAGGAACTGGAGCTTACTTTCAGTGAGGAAGCGAAAAAAATTATCGATGAAATTATGCAGACGAAAATAAAGCTAAGTGATGATACAGAAAGTCTTATATTTTCAAGAGGGCCGCGCTATCGGTATAATTGGCCAATTAATTGTCATTTGTGCTCTGTGGCGCACATATTAAATGCGGCGGAATTAAAAAAGCATATTAATGATAAAGCGCATCAAGCAAAGCTTACCGGAGATCCGCCAGATGCTGAAACTTTCCGAAAGCCATTTATACAACCATTCTGTAAACCGCTTACAAGTCTAAATAATCCGATTAAAATTTTTCCGGGTGAAATTATTGAG
The DNA here is from genome assembly GCA_963930735.1 of Dioctria linearis. Lineage (NCBI taxonomy): Eukaryota > Metazoa > Arthropoda > Insecta > Diptera > Asilidae > Dioctria > Dioctria linearis. The sequence goes on from OZ005740.1 coordinate 20,055,392, forward strand.
AAAAGTAAGTTTTTTTTTTAATTTTTTTTTATTAGAGTCATAACACGACATTTTGTCAGTTACTCCGGATTTATATGATCGCTTGCAAAAAATTGAAGAATTTGAGTTCAGAAAACCATCTTGGAAGGAGCTTTTAGATATTCTAGAGGATGAACCAGTACAGGAGTACAATATGAATGCACCAGTTTTAGGATTGAGCTATGTATTGAAATTTAGGAATCCTTTTAGTGTCATCGACTACTTTTGTTTGCTGTGTAGGACTAAGTGTAGTGGAGATGCTTATCAACACCTGGTTGGAGGTGTTCATCAAATGAATTATATTGTAGGAATAATAGTTCTTGACTAAATTAATTTCAAGTTACTCACTACATTTCTTTCTAGCACAAACACTTCCCGATCATGTATAAAAATGTTAAGGAAGCTTTGGGTGCATTAAAGCCAGAATCTCAAAAAGAGAGATGTATTCGTTCAATATTTCGCAAAATCTATCGCAAGTTTGAGGAATTAAGAGGTTTTCGGAAAATCCATATAATTCTTTTTAAAGATTATAAAATGGGAAACAAGGAAAAATTTAGAAAATTTCAATTTCGAAAACTTGTTCACTATGCAGAGAATATGCTTGAAATTCCGGAAAAAGATATTGATGATTGGATTGAAAAATGTAAAAATGGCGAAGTTATAATTGAGCCTGATCCAGTGACTCTTAGGAAGCCTAAGAGAGAAAGCCGTGATGCCGCAGCCGGTGATGCTTCTAGTAGAAAGCGTCGGCAAACTTCACCTCGAAGGCGTGATTCATCACCACCACCACCAAGAAAAATGTACTTAAAACTGTTAAATTTTGTTAAATCTTCTGTTTTCACTTCCTCTTTTGATCAGGGCTCGCGATGAATCTAGTCGCTTAGATGACACTTCCAGTAATTGGGATAGATATAGAAGAATGTTGGGTGCAGCATTAGATGACATTGATCGGGAATTCGGGGAGTATGAAGGGGTTCCGGAGAGTCATCCTGATTATGAGGTTGAATGGAGAAAATATTGGAGACGTCGATCTAAAGATCTTGAGAAAGGTTTGTATAAGCTTAATTTCAGATTTGATATATCCGTCGTTTCTATTTTAAATGTTAATTAAATTAACCAAGGCGAGGGCCGTTTTTAATTACTATTATGATATATAGGTGCATTCATTTGAATTTCAATGATTCTTTTTTTCCAACATATACTGTCGCATTGGATACAACTGAAAGTAGTAAAGAATTTAACATAATTATTTTGTTAAAATTATTTTTGAAATTATATCTCGAAAACCTGTGAATATTTTTCACAGAAATTTTGTATGTATAATTCCTCTCATCATTACGATAGTATTTCTATCTCGGATTTTACAGTAGACGACAGAAATCAGGACACTCTTTAAAACTATATTCGAAGCATATTTTCGAACGAACTTCTTAGCTGTTTTGTATTTATAAATAAGGTGTTATGAATAAAGTCAAAGTAGTACTCAAAGCTAAATAAAATACTCGTGAGGATGATCAAAGAATTTAAAAAATACATTCGAAGTCATTATGGATAAAATGTTAGTAGTAAATAAAGTAAAACTGCGTCAATCCTAATCCTAATAATTCTGAAATAAATATAAGGGAAAACAAAACTCAATTCCAAAGTATTTTCTGTTGAATTAATTATTGCTACATTTACGGAAATCTTCCACACAATGTAAGTTGACTCATCTTTTATGAAAAATCTCTTTAAAGATTAAAACTTTGAAGTTATAGCTTACAGTTGTTGTTTAAACGTTTAGATTAACACTTTCACGGCCGCACTTTCACGCAAGTTTCTTCTCCATGAGCCAGCACTTCTTGCTGCAAATCCGATCATCTCCGATTTGGATGAAACTTTTACAGGTTGTAGGGAATACCAAAACTGCTCATCCATATTTTTTTGTTTCCCCCTACCCCGCCCTTCACTAGGGAGTGTTAGAAATTTCGTGATTTTACGATGAAACATCATTTTCAAAAATGGAGCAACGGATTTTTCTAATCAAACGCCAAATGAAGCTTAAACTTTATATACAGAGTGTTTCCACATAGGAGGTCAATAGAACAAGAGGTGATAGTACTCACCTAGCCAAACAAAAAAATGTGCGGCAGAGGGGGGGGGGGCAAACACCCATTTAGGAGTTACAGTGTGATTAAGAAAACAAAACACCCTCACCTAAAATTCATAGGAGTTAAGAGTTCATTGTAAGCAGAACTTTATGGTCTTTCCAACGACTGCTCAAGCAGTTCCGCACCCATCTCCTCTCAGGAGTTATGGGATCTAAAATAAAAATTTCGGATTTTCTTAAATTTTTTTTTCTTCAAAACATAACTTTTTTCATAAAAACTGTGGAATCTTTAATTTTACCTGTTACACCCTATGTGCTATCTGTATGCGCTATTGGATCTACCCGACATAAACCCATGTTGGTTTGAGGAAAGCAAATTTTAGGAGGAAATTGATAGCTGAGAGTAAATGATAGATTCGAATAATTTGGGCATGCAAAATAATTTTACAATAGGTCTATAGTTAGAAATTGCTTGCAAAGTACGAGGGAAAAGGGAATTCTTTGTTACCGATGTTTATAGGATATTATCAGACTTGAAATCTATTATATACTTTGAATATCTAAAAATACAAATCACTGTGTAACAAAGAATCGAACAAGGGAAGCACAAGAGAATACATTCGTTTTAATAAATTTCCATCTACATACTTACAAACACATAGCGAATTATATATGAACCGATCATGCCAAATGCAGTGTCCTTATAGGAATTCCATTTACCTAAGAGGAATTGCTCAGTACTTTCACCAAGTAACTTAAAGGAAATTAATTAGATAAACCACCAGGAAATTAATGGAGGCAACTTTCGATCTGTTCGTTCATTTGAAATTGATGTTAGGTTGTTAGATGTTTGCTACAGTTAATTTAAATTTATCCAATATTCTTGGACTGTTCTATTTGTACATACCTAACTAACTGAATCTTTAATTCATCACTCCGTGAGCGCGTTTAGGCGGAGACCAAACCGGTCAAAATTACCAATTTTTCCTCCGCATAATTACAAACCATACCGGAATGGTTGGTATTTTTACATGGTTGTGACCAAACGCTACCAATTCTTCCAAACTGGTTTGGTCTCCGCCTAAACGCGCCCCGTGTTAACCCTCGATTTCATTAGATTTTAATGAAGTCAATTTGGTTTTGCGTCTAAAATCACGGTGAAATAATTTGTGGTTCGTACTAATTTAAATTAAACGCTTCAAAAACAAAAATACTTTGAAATTAATTTTATCCTTAGCCTTTTCTCGAATTAATCTAATAAAAATTTGTGGGTAAAACAATGGTCAGTTCACAGAAGTAAATATTTTGACAAAGAACAAAAAATACTAATTTTTTGTGTTGGAGTACATATTTACTTATGTTGTGCTAGTTTTTATTCATATTACTTTTTTCAAATTACGCTCTTTAATTTTTTTATTTCATTTATCAATTTGTAATTATTTTTCCTACAGTCTAATTAAATTAATGATAAGCGGTAGCTAATTTATGGTTCCTACGCCTTGGTTTGTCTTACAAAAAAAATTTCAGAATAAAAATAAAAGCTCTCAAATAATAAATCGAATAGGCGAATAATAATAACTTAATAAATTTTTATAGATTTTGTTGCGCTTTACGAAATTTTGTGAAATTGAATACTATATATATAAAAAAATAAAATCTATTTCACAGAATTTCCTCACAAATAGATTTTAGAAGTCTTAAAAACAAAAAATCTTTTAAATAAGCAATAATAAACATAATATAGAAGTTAAGAAAAAAAAATTAAATCGATTTTCTCCATTTCTTTTTCACTTGCTAGATAATATCGACCCAAGTTATTACGATTTTAAGCCCGAATGGTTAGAATATTGGGCTGGTCTCTTGAAGGACTTACATAAAAAGGAAGTTTCAAAATGTAAATTTGAAATCAAACGGAAATTACGTTTACCTTATGATAAACGATCGCCAAGCCCAATAAGGCGAAGAAGATTACGATCACCACGAAGATCTCGTCCACGTCCTCGTAGATCACCATCTCCGGAACCGTCTTATCGCGAAAGGAGGAGACATTCGAGATCTCCAAGAAATTATGATCGTTCTCGTCCACGTTCACGTGATGAAAGAGATGAGGAAACTTCATATATTGCGGGACCCCCAGAACCTTTGGGTGTAATATCAGTTTTAAGACAATTGACGGTACTTGAGGATCAACTGGGTAGCTTAGGACCAAAAGCTCTTGAATATCTAAGCCGAGCTGTATTATTTGAAAAGGTACATTGGAAACATTGTGAAAATATCCTATTTTTCTACACAAAATTTAATGTTATGCATATGGGTGATATTTAATCGGATGCTTAAAAAACAAACAACAAAAAATGTACGGTGGTATGTATTGGAACAACCGAAAAACAGTTAAATAGCATCACCCTACACTGTCGTTTAACAGTAGCTTGGCTATGATTATCATCAACATTATTATACAAGGCAGATCAACCTACTTTGGATTTTTAACTTGCCTATATGAATATTAACAATAGAGGAAAGTTATGACTGAGATTTTATTTGGTAAACGATTACAAATTTTCTCGTAGAAAGGAACATGAATAAGAATGTGGTAATAAAAATTCCATCCAAGATACAGATTTACAATATTTAAGGAGAGGAAGCTCAGATATAGTATATATATATATATATATAATTCAGGAGGAGCTACAATTAAAATATTCGAAAGTTTACCAATAGCTGAGATACCTATAGGCTTGTTCCACCAATACATACTAATGGGTATGGAATAATGCAATTATATTGGAAATACACTTAGCATGTCGTTATATGGCCTTGCGATTATAAATATATACGAAGGCATTAATAAAACGATGCTTTGGGTATTAATTCTTAGAAGCGTTGCAAACAAATCACCAACACCTAGATAGGAAAACTTATCTAGAATTTCATTAAAAAAGTATGATCGACGAAAAGGCTTTAAACGATCAGATCGTTTTCGAAAGGAGCAGCTTGAATATTTTATATTCAATTTATAAAATTTTGTTTTATTTTGAACAAAATAAAGGTAAATCTTTGACGTCTAGCATTTGGAAAGGTGCCTATTAAATTTGACGGAAATTTTTAAACTATTTCAAGCTTTTCTGATATTTTCTGTAAAATTTTATGACAGCCGTCATATATTGCAAACGGCTTCAGACTTTGGTCTAAACTAAAGTTAGGTGATTTTTTTTTTTATATAATTTCCTCGTAGGGTTTCACAATCATCTGGTATTTTATTTGCAAAACTACTCTTTTTTGATATTTTTATACATACATGGATGAGAATTTAACAACGTGCTCTATCCAATCGAGCGATTTTACCATATACTAAAGATATCTCATATTTCGATCTCCTCCTTACCTTAATGTCAATTTATATTGGCCTCTGAGGCTGCTTTAGTTATCTTCTAAGTTGTTCAATATTGGAACCTGAAACACAGTCTTTCAGGTCCCTATTTACCATCAACTGAGTACTGTATGCAACCGCAAGATAAATTTATCATTATATGGTGCAGTTTTTTTTTTTTTTTTTTTTTTTCTAAAACTTCGTTCAGATATCCAATTTTAATAAAAGAGTTCTTGACTGTTCAATTAATACATACAAGAATTTGAGTATTTTCATGTATTTATTTATTTTTTGCACATATTTCTCTTTTACGTGGGTAATATCGTAAATACATGTGCAATTAAATAAATTTGCTTTTATAATTCACAATAAATCGCTCTGATTCCTGACAAATGCTTTAAGTCGATCTACAAAAACTTGAAACCACTGAGGAATAAAGTAAGATGTCAATTTCACATAACAGCATTTCTGGGATTCTAATAGCCGGGTTCGCAGAGTACTTGGATCATTCATATTGTTGATTTTTTCACACATTGTGACTTCTGCGTTATATAACTACAGTGAAAACTCTCTATAACGAAACCCAAAGAACCGAGCAATTTCTTTCGTAATAAAGAATGAGTAAAAAAATGGCAATGGCAACATAATATGTGTGTATGGACAAAATAAATCACAATAAACGGGTATCAGACATCAGGTTACCACTGATTGACTCGGTGGTACCTAAAGTCTGAATTACATGCAGGACAGCGAAAGCAAACCGTTCCCATTGGTTGAAAATGAGAAGCGGATTGGTAATATAAAGCATCCCGGACGCACCGAGTCAGGTAGTTGTCAATAAAGGTAATAATCACAATAAACAAAAGAAGAAGTTCACAAGGCATACCTAGAACTTTAGACACTTCCTACCGAAAATATCGGTACCTTTGGGAGCATCTGAGAACCAATCACAAACATTGTTTTGCGGATTTTTTCGCTATAGAGAGTGAGTCACTTCGTTACAGAGAATGAATTAGGCGAACCAACCAAATTTAATGACAGAACGCATGTTTACGAATTAACCGACGACTACTGTTTCTTACGGTCTCAACATATTCTTGTGTGTGCAGAATTTCTACAGAATTAAGTAGTATCCTGGCTGATCTTACCGTGCGAAATTCCGTACATAACCTCATACCGATATATTCCATTGCTCCCACATATTTCATATATTACACATATCTCTAAATTGCTCATGTGTGTTTTTCTTTTACCTGTTTATCCTTTCTGCTAAAGTTTGACAGATTTTAGTTTACTTCACTACCAATTGGTAAAGCTTATTTCAAAATGGTTCTACCTGTCGCTTAGTATGTTGGGGTTTTTTACTGATTTTAATCAAAGCTGTGCTTTACAATATTATTATTATTGATAAATTTTTTACGTCCATCCTGTCGGTCGCTAATATTTTTTTATGTGAGACTAATAGCTGCAGTGAATTTTAACTATTCAGTGTCGATTTTTATTTATAGCGGTTTTCTTTGTAATCGACATTGTTATGAATTGGATGTCTTAACATTTATCACAGCTTTGTTTTCATTGAATTCCTAATTCTATATCAGGTAGCTATCGCAAGTGCACTTTTTGTTTATTTCCCGAGATGAGAATGCTGGGTAATCTGCAAATATTTTATTTTGTTATTACACCTAAAACAATCTAGACTACTTTATTCTATGAGATCTTATGGTGTTAAGTCCAGAAGCTGATTAGATTCAATCAGAACGAACACTTAGTCCTGTTAAACAATAGACGATTAGATTTTTCGTAATTTGAATTCATTTTTCAGCATCCATCACATAGGTTTATACTGTCGATTTCATTTTGATCGAGAGAAATCTGAAAATTTCGTCAAATTACAGAAATAAAAAATTATTATTCTTTCAAAATGCTAGACATTAAAAGACACCGAATCAGCAACACATTCAGAACGAAAAGTAATGAAAAAGGGAATGCAAGAGAATTTTTCATTCTCAAAAACAACTTTCATAGTTAAAAGAAAGACAGAGCATTATTCGAAATTCGGTCGTTTCGTTCAAATTGCAATGATAATCAGGTACTTCACTAAACTATTATTAAAAGAAACACACTTTATTAACAAGTTGTCTAGATTCAGTTAAGTATGATCTTATACTATAAAAACAGAAAAAAAATGTATGTATCGCATTTCAAGATTAAATATTAACAATTCTCCCTTTTACAGGAACGTAACAAACCGGCTGATGAATTGATGAGAGAAAAGGAATTTTACGTATTCTTCGTAACAGCTAAAGAAAAACTTAAAGGTCAGCTCATGGCCAATATTGTTGAAAGAACTAAAATTAAAGCCGCCAATAATGCTGTTAAAGATCTTGAAATACTTTTGAATATGTTTGAAGATTATATGAGACAAAATTCAGGCAGAAATCCATTTACCAACAATAACCCACCTATTCCTATTCGCCCTCCGCCGATGCATTACATGGGTGGTGGTGGTGGTAACCAAATGGAAAATGTTCGTCCCGGACGTAATGTATTTGATGCACCAAATAATAATCAAATGAATCAAATGAATCAAATGAATCCTGTTATCAGAAGAATGCCAAGACAAATGGAAGGTGTTCCACCACCACGTAATCAATATAATCCTCCAAATATTCAAAGTGAAAAAGTGTCAAATGATGATGATATGATGGAAGCTCCACCACCACCACGCAATTTATTTAATGTTCAAAATGACGGCGATAATAATAATCAAGAAATTGATAGCGCTCCTCAGAGACGCAATCAATTCCATCCTCCGAATAATGATTTTAGAGGTAATAAGAGTAATATGAATCAAATGAATGAATCCTTTGCTCCGCCGCGCAATCAACAACCTCAATTCTATGCTCCCATGAATGATCCGAGGCAACGACCATATCAACCGCAGGGCAGTGTAAACTTGGGTAGACCACAACAACCGAATCAATATTCTGGTGGAAAAGGTGGCATTTGGCAAAGTGGAGCGAATCAAAGTTTTCGCAGCAATCCAAATTTTAGTGCGCCAACTTATGGAGGTAATTTCATACCAAATACGAATTATCCAGGAAATCCAAGTGGAATGGGAATGATGAATGTTTCTGGCATGGGTGGTGGTGGCGGTAGAGGTGGCTTTGCTGGTGGCTTTAGAGGGAAAGGTAATCCGGTTGGAAATAATACATTCAGAGGTGGAATGCACCGTGGATTTAACAATTAAGATATTTGCTTGTGCTTCTATATTTGATTATGAGCAAAATATGTATGCAAAATGTCTTTTTTTGCGTTTTTTTAAAATAGTTTCATCAATAAACAGTTTAAATGTCGAACAATATTTCGTTATTATTTTATTACGTAAATAAAAATTATTTGTATTTACCTTTCTTCCCGTTTTTCCACATTACCAACGGTAACGGAGATGATCTCATTGGCGTTTTATTAATTTCGGTGATGTGATGACTAGCTCCTTTCTTGTCAATGTTATACGTATTCAATATTCAAAATGTAGCCGTTTTCAAGTTTTTTTATGCCTCTGTATAAAGATATTTTTGATAGTAACGTATCATAATTAAGCATAGAAATGTAATATGAGAGATTAGAAGAAAACGTTGAAAAGAGAAGGTGTGATGTCTCTTTATTTTTGCTTGTTTTCTTTCCATTCGCCAATGGTTGTGGAGTATCTTATAAAAGAAGAACAAATTTATATTAACGTAGAGATACAAGCGACAGATCTATATGGAGCTTCTAAGTACTTGTATCTCGACCAAGTGAGAGCTGAGAAGTTCAAAGTTTTATCTTAATATAAGTAACGATGAAATCACCAGAACTGCGGACAGCTCTATCGAGGGTGCCTTAATTAGCTTAGAGCTAAAAAGCTCTATTTCAATCAGGCAATGGTATGAGAGCTATAATAAAATACACCTGGGATTATGATTATGATTCTGATTAAACTCTGATTTTATTTATCAAGTTACAGGTCTTTTATACATTACCAAAATCGCTTACTTCATCATTATGCATGTAAAAATTAAATATTCATTACAATGTATGATCCATTCATGTAGTAAAACTCGCAATTTTTTTGTTTTAATATTTTTCATTGGATGGATGTTTATTGTGTGCATTTGTGTGTGCTTTAGAACAGTATGGAACTCTACATATTTTGTTGTGTGCATTAGATCAATGCACTTATGCTCTACAAAGGTATTATTTCTTTCCCACCCATACTAAACACGTTATGTTAGATGTAAATGTTTGATACTTGGATCAGGACATCCTATTCTTTTATTATACACGGTGCTCCATGGTACAAAAATTTAGAGAGAACCGTTTGATAAAATCATCTTGAATATCTTCAAAATCCTTTCAAACTATTAATAATAATATACATACATCAAAGATAGCATAGTGGAAAGCGCGAGTAGCAACGTATGAGGTTGTAGCCCAGGAAGAGTAGCTATTGGTGCACTCCCAAAGGAAAAGCGGCCGTTCGCAATAATACACCTTCCCGAGGAGCCCGAGAAGAATTATTCCTAGGACAGACCAGCTTTCACATCCAGTATCTACAGCGACATATAGATCTAAATCAAAGAACCATAGTGTAATACATGCCACGATATTCGGCCAAGTTTATATATACATATTATGTACACGTTGTCGCATAACATAACCTAGTTTTAGTATGACAATTTTTCTATATATGTACATATATATTACTGTGATTGAAAGCACAGAATTTTACTTCATACTTATATACGTTGCATAACAGTTCTAGCATGATAATTTTTATATACAGGATGTCCCTTATGTCCTTATGTGGTCAGGCACCCGAAGGCTATGGATAGGTCATGCTTAGTCAAACAAAAAATTGTATTGGTGTGGGGAGGAGAATCAACGGTTTCGGAGAAACGGGACTTAAAAATATTTCGGTATGTGTTTATATATCACCCTGTAACTTCTAAACGTTACGATGATTTAAACTTTGCTGTATAGATAATCGTTAAATCTTTCCAATAATCTATCATTTTTTCCCTCTTCCTCTGCGTTTTGAAGTTATGGCTCAACAAAATTAAAATTTTGGAATTTGTACTCGTTTTTTTTATTTAACTACTATTTTTATCAAAAAACACGTCATCAATATCAATTTTTCATATTGAATTTAAAAAGCCCAAAAGCTTAGCTTTAAAATGACCTATCACACTCTGTACCCAAAATTGAACCATTTGCATTATTTGCACTTTTTCTATATTTGCACTTTTTCTTAAGCATCTCCAGCGAAAATGGCTGAAAAAGTTCAATAGTGCCAGAAAGTAGGCAATTATCTTTTGGAAATTACCTTTTTTAGCCATTTTCGCTGGAGATGCTTAAGATTAAAAAACGCAAAAAGGGTGACATTTTGGATACAGCGTGTAATAGGTCATTTTAAAGCTAAGCTTTTAGGCTTTTGAAATTCAATATGAAAAATTGATATTAATGACGTGTTTTTTGATAAAAATATTAGTTAAATAAAAAAAAAACGAGTAAAAATTTCGAAATTTTAACTTTGTTGAGCCATAACTTCAAAACGGAAAGGGTGAGGATGGAAAAAATTTATATAACATTGGAAGGGCGCAACGAATATCTACTACCAAAATTTAAATCATCATCATAGGGTGTAACGTTCAGAAGTTACAGGGTGATCTATAAAAGAATACCCAAATATCTTAAAGTCCCGTTATCTCGGAAACCGTTACGATCCCCCCCCCCCCCCCCCCCCCCCCCATACAATTTTTTGTTTCTCTAAGCATGACATATCCGTAGCCTTCGGGATGCCAGACCACATCTATATACTGCATTGATCGAAATCACAGAAGTTTAGTACATAATCATACGTTGCGTACCACAACCTAGTTTTACCATAAACAAAAAATTTTATATACATATACTGCTTGGATTGAAATCGCATAATGCTACCATATATACATCATTGCATATTCGAATCAGATTTTTACTATGGCAGCTTTCAATATCAGAGCCTTATTATATCTATGAACCGTGTATGAGCACAGGGTGGGTAGAGTTAACATATTTTGAATAGATGACACACGGAATTTGTGTTACGATACAGCAGTATTGTGCCATATTGTACAGGGAGCCCCAGTCAGATATTATATAGATTACCTTGCATTTTTGTTATAATTTTCTTTACAGGACTATGGTTGCTCCAAAAGAGGTAGCAAGTAACACTATCTGGGATTTACCACCTAAATTTGTGGCGGAAGTTGTGCACATGTAAGCAATAGATTATGTTCGTTACCATTTGTAAAATGTCAATACAGGTTTAGGATGATCTTAGGTCAAGGGGAGAAGCCCAAGTTAGTTAGAGTATTAAGTTAGAAGTTACAACGAAGTTATTGTTCTGTCTAAATACCGACACTAGCCTTGATGATAAATCATTTATTATAACGTAGTGAAATGAATTGCTAGAATCTTCTTATTTCCTCCCTCACTTTCCTGGAGCCCTCTATCAACTGCGATAGTCAGCACAGGGACACTGAAATAATTTGCTGCCCTCAGCGTCAAATGGGTGGAGTGGGCAAAGCAGCCGCAGGCACGTCACCTGGGCCTTCACGTAAGTAAGGGTCCCTTCTGGACCGGATGTGTGCGACGGCTTTTGTTAGGCACGAAATTTTTTTTGTGTATGGCAGGTTTTCGTGACCCCCCCCCCACACACACCGCCAATAGCCAAGGCGAGTTAGCGTGCCGCCCTGTATGTCAACGCGGTCTACCGAGTGATCTGTCAGCTCATGCTGGCAGTCTGGACTTCACGTCCAAGCCAATCGCTCAGCATAGATCCATAACAATGTAAAATCTCTATCAAGTAAAATTCTCATTTTTCTCGTAAATATCAGAATCCAAATCCAAAGTAAAACGAATGTAAACAGAAGGATATGATTACAACAACAAACATTGGAATACTTCTCTAAATATTGCAGAAAAACGTGTTTCCACAAGAGCGTGGGAGCATTTTATGAAAGTAAAATCTGAAAACTCCGCTCCTTCTCATTTATTTACAAAAATGAATCATTTGCCATTCAGTTTCGTTGCATGTAATCTGCGTTTTAACATTTTTTGTCATTATTCATAAAAATTTCAAGGAGTTTGATTTTTTTTGCCTTTTCTAGCCGTGTACATTTTAAATATAAAACAATCGGAAAACTCTTCTGTGTCATAACTTATTATTGAGTTAACTTTGCCAATAGTAATCACCTAAAAAAAAAAACAAAAAAATCAACCGTCGGAGTTACAGAGTAATTAAGGAAATATGCTGGGTTTTCGCAAAACATCTGCTGAAAAAGTACAGTGTCAAGAGCTGATTGTATACAGAACTTCATGGTCTTTCCAACGACCGCTCAACCAGACGGATATTTGTTATGGTCGTAGCGTACTGCATGTAGCAGTATGCTACACTGAGAATTACTGCAGCAGGTATGCCGGCCAGCTGCCATACCGACAGTCCGCACACTCAATCTCGAAGAATCTTGCCTGCTGTTGGAGAAGAAGAAGACAATCGTCTCTGTCTTGTCAAATCTTCCACCCAGTGAACAAGTGAAGTATTGTGTTAAGTCCCAATGTGGGCTTAGCATAAAAAAGGGGGGCAGGTGCCGGTTTTGGAAATGATAAGACAGAATGATTTTTCAAACTAACAGAAATTCACTATTTATTGACTGATATATTTTACAGATTACAACTTCAGGTACAAAATAATCCAATTTTTACATTAACTAATTTCAATTCATTAATTTAAATTCACTATTTCTATTAAATTCTATTATTACCTCTAATATATTTATTCAAACCTTATTTTTATTTCTTGACCTCCACTGGCGGCGATATTTATTCATTAATCTGTGGATCAGAAGAAAGAAAGATTAATTATTAATTATAGAAAATAAAAAGCTGAGGTCGGGGTGACAGAATAAGCGTCACAGATCTGCTCAGACTAATTGTAGCTGGGTTCAAAGACTCCCAGAATATGGTGCTGAAGTATTATTAAGTTTATATAAAAATATTAGTATAAATGGGAGTCATAAATACTTCCCTTGGTTTTGTTAATCAAGACTTAATTTGGTTTAAGAGCCACCGATCTGTCTTGTCGCTTGGTCAAATCGCAAGTGATTTTATATTTCCAATCGCTCGCTATTTATAGGCAGAAACACAATAGAAATTGTGTCTGCCGGTGGCGTTGCCAATGACGCCCGCGCCTTTGCGTGAATTTTTACGTATTTGGTCCCCAAATGGCGTCATCGTGTGAATTTTCATGCATTTGGTCCAAAAATGGCGTCATCATAGTTTTAATCGGAATACTTTGCTATGCTATGGGCTGCCATATTGGAAATGTCAAAGTGGTTCATGGCAGATGTTTTGGTAAGTGTTTACATTCTTTTTAATGTTTATGTTATTTATTTCATTAATGATTTGTTTTCTATTTCTTTTTAGGTGGTGGAGACATGACTGTGGCGCGGGATTTCTTAACTTATTTAATGAGTGAGTATTTGTTTCTTGGTAGAGTCTCAGATCGTTTAAAATTTGTAAATGATCTGAGATTTTACCATTTGTTGATTTTGTAAATACCAGTATTTGTTTTTCTTTTTAGATTTTTCTTCTGGGTGCTTCGTGGGATAAATATTAATTTCATCGCGGGAATTATTGCCGATGATCATCGTGGGATTTATTATTGAAAAAAGTGTGTGAGTTTTTTAGTATATAATTTTAGTTTTAGTTTAATTGTTCCGCGACGGAACAATTGAATTCGAGAATTTGTCCAAAAACATCGGCCAGGAAACTAACCCTGTACGTAAGTTCAAAAGCTTTTTCATCCGTATTAATATTCTATTGAAATTTGTTGAAATTATTTTCCTCTTATCAGACGAAAATCTGAAAAATAGCGTCCGATAGCATCGACACCTCACTTATAAAAAACTATCAAACTGAACGCCCTAACGCCAGTTGCTTCTGCATCTATTATATTGTTGCGAGCGTGGCCTTTGGTTCGTTATTTAAAACACAATATTAGATATTTAATATACAAGTTCTTTATTTCACTTCAATCATATAAAATTCAGAAACATTCATTTAATCAACTCAACTCTAATTATCGCTAATACTATACTTGCAATTATCGCAATCCAATTACTACACCTTCGCTTCTTTATTACTTTCACTTCTTAACACTGCAACGTCTAAGACAAGACTTTTTTCCTGGCGATGACAACTGTTATATTTATACCCTAGAAACTCTCCGGATTATTCTGGAGTGTTCTATTCCAAAAGCTTCTTGACTGTTCTATTCATTCTTATTCCTGAACCTTCCTGTCGATTCTCCGAACCTGAAGTCGTTTACTTTCCATTACCAGTAGATGTCACCAGTTGTTTCTTCTTATTGCACGTAACACTGCACCCTTCTTAAATTTGTTCGTCCCGAACAACAGGTGGTCCACGGTCTTGATGCTCGTAGTATTGACACAAGCGGTCCAAATGAACAATTTTATGCTTGCCTCTTGCGCCACGCTGAATCCTGTATACCACGTCATTAATTCTAGTTACTACTGAATACGGTCCTTGCCAGTGTTGTTGCAATTTTGGAGAACGTCCCTTACGTCGTTTCGGGTTGTACAGCCAAACAAGATCACCTTCGTTAAATCCTGCAGAATTAGCACGTAAGTCATAGCGGGTCTTCATCCGATCAGTATTTGTTGCTAATTTCGTCCTTGTGGCCTCGTGTACATCGGCTAATTGTTGTTTGAGCTCCGATACGTAGTCTTCTGGTAACTTTTGTTCACCTCTGGGAGTACTGAATTTGAGGTCGCTAGGTAAACGCATCTCTCTTCCGAATATGACTTTAGCTGGGGTTTGCCCGGTAGTACTATGAATGGCTGATCTATAAGCCATTAGGAATATAGGAATATGTCGATCCCAATCGGGTTGATGATAGTCAACTACTTTCTTTAGATGCTCGATCAATGCTCTGTTGAAACGCTCTACCATGCCATCAGATTGTGGGTGTAGAGGAGTTGTTCTAGTTTTTCTTATTCCCAACAGTTTACACATCTCCTGGAAAGTCCGCGATTCGAAGTTCCGTCCTTGGTCCGAATGAAGTTCGTGAGGCACACCAAACCTACTGACCCAATTCGTTATTATTTGTTCCGCAACTGTGGTTGCCTCTTGATTAAGGATTGCAGGCCATTTACTGAAATAGTCAATGGCAACTAATATCGGTTACCGCCATCCGTTTCTGGAAAAGGTCCAGCGATGTCTATAGCTATCCTTTCAAATGGGGCTCCGACATTATACTTATGCATTTCTCCTCTGCTTCTGTGTTGCGGCCCTTTGCAAGCAGCACAGACAGTGCGTCTGCGGCACCACTCCTCCACATCTTCTCGCATATGTAGCCAATAAAACTTCTCGTATTTTGGAAATGGTTTTGTTCACTCCCAAATGTCCTCCAGAGGTTCCACCGTGCATTTCTTCTAGAACATCTTTGACGTTTGATGCCGGCACGACTATCTGCATTCGGAAAGATTCGCCATTAGGTGCTTCCCACTTGCGTTTTAATATACCACATTCAACATGAAGAGAGTTCCATTGAGCCCAGTAACTTTTCAGCTTCTCACTCCGTTCCGACTTATCCTTCCAGTCTGGTCTTTCCATGTCTTCTTTCCAAGCAAGAATAGATGAAATGTCCGGATCTTCTCGTTGTGCTGTTCGCAGGTCCTCGTTGTCCCAACCTGTAGATGGTTCCACGGTTACCAACTGTATAGTTGCTGTTGTTTCTTTTTCCTCTATTCGGGCGCAATGGTTGCACTCAAGTTTACATGGACGTCGTGAAAGGGCGTCTGCATTTCCATGGATACGACCTCTTCGATGTTGTATTTCAAAATCATAAGCCTGGAGTCGCTCTATCCATCTCGCCACTTGTCCCTCAGGATTCTTAAACTGCAGAAGCCATTTAAGCGCTGCATGGTCGGTGCGAAGGATGAATTTCTGCCCGTAGAGATATTTATGAAAATGCTTTGTTGAACTTACAATGGCAAGTAGCTCCTTTCTTGTAGCACAATAATTTTTCTCTGACTTTGAAAGTGCTTTGCTATAGTAAGCTACTGGAGCTTCTTGACCATTCTCCTCCTGAGAAAGCACTGCACCAATACCTTCATTGCTGGCATCCGTGTCTAATATAAATGTTTTCCCCAGCTTTGGATAGTGAAGTACTGGCGCTTCACAGAGCTGTTGCTTCAAATTGTCAAAACTTTCGTTGCATTTATCCGACCATATGAACGGCTTTCCCTTGTCGGTAAGTTGATGTAGGCTTCTTGCTATATCTGCAAAACCTTTCACGAATCGACTGTATTAGGTAGCTAAACCAAGAAAACTCCATAGTTGATGTTTGTCCTTTGGTGCTGGCCAATTTTTGACGGCTTCTATCTTCTCTGGATCGGTTCTCATTCCTTGTGATGAAACTATGTGCCCTAAATATTTAACTTCATTTTTGAATAGAGCACATTTACTCGCACTGAGCTTCAATTTTGCATCTTTGAGTCTTTGAAGTACGTCCCGTAAGTTGTTTTTATGTTCCATGAATGTCCTTCCGATTACTATTATGTCATCCAAATAGACAAGACGGTTAAACCACGTAGAACACATTCCATTAGTCGTTCGAATGTGGCTGGAGCATTACATAACCCAAATGGCATTACTTTGAATTGCCATAAGCCACTGCCAACTGAGAAAGCAGTTTTCTCTCGGTCCCCGGGATGTATTTCCACTTGCCAGTAACCACTCTTTAAATCCAGCGTCGAAAACCATTGCGCTCCGGAAAGGGTATCCAATGTGTCACCAATCCTTGGTAATGGATAGCTATCTTTTCTCGTCACGTTATTTAGTTGGCGGTAGTCTACACAGAATCGGGTGCTGCCATCCTTTTTCCTAACCAGAACAACCGGCGATGTCCAAGGGCTGTTAGATTCCTCTATTATGCCTTGTTTCTTCATGGAGTTCATCATATCTGCAACTTCTGGTTGTTTGGCTAATGGCAATCTTCGTGGTGTCTGTCGAATAGGCCTGGAATCTCCTGTATTGATCCGATGCTGGACAAGATTTGTTTTACCATAGTCATCATCATTTATTGCAAATAATTCCGAAAATTCAACGATCACTTCTTTGTCATCGTTTTGTTGTTGTTCACTTAAGGCACTGGACGAAAGAAGTTTCTGAACCTGTTGAGTAGTAGCTGGTATAGTTTTTGTCTCCTTGACATTACTACCATTATCCAAATTGACGATTTGGTAAACGGGTTCACAATTTCCAATTATAGCACCTTCTTTTAGTTGTACCTCATTTTCGGATGTGTTAAGCACTCTGACTGGTATTAATGTTGCACCTTCTGCCTTCACTAAAGTCTTGCCAACGATGATGTTCGATGTAACTTTGTGGGGTTAGGCTCCACCAGATAGAATCAGCAGGTCCCGATGTCATCAGTAAGCTTTGTCCATATTAGTGTCTCGGAGCATGGCGAAAGAGTAATATTTTCGCAGACCATCGTCCTTATTAGCAGGATAATCTGCTCCTTCTCCTAGTCTCATAGGAATTTCTATATTGCCATATTTGAGAATCCGCTCTCCAACATCCAGATTTATTTTGTATGTGGTCATGAAGTCTATTCCAAGAATGCAGTCATCCATTATATCTGAAACCAGGAAAGTGTGAGGAAATAGTAGTTCGCCTAGTTGAACACTTAAAGTTATTTCTCCAAACACCTGTGCTGCTGCTCCAGTTGCTGTTCTTAGTAAATATTTGGTGGTGTTGTGAAGCCATTTCTTCTTAACAAGATTTGCTCTAATAATTGATCTTGAAGCTCCAGTATCGATAGTAACTGCGCAGTCATTTTTTCCTACACTTCCATATATAACAAGACTGCTATTATTTCTCTGTAACTGACCTACTTAGATGATGACTTCGGGGCTGTCGATTCCACCAACCAACTTCTGCCCCACGAAGTTGGTTTTTACTAGTTTTCCGACTGCTCAAGAGGGGAGACGATGCGACTAGTCGCTGCTTGATATCTAGTCTCTCCACGAATAGCTTGTTCCCTGGCTCGCCATCTTTGGCATTCTTCTTTCCCCTCTTCTTCTGGTGATTCCACTCGTCGACGTTTTCTGCAGTCTCTTTGAAGGTGCCCTGGTATATTACAATTCCATCAGCGAAGGACACCACGTGAAGACTGGCTCTGTGATGATTGCACTCTGTTGCAAGTACATTCTTCCACTGAAATTTCTCTCACTCGTACTGCACTCCGTGAAGCTTGTCTGGCGGATTCATACGCTAATGCATAGGCTAGTGCTTCTGCTGTTGATTTCTTTCCTGCTAGCCTTAATGATTGTTGTAAATTTTGATCTGTAATAGCGTTCACAAATGCTTCCGTTGCCACTTCATTGAGAAAATCTGCATTCACGCTGGAGTATGAAAGATGCGCTACTCTTTCTACATCTGCCATGTTTTTGAATCCTGTTGCGCAACTGTAGGCGATATACTTGCTGCATGTGTTCATCTCCGTAACGTAATTCTATCGCCTGTACTAATGAAGAGTAATTACGTTGATTTTCAATCGGTACAGTTTGTAAGAGTTCTGACGCAGGACCTCGAAGTGCTAACACTAGAGCTATAGCTTTGTCTTCATCATTCCATCCATTTACCTCTGAAGCTGCCTCGAATTGTCTCTTGAAGATATGCCATTTATTTTGTCCATCAAACATTGGAGCTTTCATTCTACCTGCTCCGGATATTTCAGCTGCTACGTTTAGAGGCTGACGATGTTTTATTCTTTCCAGATCTGATTTAACGTTTTCAAGTTGCTCGGTGACTTTTTGTTGAACTTCCGAAACCTTTTGTTGAAATTCCTGCTCAATTCCTTCAAGTTTCAAATTTTGTTCTTCTAAAGAACTTTTTAGAAAATTTTTCTGATCCTCCAAACGAGTTTCTAGACAATTCTCCAGAGAACTCTTTTGTTCGTCCAAGCGCGCGCGTTTCCATGGATTTCTTCTGCTCATCTAACCGGGATTCCAGAGAATTCTTTTGTTCATCAAAACGGGCTTCCATTTTGCTCATTAAAGTACTCAAAAGCTGTTCCATTTTCATCTCAGCTCTTCTTCAAATTCGGTTCCTTCCAAGCTCTCTTCGAAAACAAATGTCTCAGGATTCTTTCCTTCCGCTATCAAAGCTTGTCTAAGTCGCTCGACTAGAACTTTCTTTGTACCTGTCGTTTGTAATGAGCGGTTCCCTAGCTCCACTTTCAAATCCTGTATTTGAAGCTCCTCCACTTTGCGCCCCATTACTGTAGTAATTCACTCACAGTTAAATATAAATTATTTTCCAGAAATTTTAAAATTTAACACAATTCCACAAAATTAATCACACTTTTAATTTTTCATTCAGTCAATTGCCAGCACTTTATTTCTCAAATTTATTTCACCTGACACCAGTTGTTGCGAGCGTGGCCTTTGGTTCGTTATTTAAAACACAATATTAGATATTTAATATACAAGTTCTTTATTTCACTTCAATCATATAAAATTCAGAAACATTCATTTAATCAACTCAACTCTAATTATCGCTAATACTATACTTTCAATTATCGCAATCCAATTACTACATACACCTTCGCTTCTTTATTGCTTTCACTTCTTAACACTGCAACGTCTAAAGGGCGCCATACACCATCAGTTTTGCCGTGGTTTTAAAAACCACGTTTTAGTCGAGATAAGAACCTAAAACGTGGTCAAGAAAAAGCCCCACACACCATCCAAATTGACCACGTCTTGCCGTCATTTTGTAGTGACAATAATAATAATAATTCTCACAATATTTCTGCAAAAACCGGTTTTCACAGAAGCGCGGGAACATTTTATGAGAGTAAAATGTGAAAACTCCACCCCTTCTCATTTATTTACGAAAACGAAATATTTTCCATTCTGTTTCGTTGCATGCAATTTGCGCTTTTTAATCTTTATTCATAAAAGTTTTAAAGAGAGTTTGATTTTTTTTTATTATTTTTTTCTTTCTTTTTTCCTTTTCTTGCCGTGTACATTTAAATGTAAAACACTCAGAAATCTCGCCTACTTTTTAGCTTATTATTAAGTTAACTTTGATTATGAACGAGCAATTCAGTAAAACCACGGCAAAACTGATGGTGTATGGCCTTGCCCACGTTTTGAGAAAGATATTTCTGGCATGACCTGAATTCTGGTTTTAGTAGATATCCGAACCTCAAAACGTGTGGTTCGCCATACACCATCAGTTTTGCTGTGGTTTTACTGTAAAACCACGGCCAAACTGATGGTGTATGGCCTGCTTAAGACAAGACTTTTTTCCTGGCGATGACAACTGTTATATTTATACCCTAGAAACTCTCCGGATTATTCTGGAGTGTTCTATTCCAAAAGCTTCTTGACTGTTCTATTCATTCTTATTCCTGAACCCTCCTGTCGATTCCATAATCGATTCTCCGAACCTGAAGTCGTTTACTTTCCATTGCCAGTAGATGTCACCAGTTGTCTCTTTCTATTGCACGTAACAATATATTATTATCATATATTAAATAAAGAGCATAGAGATGGAATAAGCAATATCCCCGCTATGTAGATTCCGACATCGAGCTGGCAACGAAAATAGATCAGGGGCGAACATAAAAGGGAATCATCAGCACGGCGGCAATTTTGCAAACATATTCTGGAAACGTTTGAGAACGCTATTCTACAGATCAATTGATTGCTAAGATTAAATCTACGAATCACTTCATTCTAGAATCAACTGCTGGTGATAAAAAAGTGTTTGTTCCAATTTGAAGGTTAATAATTCGTGTACCATATTGTCATCTCAGAGGCGGAATTCGTTACTTCTGATAAAATCACTTTGGCATGAGAAAACGAATAGTGGAAATTCTACAAAGCATCTTGCGTGTCAACACGTGAAGTTTGGGCAAAAAAGCGTTGGAAAAGAATACAGTGATCAACTGGATCCAATTAAAAATGCTACGGATGCGTACACGTGAACAGAAAAAGTCTCAACCAACTTCCAGTACATTCGGGCAGACTTGTTAGGTGTGCATATTGTTAGCATCGAATTCGTGTCAAAGAGTACCAGTATCCCACACGCAGTGACCCTCAACTCATCAGATGAATCTCACCAAAATGAATAGGCTAAAAGTAGGATAGTGTTGTCAATGAAGAATGTTTTTTTTTTAGTAATAAGTGTATATCTCGCCAAGTCAGGTGTTCAAACGATCGCTAGAAATTCCATTAACACTTTCTATTGACAGTGGTACATCGAATCATCTCGGAGGCCTCTGCGGTGGATTTCCCAGCACGAAAGTAAGCAGTAAGTTGTTGTCTTTTTAAATTATAAATATCTATATTGCTTTAAAAAAAATAAAAAAAAAATATCATACTTGCAGGGCCTTAAAGAGAAGGCTAACAGACAAAGATTTTTTCAATTTTTTATTGTAAGATAAACTTGCAAGATTATGATTCTTATTCATACTGATACTCGTAATTTTTTTAATGAAATGAAGACAAAGTTAGCCGCGATACGATAAAACGGTGACTTGGCAGTACATTAGAGTAGAATAACTAGGAAATAACTTTAGTTTTAAAATAATCATGAAATATCCATAATGTATATACATATATAGGCATACTGATGCGAAATTATGCAAATTAGAGTATATGTGTAACAACAGTGAAATTTTTGTAGCTTTTATCAGGCTGTGAAGAGATCGATTAATTCTTGTGAATTTGGTTAGACCATACGATGTAAAGTAAAATTTGTGTGTGGATTTGAGTCAACCTTTGTCAAGTAAGATAGAAAAGGAATAGAAAAGCAATATACCTTGATGGATAGTAGACATATCGCGTGTTCCAGCATTGAATTCATTCTGACCGAAATAGTTAGCTTATCCTTGAGTGCGATCTCTTAGCAGTAAACAGTTGGATACATCCCTACTTATATGAATAAATTGTTTCCATTATAACATATTGACATACAATTTTTACACCTATATGTATTTGTAGCCGTTAAAGTGTTGTTAGCTCTTACCTTATTCTTCAAGATAATTTGTCCTTAGTGACTGAAAACACGTAATTTAAAAAAAAATAATATCTAATTTCGGTATGACCTGAGTGATTATGAGCTAATAACTGTAATACCTACAGTTACTCAGTATACCGTGTGCAGTACGAATTGTCTAATAATTTCAGACTGCAACTAATCGGAGAACTTTAATTTTTGTATGGATCGCGAGGTCTACTTCAAATGATTTTTCTTGTTACGTAGGTATACATATTAGTTTTCTACTGCCATTGTGTCCATTGTTGCCGCAATTCTAAAAATTTTCGGATCCAAATCAATCTCTTGAACTATTCAATACACTATTCGCCAGTGTGTAAAAAACAGCGTGCTTGGTTATTGAAAAATGTAAACATTTCTCCCTCAGAAAAACAAGTATATTCTCTTTATCACACACATACTGAATTTCCTTAAATACTACATGCAATTCCTTCTTTCAAAATTTGGATTAATTTTTTTTTTTCAAATGACGCCTACTCTTATGGTTAATCTCTTTCTATTGATCAGCCGCTCAAGTGAATTCTCTATATGAGTGATCACAATCAAAAGTAGTCTTGTCCAAAAAATAAAAAAATTGAGTTATACAGGGTGATTCAGATCAAGATACTTTCCGGTATACCACGCGATTCCTTGAGGTAAGCTGATCAAAAAATTGTTCTACATAATAAAACAAAATAAAAGGCCAAGCTTTTTAAATCATGATTTAGAAGACATGTTGGATGAATATATTCCGCTTTCCCTTAGGAGCGAGATGTACTTTATGCACGATGGCGCTCCGCCGCATTACTCTCCTCAGGTTAGAAGTTACCTTAAAGAGAAATATACTGCGCGATGCATAGGACGTGGAGGACCAATTCCTTGGCCTGCTCGATCACCTGATCTTACTCCTCTTGATTTCTTTTTATGGGGCTATTTGAAAAGTATAGTTTATAGTTCAGTTATTACTTCTAGGGAAGACCTATGCAATAGGATACAAAATACTTGTAACCATATAAGAAATAATAGTAATAATTTTGTTAGAGTAAGACACTCATTACTTCGTAGGGCACAATTATGTATAGACCAGGGAGGACATCACTTCCAGCATATTTTATAGGGTTTGTTAGTTTAAATTAATAAAAATAAAAATTATCAGAAAATTATAACCAAAGCAATTGTGAGTCCAGTCATAAAAGATCCTACGTACCTACCTGTGATTATTGCTTGTATGCAATTTTGTGATCTGGCTTGAATGTGCCAATAAACCTCCAGTGCTAAAACTGATACAGATATTGGCATTCGTTTTTTTCCCCAGTGATAGAGGGTAGTAGGGGCATTAGCAAGAAGCAATAAATTTGGGTTACATGGAAGAAAGTTTTTGAAATAAATAACGGTATTTATGATATTTGTGTGTAAAAAAAATCAAAATTTTGCAAATATTTGAGAATAATTTAAAGATGCTTAATTAACAAATACAGGGGAATACACTTTTCGACAGCTACTATGCTTGGCTATTGTTCTGGAAAATAATTTATATTTAACTGTGAGTGACCTATTACAGTAATGGGGCACAAAGTGGAGGAGCTTCGAATACAGGATTTCAAAGTGGAGCTAGGGAACCGCTCATTACAAACGACAGGTACAAAGAAAGTTCTAGTCGAGCGACTTAGACAAGTTTTGATAGCGGAAGGAAAGAATCCTGAGACATTTGTTTTCGAAGAGAGCTTGGAAGGAACCGAATTTGAAGAAGAGCCTGAGATGAAAATGGTACAGCTTTTGAGTACTTTAATGAGCAAAATGGAAGCCCATTTTGATGAACAAAAGAATTCTCTGGAATCACGTTTAGATGAACAGAAGAAATCTATGGACGAACAAAAGAATTCTCTCGAGGAACAAAAGAAATCTCTGGAAACCCGTTTGGACGTTTGGAGAATTGTCTAGAAACTCGTTTGGAGGAACAGAAGACTTTCCTGAAAAACTCATTAGACGAACAAAATTTGAAAATTAAAGGAATCGAGCAGGAAGTGGCGGAAGCTCAACAAAAAGTCACCGAGCAGCTTGACAGTTTTAAATCAGATCTGGAAAGAATAAAACATCGTCAGCCTCTAAGCGTAGCAACTGAAATATCCGGTGCAGGTAGAATGAAACCTCCCATATTTGATGGACAAAATTCGTGGCATATCTTCAAGAGACAATTCGAGGCAGCTTCAGAGGTAAATGGATGGAATGATGAAGACAAAGCTATAGCTCTAGTGTTAGCACTTCGAGGTCCTGCGTCAGAACTCTTACAAACTGTACCGATTGAAAATCAACGTAATTACTCTTCATTAGTACAGGCGATAGAATTACGTTACGGAGATGAACACATGCAGCAAGTATATCGCCTACAGTTGCGCAACAGGATTCAAAAACATGGCAGATGTAGAAAGAGTAGCGCATCTTTCATACTCCAGCGTGAATGCAGATTTTCTCAATGAAGTGGCAACGGAAGCATTTGTGAACGCTATTACAGATCAAAATTTACAACATCATTAAGGCTAGCAGGAAAGAAATCAACAGCAGAAGCACTAGCCTATGCATTAGTGTATGAATCCGCCAGACAAGCTTCGCGGAGTGCAGTACGAATGAGAGACATTTCGGTGGACGAATGTACTTGAAATAGAATGCAGTCATCCCAGAGATCACCTTTGCGTGGTATTCTTCGATGCTGGAATTGTAATAGACCAGGACACCTACAAAGAGACTGCAGAAAACGCCAACGAGTAGTATCTCTAGATGAAGAGAGCAAAGTGGAATTGCAAAGATATCGAGCTGAGCAGCAGACTTGCAATAGATTGCAGTTATCACTGAACACCCCTTCACGTAGTGTTCTTCGATGTTGGGATTGTAATAAATTAGGACACCTTCAAAGCGACTGCAGGAAACGCCGTCGAAAGGAATCAACAGAAAAGAAAGGGAGAGAAGAATGTCCAAATTGGCGAGCTAGAGAGCAAACTATTCTTAGGGAGACTAGAATCCAACCTTATGGCTTTGAGAGCCAACACAGGGAAGGACGTATCCATGGAAATGCAGAAGCCTTGGTACAACGTCAATGGGAACCTGAATGTAAGCATTACGGCTGGGAGAACGGAAATGAGAAAACAGCTACTATACAGTTGGTAACTGTGGAGCCATCAACAGGTTGGGACATCGACAGTTTGCAAACAGCGCAACGAGAAGATCCGGACATATCACCTATTCTTGCTTGGAAAGCAGACATAGAAAAACCAGAATGGAAGGATATTTCGAGGATGAGTGGAAAGCTGAAAAGCTACTGGGCTCAATGGAATTCTCTTCATATTGAATGCGGTTTATTAAAACGCAAGTGGGAAGCACCTAACGGTAAATCGTTCCGAATGCAAATAATCGTGCCGGCATCAAAGGTCAACGAGGTTCTAGGTAAAGTGCATCGTGGAGCATATGGAGAACATTTGGGAGTGAATAAAACAATTTCTAAAATATGTTTTATTGGCTACATATGCGGGAGGATGTAGAGAAGTGGTATCGCAGATGCACTGTGTGTGTTTATTACAAAGGGCCGCCACGTAGCAGCAGAAAGGTAATGTACAAGTGTAATGTCAGAGCCCCATTGAAACTGAGAGCTGATGTACAAAGGGCCACGGGGGCGAAATTAGCAGTAAGTACCCATCGGATGAGGACACGCTATGACTTACGTGCGAATTCAGCAGGATTCAATGAAGGTGATCTTGTTTGGCTATACAACCCGAACCGACGTAAGGGATGCTCTCCAAAGTCACAACAACAGTGGGGGACCGTATTCAGTAGTAACTAAAATAAATGACGTAGTATACAGGATTCAACGTCGTACAGGAGGCAAACGAAAAATCGTCCATCTGGATCGCTTGTGTCAATACTACAGCATCAAGACCGTGGACCACCTGTTGTTCGGGACGAACAAGTTTAAGAAGGGGGCGGTGTTACGTGAAATAGAAAGAGACAACTGGTGACATAAAACATGAAATAAACAACTTCAGGTTCGGAGAATAAATGACTTCAGGTTCGGAGAATCGATTATGAAATCTACAGGAAAGTTCAGGAATAGAACAAATAGAATAGTCAAGAAGCTTTTGGAATAGAACACTACAGAATAATCCGGAGAGTTTCTAGGGTATAAATATAACAGTTATCATCGCCAGAAAAAGAGTCTTGTTTTAGACGTTGCAGTGTTAAGAAGCGAAAGTAATAAAGAAGCGATAGTGTGTAATTAGATTGCGATAATTGAAAGTACAGTGGGCGCGTTTAGGCGGAGACCAAACCGGTCAAAATTTCTGGTTTTTCCTCCGCGTAATTATAAACCATACCGAATTGGTTGGTACTTTCAAATGGTTGTGACCAAACACTTCCAAACCAGTTTGGTAAGTGCGCATAAACTGCATGCAACTAAAATTATCAAAACCTAACCTCAAAATACATCACAACACACAACACTTGACAGTAAGCGTAAGAACTTTGCATTTGGTGGGTGAACGAAAAAAGGTTAATATGAATCGTTGGGGTTATGAAGAAACTGCAACATTATTTGACTTGTGTATTGAACAAAAGGTCCAAGAACAAATGGATGGAAAAAAGTATAGGCTAAAAGAAGCGCGGTATTTCAATATAAAACAAAAACATGCAAAAAGTGGTGCAGGGCAAATTGATTTTCCCTTCATGGAAAAACTCGATGTTATATTTTCTTGCCGTCCCAGAGTAGCCTACTCAATGCACTGTGGAGTTGAATCTACTGCTGGAAAAAATTTTACCCAAAATGAGTCAGAGGAAAATGATATTCCAGGTAAAGTACCTATATATATTATCATAAGATTTGCTCTCTAAAATAGTATTATTATTTTCAGATGATGTAACAAATGAGTCTAATTTAGAAGAGGGCCAACGTAATGATTTGACACCGGAAAGCCTTGGAAAACGCTGTTGAGGTTTGGGGTGCTGTGCAGTCTAATCTTCAAGAAAAATATATGCAGGAGCAAGAAAAATTAATACATCAGCAGCAGGCCTTTGAAGAGCGAATGCAAAAGCAAGAGCAAGAATTTCTACAAAACTTATTGTCGAATGTAATCCAACGAGAAGTTGGTGAACCACAATACTATTACTACAATCCAAACGAATAGCTCATACATGTTACAGTAGCCGCCACAAAAATTAAAAGGAAATCTTTGTTAATTTCTTTATTTAGAAGTGTGTTTATTTTTCTAGTATTAAATTCATTCTTTTGTGCCTTAAATCTCAGTTTTCGTGGCGAATACTATAGTGCAGTCAGAAGCTATATACCTATACTGCCAAAGTGAAAAATGGAATATTTTGTGATATAAGAAAAAATTTGTTTTTATTTTTTATCCCTAAGATCTTTTATTGTTAATTCTAGCTTTCTCCGGGACTTATCTTCAGGTATTCCTTTAAGTCACGAATTTCGATCGCCAATGGAGTAGCACGTTCTACATATATTTGCTCTCAGGTTGGTCATCGCAGGCTAGTTCTTCATTTCTTTCTATGCATGTATTTTCTTGAGAATATTTAATTACATTGTGAAGTGTACAGCATGCTACAACGATTTTAGGCATGAAAGAATAATCAATATCGCATTTTTTGGCTAATATTCTCCAACGATTTTTGAGGTGACCAAACGCTACCTCAACCTTAACTCTGGCTTTATTTAAGCAGACGTTGAAGTTTTCTTCATCTGATGGTAAGTTTCGGCCAACATAATCCTTCATTAGCCACGGCAATAACGGATACGCTGGATCTCCAATAATAAATATGAACGCAACATATCACACGGGCTTACGAAAGTCGCTTTGGAAACCCGAAAGTCAGACATCCACTCATCTTCTGAATACTTTTGGAGCATAATAAATGTCCACTGGGTTTCATCCCTACTGAATGTCTCACACGATCTGACAAAAGGTTGTCTTGAAAAAATTATTTTTTGTAACATACTTGATGCAGCATAAATGTATTAGAATTTCTCACCTTTGAGAAATATCTTTTTTTTCGATTCCTCAATTTAACGCGTTTAATTAAATAAAATTTCAAAAAGTTTTCGAGATCAATCCTGGTTTTTGACAATTGTTGCCTTTTCAATTTGAGGTTATGCTACTGGACCGCATAAACCGAAACCTTATTCATACCAAACTAGTGTGCGATAACTGGTTTGGTCTCCGCCTAAACGCGCCCAGTGTTAGCGATAATTAGAGTTGAGTTGATTAAATGAATGTTTGTGAACTTTTATATGATCAGAAGTGAAATAAAGAACTTATATATTAATTATTTAATATTGTGTTTTAAATAACGAGCCAAAGGCCACGCTCGCAACAGTATGTATACTGTGCGTGGACTGAGCTAGATAATTGTAAAGACTCAAACGAAATTGCTTCATATGTGTACCACAAATTAAAAATCTAATTTAAATTGCATCCATACGATTCTACTTTTTGCGGATGGTTGTGGTAGCCAAAATAAGAACAGCACAATGATATGCGGATGCTTTCTAAATGTCTAGCTCAGGACTTTCCGAAAAGTGTCAACAATATAATTTTTATGTTTACAGTTGTTGGACACTCATTTCTACATCCTGATCGAGTTTTTGGTAGGATTGAGAAAGTAGTAAAGAAAAAAGACACTATCATACATCCTAACGAGTATGTAGATATGTTTCGCAATTACGGCACTGTTTTTGTACCTCATGAAGACTACAAAATGGTTGATTGAAAGACGGGAGTTTCTTCAATTTTAAAATCACCTTATGCATGGCATTTCCAATTCGCCTCATCCAAGGTTTTCATATTAAATCGATTATTAAACGGTAATGAGCACTCCAAGGAGAGGCTTTCTACAGGTCGCAAGTTGGAATGGCGAAATCTGTTTGTTGGTGGGGGAAGAAAGTGAGCGACATAAACCCAACAGAACTAAAAGCAAGAGTCCTTGTTAAGCCTGCAAAGTTAAAAGATGTGGACAATCTCCTAAAAAAAACATTTTGGACAACATTGGAATGATAATGAAAATTTAAAGTCTTATTCAAAAGCTATGCAGGAAGAGGTTATATTTAACAACGAAGCTATACCGCGTGAAGATGCATGTTCCGAAAAGGTAAACACCGAAGTAAACTTAAGGGTTTAGATACCTACAAGGACATATTATATTTATTTTCTATTGGTACCAGCTTTGTTTTTGTTCCTTCATGTAATTTTTAGTGAACTATGTGAACATTATATTACGTTTATTCTTATAAAGGAAAAGTGTTATTATCATATATTAAGCTTTTTTCTTTTCAAAACTAGCTTAGTTACCCAACAATTCTTTTGCAAATCAAAGCTTGTTCCACTATGATTTCCAAAACGAGCCAAATCCATTTGTAATTATTTATTTAATTTGATAAAATTTGCGTGTATTGTCTATTTAATATACATAATAAGAAAAATAAGTGAACTTTTTCAATTCTCCCAAAATATAAAAGTTGTTAGTTTTCGTCGTTTAACTCAAAATGCTTTTGTTGGGCAAGACTTGATCATGATTAACTCATATATACTTTCTCTATGCACACAGCGATGCCAGCCATGTACATAGCTTTATGTTTCACTTTGCTCTCAGAGCCTGGCCGCTTGTTGGCCACCAATTCCTATCCCACCCATACGCTCGTCTTACTATTCTCCCTCTTTTCTACTGCTGCATGCAATGTAATGTAAAAGAAAATTCTCTCAAACAAAGTATTCCTGATGAAACCGGTTTCCTAGAGAAGTAAAAGAGTCAAAGAGAAGAACACGCAATATATGATGCGGACTGCAGGGCACTGGTTCTGGTCTGGTGCTTTGACAACACGCCACTCGCCACCGTGCAGAGGGCGGGTGGCCTAAAAGCAGTTTTTGTAAAATTTGTGACCGGTTCGTAATAATACGACCCGCCATATAAAATTTTTCAATATACGAGATGCGTATTCTTTCTGATAGATATTCTTCTTCTCAGCAGACCAAAAATCGGCGAAATTTACGGATTTCAAAGTCCTTTAAATCAGGCAGCATGCATCGCAGGTTAAAAAAAAAATAATGGTATTCTTATCTCACTATTTAGCTTTCAGTAAAAAAAAAATGGTAATGGTCAGGTTGGGGATCGTCTCTACAACCGGAAATGTTGACGCAATTTAAATAATTGGTAAATGTGGTTAACAAATGAAAACAATAATAAGCAACACCTCTTCTACCTGCTAGTAGTAGACTGAGGGTAGCTTAACACCCTTATTACAGTTGTCGACTCACCAAAGTGACAAGCTTCGCAGTCACTCTCACTTCACTTCACTTTTCGTATTGTCGTTGTCGAACGGTGTGACGTGACATTTTTCTTCGAAGCCTTATTATAGTTGTCACTTAAAGTGACAGATATCATCAGCGCATGCGTCAGGGTGTATACAAAAATGAGGTTTGTCTTAATTAGTGGTATTGTTGTTATTTTTGAAAGTGCTTAAAAGAAAAAAAATTATAAACGCGATGTATTTCAGCCCTTTAGCTATAACAGGATGCTTCACCATAAAATCTATCATGACTTCAAATTATTTTTTTGTTGTGATTTTTACACTAAAATTGCAAAAAAAAATAATTTAATTTGTAAAAAACTATTGAATTTTATGTTTTAATGAACAACTTAGAAAGCCATTATAAAATTTATCATTTTCCGCTTGCATTTTCCTTTTCCTTACACACGTACCTAAGTGGCAACTGTGACTGTAGCATGTCCCAACTCGACACACACAGGGTAGTAGTCAGTGTGCTTGTAGCACGTAGTTGAGTCACGCTTCGCTATGGTGAATCCGGAAATACATTTTTGTTTAATTTGTGAGAAACGTTTAAAAGGTGGCAAGTTGTCGTGAGAGAAAGAGGGGCGTACAGACTCTTCTTAAATCTAGCGTGAAACTGGAAAATCGCGAAGAAGAATTATAATAGCGACAAAGTTCGAGTATTCCATGTTTTGATTCTAAATCACAATGTTTCCTGTGTACTAAAGAAATTACCCTCAAATTCTTAAATAAACAGGGAAAAAATGTATATCGGATCGATAGATCCACCCTTATAATAGTTGTGGACTCACCGAAGTGACAAGCTCCGCAGTCACTCTTACACTTCACTCATTTATTATCGTTGCCACTTAAAAGTAACAGAATAGCGTCAAGGCATGAATTACATTTGTAGAGAAAAATGAGGTTTGTATTTCGTGGTATTGTTATTTTTCAGTGTTTAAAAGAAAAATTCTACATATTTCAGCTTTTTAGATATAAAAGGATGCTCCACCATTATAATGATATCAAATAGTTTTTTTTTGTTATAATTTTTACACTAAAAATGCAAAAAAAAAATAATTTAATTTATAAAAAAACTATAGAATTTTATGTTTTAATGAACAACTTAAAAGCCACCATCAAATTTATCTTTTTCAGCTTCCTTACACACATCTAACATTTCAAAAACCAAATGAGTGACATTGTCACTTAATTATCATTTCCATCGACATTTATCTACTTAATACAACAGTAATACGCAACTTCGCGTACAAAATTTCAGATTTCTTTAGAAAATCTTGTGAAAATCAAAATAACTGTTATTGATATTATGCGTGGGTATCAAAACCATTTTGCTCTATTTCTATGCATTACAATGACAAACTTCCTCCTATGGGTTTTTCATGGAAGCAGATTGTTTTCGAGATGAATCATTGTATACCGCGAAACTTCCAGTCGAAGATTATCCTTTGAAGGGATATTGAAAAGGTATTGAAATAAAAGAAGTATTAATTTATTTAATCTACACCTACACTATATTTGTTTCCATAAAACATGAATATTTGTTGAAAGTAACACATTATACATAGGTGGTTATGTAGTATGTATTTTTGCTTTGAATGCAAGTAAAATGTTTTGTTATTATAATATAATACTCCATAAAAAGTAAAACTTATTTTTAAAAATTACTATTAAAACCCATCATTCGTCCAAAGTTCCTGTTTTGGTTTAATCCAAAACCACCACCACCACTGCCACCACCTCCGCCCATGTTACTGCTATCACCATAGCCTCCATCATCTCTTCTCGAGTATAAATCTAATCCACCACCACCCCCTGAATTGCTACCCATATTATCTAAGCTGTTGAAGCCTCCTCCTCCTCCTCCTCTATTGGAAGCATTATTATTCCCCCCGAAATTTCTGCCAGAATTGTTGTTCCTTGAAGTATTAGAAGAACCAAAACTGTTGCCTCCACCAAGATTTCTTCCGCCGCCAAAGTTGCTATTACTACCACCACCTGCGCCGCCAACGCTTGTATTTCTGTTGAAATTGGCATTGCTTCCGCCAAAGTTCCTTCCACTTTTATCATTGTCTGATGAAAAATTGCTTCTTCCTGTATTATCGTTTCCACCTCCAAAACCTCTGGTAAAATTGTCATTTCTGTTATTTCCACCACCAAAACCTCTTCCTCCAGAATTATCGCCACCAAAATTTCTTGAAGAATTATCTCCAGCAAAATTTCTTGAAGAATTATCTCCACCAAAATTTCTTCCACCTCCTGAATTATCGCCACCAAAATCTCTACCAGAATTATCTCCATCAAAATCTCTTCCAGAATTATCGCCACTGAAATTTCTTCCACCAGAATTATCACCACCAAAATTTCTTGAAGCATTATTTCCTCCAAAGTTTCTTCCTCCACCACCACCGGAATTATCTCCACCAAAATTTCTTCCACCTCCGGTATTATTTCCACCAAAATTTCTTGACGTATTATCCCCGCCGCTTAAATTTCTGCCACCAGAATTGTTTCCTGCTCCTCCTCCTCCTCCACTACCACCAAAATTACGTCCTGAATTATTTCCACCACTTCTTGCATTGTCAAAATTTCTTCCAGAATTATTATCATTTCCTCCAGAAAAGGATCGTTGGAAATTGTCCGCATCTTTTCCAGTTACCCAAATATTTCCTCCGTCGTTCTTATTGAAATTACCTCCACCGGAAGAAACGGCTCCTCCTGCATTTCGTTTTCGTCCCGAAGATGCATTCACTCCTCCACCGCCACTGTTGCTAAAACCATGCGAGTTTCCTCCTTGGTTACCACCGCTACTGAACTTACCGCCACCATAAGAATCATTTCTGTTGTTACTTCCTCCAAATGAATTGGAGCCGGTATCAATTGCATCAAACAAACTTGGCGGTTGTGTTTTCTGCTGTTGAATTTGACTCTTTTGTTGTTGTTGCTGTTGCTGCTGTTGTAATTGTTGCTGTTGTTGTAATTGTTGCTGTTGTTGCTGTTGCAGCTTTTGTTGTTGAAGCAAACGCTTCTGTTCCGCTTCTTGGATCTTTCGCTGTCGTACACGCTCTTTAGTTAAAGCTTTCTCCATCATATCAATTATAGAAGAAATCTCATTTACACAATGCTTAACAGCTTTAAATTTCGTAGGTTCAACGACATTTGCTTGCAATTGTCCTCGAAATTTTTCCTTCACGGTCGCAAAGAAAACGTAGAAATCATTATCCAAGAGAAGTTCATCCGTACTTCCACTGTCCTGCAATTATTAAAAATCATTTTCGATTAGATATATTCAAAATATTGCCTAACATCATGATGTTGTAGTACTATGCACAAACATCATTTGCATTCCCTATCAAGAAAAATTTGAATACTCCTATTACTTGGCTAAAAGTCAGTCTTCCTTCTTAATGACAGCGCACTTAGGATATACCCAGTAAAGGAAAAAATTTGTAATTGACATAAACATTTTTTTTTCTATTTTATGTTGGTACATAAAACTGGGTTTGTTGAACAGATTTAAGAAAAAAAAAGTACAAGAAGTTATAAAGGCCGTCAGAAGGCACAGGATCAATTCAAACGTTCATTCTTCTTCAATTTAATGTTTTCATACTTACTGAATTTCAGAGACTCATCTCCAGAATTTATCCAGAATCACGTAGAATAAAACCCAAGGGATCTGATTTAGAACAAAAAATCTTTTTGTTAGTTAATTTCCCAGAGTACCCCCGGTATGTACATATGTTTAAAACATAAATAAATGAATAATTTGTTTATGAAATTTAATTCATGTGCCGAAATACATACATAAAAGTTGAGATATTCCACGTTAAGTCAACAAAGAATTAAAAACTGGAATCCAATTACATATGTAATTTCGAATAACTCGAATCAGTTTTATATTAAAATTCGACTACAAATTGTATCGTTGTAGGTATAATTGAGTAAAATTCATTTGGATTTACTCCATCCATTCAAGTTAGATATCCAAGTCGTTCCAATTAACTTGAAACGAAATAAATGTTTGGTCCCTATCTCTTCGATAGGAATTGCGTGTAATTATTTTAGTCGGTCCGTAAATTATGAAGTATGGAGAGGAAGTGTTTTTTTTCTTCTTGTAGGTAATCTAGCTGCGCATCTCTGGTTCTATTAAACGAACTAACGGACTTATGAGTTTATTAATAATGGTACAATAAATTATGAAACTTAAAGCAACTAATGACAAAATTAGAAAAAATCGCAGAGAAGGGGCGATATTCATTTTGAGCTTGTCGGCATAAAATAGTTATGATAAAAGTTATTGCATAGCCCAGAAGAAGAAATGAAAAATTGACAATGGTATTTGTCCTTATACCAAAAATGTCATATTGTAATCATCCAAAATAATCTAAATTCCAGATAAGTGAAAAATCCGTGTATTAAACGAATATGAAGAAAAATTAGACATTATGTTCAGTCTGACTGAACATGGAGAACTGAATATTTTGAAATAGTATACATATCCAGTCGAGAATTATGCTTTCCTTAATTTCAAGACTCCAGCTGCTGCAAATTCTGTCTAGAGTATGATAAAAATTTTAAGAGCTGAAACATTTTTCAAATAACATGCATAGGAATTGTAAGGGTACTATTGAGGAACGTAGTTTACTCTCATTCTCTCTCATCTCTCCAGTATTTGGGAGTTTTAGAACAAGGTACACATATAACACAGCTAGTGGGAGTATAATATTAGAGAGTTCATTCATGCATTTATTTTTTACAATAATTTCGCTTCTACTCGAAATAGTAATTTTTTTTTTTGCTAAATAAAACATTTTTTTACCTTATTTCTTTCA
Organism: Dioctria linearis; assembly: GCA_963930735.1. NCBI lineage: Eukaryota > Metazoa > Arthropoda > Insecta > Diptera > Asilidae > Dioctria > Dioctria linearis. The sequence continues at coordinate 20,091,205 of OZ005740.1, forward strand.
ACCCCAAAATGAATGTCCTCTCCTTGTTTAATAGAACAGCGAAAACACAAATCCCTTCATACTGAAATCAGCAAGTACGGATCAACAAAAAAAAAAAAACATTACACTGTTGTTACCTACCCACAACACCTTAAAAATGGATTTTTGAATGTTGCGAGTTTAAGGAAGTACTACAGCTTATATCTGCTTTTAGAATGGTCTTGAATTGTACAGAAATCTGTGTACATGGTGGTGTTTCTGTTTTTACTTCACATGAATGGACTCAGTACAAAACTGAGATAACACTGTGATTCATAATATGATAAATCGTTAACATTTTTTTTCTATATACATATATATATATAGACAACGCAAGCATAAATTACTTGAGTTTTGTTTTATGGGTTAAGAGTTATGATATGAGAAATACTCTTATGAAAAACTGTCACATGGAAGACTGACAAAATTCTTAGATTAGAACCCTATTCTGAACGGTATTCTTAAAATGGTTTTTTTTTTAAATCTCTTACGTACTAAATTGATATTTTGTAGATTGGTGTATAAAGGTCTAATCTCTTTTTTTATTATTATTATTAAAACAAACATAAGAAAAATTATTTCGCAAACCTTCGAAATTTCATCGTTTAATCCAATCCGATAGTATGGCTAGGAGGAATCGCTAAGGCTATAATCAGCTACATGCTTTTATGTCTAACGTATACGTCCTTATTTAAAAAAAAAAAAATCAGAACGTTGACTTTTTTGGCATTGTATCTGCAAATCAGTTATTGCAACATAACCACGCAATCTGATATGAAATATTAATAACACGTAAACGTAGATTCAAAAACTTTGTAATTTTGATCGCATATATGCATGGGAAGTTTTATAGCCGCATCATTATTGTTCTGATGTCTATGCAAGTGTTCTTATATAAACATTAAATTTGCATATGTTGCATATGAATTTTTTAATCCATTAACATTTATCCAGTGCTCACCACCACAACTTGTTAAAAACAGATAAATTTTGAAATAATCTAAAAACTGAAGCGTGGGCTGCATCACCGGTTGTAATACATGCAAGCAATCTAGCCAGCATTATTGGCCAAACCAACTAATATACTTAGATGATATATTACAAACAATAATTTCACATTATAATTAATTTTAAATATCTAAATGAGGTTCCATCAATAAAGTAATAAGATTTATTCTACAAATTAGGAAAACTGTGCGATACCACGGTTCCCGACGTCAGCAAATATCATTGCTTCCCCTATACCTAAATTATTTTAAGTTTCAGCTCAGCGTGCTGCGTTATATTAAATAGGAGTAGTACATATTATAGACATAGTTATCAGAATAATAGCTGCGTTCTATTTTTACCGCCCTATACTGGCAAATAAGTTGTATGCAAAACAACCTCCTCTCATGCAGTTGAATTGTTGAAAGAAATTCGATTTTATATTTATTTATTTATAGTATATCTTAAAGAACGCCCCTATTATCTGCTTAAAATTAAAGCTGACATTCATATAGAGAAATATACATATTTGAAAGTGGCAACAATCACATCAGTCTACTTTAACTTCTAATATGAAATTTGTAACCAGCCAAGTCGTTGATTGACCATCAACCATTTTATAATTGAATTAAATCCGAAATTTAAAGTAAAAGAGCAGCAAAAACTTTCGTTACAAACTCAAAGTGAAAACAATGATTCATAATAACATTATTTTTAATCGAGACAAAGTGTAAGATGCCGTTCTTTTTAGAATCACTACAAGCCGATTCAGGGTATTTATCTAAACCGACTAGAGATCGTTCTGCGAGAGTGAGTAACAGAGGTTTGCTGTAGATTCCCATAGTATACACGATAATTCCGTTGAGCTTATAAATAACTATCTTTTCTTATGGATTAAATCTAATTACTTTTCTGATAAACAACTCTGACGACGTATTTAGGTAATGTATCCGTTTTCGATATTCGGTTAACAAAAGTTTATAGTTTTCCAACTGTAGCTTTTCAAATCTCTAGTTCTAAATGTTTTTTCTTCGAACAATTTTTTTTTTATTTTTCCAAGCTTGTGCCTTTACGGTATCTTTAGTTCCGGTAAAAATGCATTTTAGTTCTCGCTGAGAACAGTTTTTTGCTCAGTGTTACGTTGTTTAAATATTATTATAAATACACATAATTTCTATTTATAATTCAGCCTATAATCTAAGGATTCCTTTATTGTGCCACACATTAACTAGAGAGATTCTAATACTTTTATCTTTTCATTATGTAAAAACAATATTTACAATTGTTTCGATTTCATCATATATTATTAGATTCTCCGATTGTCTGAGCTGCTTTTAACTTCCAGCGCTTAGAGATAGTCTATTATAAAATACTGAGACTATCCTGAACCAGACTTAATATATTTTAAGAGACAGAGTTTATACACCAATCTTTATCTTTTAATCATTATATTCTAGCTGCATTCATTCCTATTAGTAGGATTTTGCAATAAATTCTCTTAAAATTACAACTTACGTGTCCAATCTACCCATATTGATGTTTAATGGGTATGAAAACGTTTTTCAGTTTAGATTTTAAAACAAGTAACGAAAAATGCTACTAAAGACACTTTTTTGTGTATATACCTTTTCACATAAAACCGCTCTGCTCAAAAGCTGAACGGCTTTTGGTCCTAAGCTACCCAATTGATCTTCAAGAGCGGATAACAGTCTCATGACTGAAATAACACTCAATGGCTCATTAGATACAATTGGGGCATCCTCCGTGAAAATTGGCACCGGACGATCTTGATTCATTTGATTTGGAGCACCAAACATAGGTAGTGGTGGTTGTGGTTGCGGTTGAGGCTGCCATTGCATTGGTTCTGGTTGCATTTGTTGGTCCATTTGTCTAATTGGACTTGGAGAACGATCGAATGGTAAATTGAGAAGTCTCTTCAATTCACGCTTACGATTGGCCATATCTTTTCCGTAGAACTGGCGTAAACGCTGTATCCAGTAAGGAGCCCACTCCGATTCAAAATCATGATATCGCGGATCAATTTTATCTAAGTTAAAGTAAAAATTTATAAATTTTTTTTTTGTTAATTTCCTTCACTTGAATTGAATTTTTATTTATTTTAAATCAGGGAATAAGAGAATATAACTGCCTCTGGTAGAAGGCCAACAAGTAGATATCAACATCTACTAGTTTTTTTCAGTTGAACAAGGAGGAATAAAAAGGAGAAAACATGCATTATTCCTAGACTCATTAATTTTGAAATTTTTAATTTAATGAGTTTTAAAACCTTAGGAAGCATACTTGACTCCAATATTTTCAATATCCGTTTGTATAACGAATGTAGAAGTAAAAATTAACAATTCCTTCAAAATGATTCAATTCATCAGCTGGAAAAATTAATTTTGCTTAAAACTGAATCAAAGAAAAGTTACCTTTTTTTAATTCTCTGCATCTTTCGTTCCAGAAAAGTTTCCACTCATAATTATACTCTGGATGTGATCGAGGATTTCTTTCATAAGTTTTATAGTTGGCATTAACTTCATCCACAATCTTGCCAAGCATTAATCGATAAACTGTCCACACATCCTCATTGTTGCCGGCATCTGCAAAATCCCTTCTTCTCCTGTAGAAAAGAATTAATAATAGTAATAATAATAAGGATTCATGTTATATTTAAAACAAACATTTTCGCTGGTGGTTCATCTCTGTTAGGTTTTACTTGTGGTTGATTAGCAAGTATAGGCTTAACAACTCCACGAAATCCTAGTGCTGGTTTCGATAGTGATCTCAAATCTGGTTTAATAAATTCAATTCCTTGCAATGATTTACTGATGAGAGCTTCAAGTTCTTTTTGAGTAAACGACAACGAATCTTCACCATGATGAGGATAATCGTTACATTTTTTCAAAATCTCTTCTCGATTTTGTTGGAAATAGTTGAATTCAACAATATTAACCCTCTTCTTCTTCTTATTTTTCTCAATTTTCTTATATAATTGACGGAATATATTTCGAATGCACTGTTCAGATGCATCTTCATTTCTAATATCTTTTAAGCCTTCTGTAACTTTAGCATACATATTAGGGAAATGTTTTATCTGAAAAAAATGTCAAGAAATATTACCCCCAAACTTATACCTATAATATGAAATAAAATGTTTACAATATAGCTTGCTTGATGGGTCGCTCCTGCAATGTGTTGAAATGCTTCTCCTTTGATCTTCATTTTGCATAGTCCGCAGAAGTACATAACGTTGTCGCCATTCATCATTTTAAAGATATAGTCAAGTCCAAGCAGAGGATTATTTTGGCCATACTGGTGCATTGGTTCTTCTTTGAGAATTATCAAATCTTCGGCTTTTGGCCTAGCATACTGGGCTTCTTTTGTGAAAATGCGTTCTTTGTGCTCGTCAGTAACTAGTTAAAAAAAAAGTTTCTAATAAATATTTCAAATAATATAGTAATATTAAGAACCGTAAGAAAATTTATTTATAATTCCCTATATAATTTAGAATCATCATTAAATAGAGTTTTTTAAGGAAAAAAAAATCGCATTGACCCAGTTTAGACGGGTCAGCATGCTACCTCCGCCGAACGAAAACTTGGTAAGATGATGGTTGGGGGCAGGACGAACCACAGACCATCTACAAATTTCGTGCGGCAGACAGCATACTGGCCCGTTTAAGCTGGGTCATTGGAAATTAACTTCTAACCGACAGAGCTTTTTGTAATAGATACTCAAAATGAAAGAGCTAATTATTTTTCATTGGTAAGTGTACCGTTCATCATGTTCAACCAAATCATACGTGCTTAATACCATTCTGTGGATGTGCAGATGTAAAAAATTTCGATGATATTTTGTCTAGTCAGGTTTTGTATCGAATATTTGAAAATTTACTCCACGTGATTTGACTATTTTGTTTATACATTACATATATAAATGAACCCCCATATGGTAGAAAACTCGTAGGTACCAAAGGAAACTTAAGATGGCAGGATTACTCCACTTTAGTGAGAAGAGGTATATTAATGGCGTGCATTTTTATTCTGCTCAGAGCACTTCGAGCGTTCTGAACGTTTATCTTTATTATTGCTCAGAGCGTAAATAGAGCACAAAAAAATTTCTATTGAAAATAAGATTTTTTTTTAAATTCCATGGTTCCTCCTTCTTTTTTTAAGGCCGCTACAACACACGCCAACCTCACATGTGTGACAATTTAGAGGAACTATCCACTAAATTCAAAAACATTATTGATAGTTGCGTGAGACAAATGACTGGATATAAAATAATTAAGGCTGAATAAATTTGTAAGCATTTTGCTCCCCCTTTTTATTTTCCAGTTTTTATGATATTGATTTGAAACCTTCAGCCAAATATTAGAAACTCTTCAGTTCAAATGCTAACGGGCTAAGATTCTTAAAAAGATGTTGCGTTTTTTTTTTAAATCAAAAACCTCAAAAAACCGGGTTATTTTCCTCTCCCCCCAAATAACTTTTTCATGTACACACCAATTTTTATTATTTTTCGTACATGCTAGCGGAGCTGTTTTTTCAAATTTGGTAAAAATTTTCATGTTATAATTACTTTCATAACATTAAGATTGAGACTCTTAAAACTTGAATAAAATTTATGTTACACGATTATTTTAACACGATAATGAAGATTAAGGTGATTCTATTCAGTGGCCCAAAGACTGGATTAATCCCAAAAGTAGTTTATTTTATAAAAATCATTTTGTAAACCTCTATCGTGTTAAAAAGTGAATGATTCATTTTAATTCTCAAAAGCTTTCCGAGATGGCGATAGGCTCCAGTAAAAAAAGGCCAAAAACAAGTACAAGCACAGCCCATCTGCTGTTAGCTGTGTGTGCAACTTTGTTGTTCGAGTGGATTAGAAATGCACTGAGAGAAAAAAGAGAAGATAAGCCGAGGGAATATTATTTGGAATTTTTTGATTTGTTTGAAATTGGAAATCCATGTAAATACTCGGTTTTTTCGCTCTAGGTGTATTCGGCAAATAGTTAAAGTTATTAATTGGGTACATTCTATATGGATATATCTATGTGCAGCATTTTGAATAGTGATTAAGTGAATCGAGTAAGTTGATAAATTAATATGCCAAAGAGAATCCGAAAAAGGGGTACCACCTCACGTTTTGGGCGTAAAGTGGGGTTTGTAAAAGGACCGCGAAAACACAGGTAAGTTTTATAAAGCTCCAAAGATCAACTATGTTTTAATAAACTTTTATTTTTTATGTTTATACAAATTTGTATATACTTTTATTGTAATTTACGTACTCAGCTACATCTGAGCAGAAAAGTTTCGTTTTTGCATAATTGTTCCCTTTTTTCCAAGGGATTTACCGGTCGTTTCAACAATTAACCAAATCCATAATGACACGAGTTTCAAGGAATTGGAAATGATTGTGGAAAGTGTTGATATTTTACAGAACATTGAAACTAGTTGCATCTATGCACGGCGTATTATGGAGAAAGATTTCTCTTTAAAAATCCTCAAGGTTTTTACTTAGCATGGTGAAAAATTTGGATGTACACTCACAAATTTAAATATTATAGGCGAATATGGAAAAGGCCTTGCTTCCAATTTTAAATTGAGATGCTCTATGTGCACCACCGACTTTTGGATATTAACTTGTAGCTTCGATGAATCGGGGAAGTATGATATGGATTTTGCAATAAACCGGGAAATAATAGTGGGAGCTACCTTATCTGGGATAGGGCATTTACAAACAGAGAAAATTTTCAATTCAACTGATATTCCCTTTATAAAGTCGCACAACTATTTACGAATTGAAAAAGAAAATGAAGCGACATTGGCATTGAACTCTATGAAAGCAGCTGCAGAAGAAGAAATCATATCCGCAATAGAGATTGGAAATGTTGATGCAAATGGAAGACCATTGGTAACAGTTATATGCGATGGGGTATTGTCGCATCGATCGTATGGCTCTAAATATTCTGCTCTTTCAAAAAAATTCTATACTTCGATGTTAAAAATAAATACTGCAAGTTTTGTAAATTACACGAAAAAGATCCCGATTTACTATTTCTATGAAAACACCATGTACCAAATTTTAGTTCATTACGTCGAGGCATTCTCAGGCAGTGCCCAAATATTTAGTGAAACACGAAATTTTTGTATGGCAACCCTACGAAGGAATTACCCGATTCGGCCCATTTGCGAACTTAAATTTACGATTTTTTTTTAAAAAAACGCCTGTGGACAAAATTTCACCGCTCTAAGTGAATGCGTTCTCGAGTAATTGTGTGGACGGACGGACATGCAAAAATCAAAATAACTTTTAATATTATGCTATTAAGGCTAAAGGAAGTCAAATAAATTACATATTAGCAAAACACAAAAAATTGTGATTTCATGTGATTTTACTAGTGGATTTATAATTATGCAACAGCAGAAATTTCGGAATTCTTAGAGAATCTAAAAACCTTTACCGTTAACACAGGCTTGCCATAATGTAAGTACTTTGTTCGTTGGCGATATCTTTCGTAGAAGAAAGTTTTTCAAATTTCCATTGGAAAATAGGAAAAATTTCAAATTTCTGAGTGGATTTATAATTTCGCAACAGAGTGTATATTACTGGGCGGAATATTGAGTGAATGGTTGATAATGAACAAGCTAACATTGAATATTTCTAAATCGAAGCTTATGAAAATTGCGGTATAGCTAAAACATCCACGCTCATGCAAATCTTCCGACTTGTGCAGGGTCAAGTTATTTGATTTGCATGAGCGTATGTAGCGAATGTCGGAACTTGAGTTGAAAGAGCATGAGTGAAATCGGAAGAAACTATTGCGTACAAGCAAACCTTATGACTTTGCTATAGAATTGAACTAGATAAAATCGGATATCCACTGACAACGAATTTTATTTAAACTTTAATTCATTTCTATAGCAAAGTCGTTAGGTTTGCTTGTACGCAGTAGTTTAGTCCGATTACATTATGGCAGACTTCAGGCTCAACTCGAGCTCCACCTTGCGCTATACACGCTCATGAAAATCATACGAGTGGGCCATGCATGGCGCAGTTGTATGAATTTCTTGAGCGAGTGTACCGGACTTTACGATATCGATTTTGCTACACATAGTAAGCCTGGAATTTTTTTTCCTCAATACAGAAAAAAATAAAGCCTGATTTCGGCTTCGTTTTCACTACCCGTAGAAATTGCTCACAGTTTTACCTTGTCTCTTGCCCCGCAAAGGGCAGTTACTAATTTGACTGAAAAGTATCAAGGTGTTTGCAATTCATGAAGAAACATTTAGAAAATTAAGTTCCGATGAGCCTCCCGATGAGCATTCAGTAAGTACATCTCATCGAAGGGCTCATTGAATATTATGAAACTGCCCCTATATAATAAGCCAGCATTAAATAAATATTTATGCTTGTCATCACCGTGTCAGCTGACATTTCTACAAGGAAAATTGATTTATTTATTTAAATTTTTAAATTAATTTTTTCATTTGTTTTCCGCGAGAAGACTGTCGCCCATATGCTGAACAAGACGTTATGTCCATATCCTTACGCCTCATCGTCGAATTCGAAAAACCATGAAATCAATCGTAAAATCAGATTCTCATTTATGACTCATTAATAAGCTCATTGTTACACTCATTGCTATGCTCATCGTGACACTCATTGCTATGCTCATCGTGACACTCATTGACATGTTCATTAAAAGCTCAACGTGACACTCATTGATATGCTCATAAATAAGCCCATTGTGACACTTATTATGTACTCATCGAAGTGCTTATCTAATATTGTAAAATGCATAAAAGAGAAGCAAAGTATACATTTCTAAATAAGTAAAAGATGAAATATCTCATGCACATGTGGATGCTCTCAGCGCTTAAGTGGATGAATGTGACAGAGAATTGATCTTAACGTGTTGAAATTTATATTTAGGATCAAGAACGGGGATCTGCCGTCATATTTAAGAGAAAAAATAACAATGGTGACGGATGCGCAGCCATATAATCTAAGGAATGCAGATCTAAATATAAGATTACTTAGCTGCAATAGATCAGATACACAGAATTCATTAATATATAAGGGGTTTCAATTGTATAATAATTTGCCACTAGTGATAAAGGAAGGAAGAAATATAAATGTATTTGTAAAACTTTGTATAGAATATATTCGAGCTATGTCATAGTAATTTGTTAAGAGGTAGTATAAATAATTGTATTGTTTTTTGTGAAAAGTACGTTTAGTGCTAATAAATTATTATTATTATTATTATTATTATTATTATATCTGTGAATAAGTAAATAAATGATTTTTTTTCCAGGTTTTGATTCAAACACGAATAAATTTCATCAGTACATTCATCTGATCGCTCATGAAGAGGGGAGAAAGTTGGAATAGTCCTTAAAATGCCTGTAATAAAAAAGAGCGTTGGGAAGAAAAAGTAGCTAAAAAGTGCTTAATAGCAAAAACCAATCAGAGCTCTGTCGCATGTGATTAATCGTTCTCGTGAACAAGCCCTAAACGATCAAATTATTTCTATTTCAGCAACCTCTAAAATGTAGGATGTTATAAAAAATAAAGAGCAACATCAAATAGGCGAAAAAATATTATGCTCTCGAATCCGGAGGCGAAGGCACCATTAGCTGTGTTCTTTTGTGTCCGCATAACGCCTAAGACATTTTCATAGAAGATTTATAAATAGGTTTGTTCGCGTACTTCTCGTGCAAAAACTTACTCGTGTGGTGGGGGAAGAATGTAAAATGCATGAAAAACTTCGTGAGAAACAAGAAGAAGAAGTGTGGCATAACATTTGCGAATGAGTATTGTTTTATTTTTTTTAACTTGTTGCAGTCTTGAAAAGTTTATGAGAGCATTGAATGCTTAAACTATCTTCATTCGACATTTTGATTGCGCTTTAAAAACTTTTCAGAAAATTAATAAAATTAATTTTTCCTATGACAGCTGTCAACCTTTCCTTGCAAGAAGTGTGCAGTGACTAAAAACTTCGGGTAAATTCATGCAAGAGGGGAAGCTGTGACATATGCAAAACTCGTGCAAATTTGTGTGCACGAGAAAGTACGGGAACGGAAATTGGGTAAGTTCATACAAATCCATTGCAATGCATTGTCCCAAAACTGAGTACGCGAACAGACCTAATGTAGCGAAAAGTACAAATAGTTCACTTCAATCAGACAGAACAATTTGTTCTCTCCAGTATATGGGAGTTCTAGAACAAGGTACACAAAAGAACAGCTATTGTTTCAACGCCTTAAAGTGCTAATTTATCTACGAATTTTAATTTAATTTATTGCTTATTTTGCTGTATAATTGAATAAACTAATTACTAAACTATATATTATCGTAGAGCCCAGCGTTATACGTTGCTTTAAGCAGGGCTTTATGAATAAATACACACCCAATTTAGGGACATGGCCAAGGGTCTTATTCCAGAACTAGAATCGATTGTATAAAACCATATCGCAAAGTATAACACTGGTAGCATTTTTCATTCAACATTTTAAAGTTGCATTAAAATTGTAAGTATCCTAGAACGTTGTGCTTTCAAAATCAAGGGGCCTATTCCTGAATTACGAATTCGTTATATAACGAATCGAATACCAACCCCGTTCGTATTCTAGAACCTCATCGTTATGAAGTCGAAGTTGTGAAAAAGTTTTTCAACATAACGAGTGTGCTAAGATTAAATCTGTCAATTTACAAATTGAATATTGTCAGATGTTTCATATTATAAAATATCATTTGAAAAAAATGGCTAGCTTCAGTGAATTGTTTGCGTCTAAAGAATCTATGGACTATCAATTACGTCGATCTTTAATCAATTCCTGCACTCTTAATTAAACGCTAAATAGAAAAAAATGTTGTAGGAGGACCTCCACCAGTGTCATGTAAATGTTTTTTTGCCGCCGCCGCAGATTTTCCTTTCACCACACATTTTAAATCCTGCCAAATCTGGAAATTTTCTATTAGCTTTGTTTCAAATTTAATATCATAAAAAAAACTTTTCTAGTTCTTTTGCGCTTCGGGTATGGAAATTAATACTCATTTTATTTTGCCACAATTCCGTGGCATCTTTTGAACTGAAAGAGTTATCATATTTACTAAATTTCAGTTTCGGTTTTTCCTCTAAAAACCCAATTAGTTTAGTTTTTTGAGCATATGAAATTTTCGCACATCTTTATCTCCCATGATCACCCGTAAAGTAGCAGCTGATTCACTCTTAGTTTGGCATAACGAATGGTTGAACCCACTCGTTAAATAACGAGGGTTTGCGTTCGGTACATAATGAATCCGGATTTCAAGGTGTCGATTCCGAATGGTTTTGACAGTATAACGAATACGGAATGTGCCTTCGTTATTCAAGAATAGGCCCCCAAATTAGTTTACGTATTATACATCATTGGCCATCTCATTCAGGGTTACAGTAAAATGCTTCGAAGCAGAATTTCTCGCTGATCATTTGGTGTAAGTCAATTTTACCAAAAATGTTTATGATTCTGAAGTAGCAATTAGACCAAAGAAATAAAAAAAACAAAACTGAAAGAAATCGAATAACAAAAAATCCAACACATTCTATGAAAAGTAAGCAAACGACTGTTGTGGATTTTGGCTATCAGATTTCTTTAGAATTGTGCTTCAATTCCTTTCTTCTATTATCGATAAATACATTAGTTTCGATTCTGATCGAATATTTCTGAAATAAGACCCCAGGGTCTCTCAATAAAATTATGTAAGCAGGCTCGAGCAGTTAGTTTGCTAAATAACTTTGTACCATACCAATTATGCCAATCATCTAATATTTACTCGATGTACCTAACGTTGTTACGTAGCTTAAGCTGAGGTTCTTCAATAAATGATTTTTCTATTCTATTCTATGAACAGTATTTTTACCTTTTCAGTTCAATAATAGCTGTGTTCTTTAGGGTACCTTGTTCTAGAACTCCCATATACTGGAGAGAACAAATTGTTGTGTCGATTGAAGCGAATTATTTGTACTGTTCGCTTCATTTATACATTTTCTATGAAAATGTATGAGGCGTTCTTTTGTGTATCTTTTATTCTACTCTGTTCTGCAGACACAAAAGAACACAGCTAATGTCTTCAGATACCATCCGCACTCTTCAGGTGTGCAGCGCTGCATACAATAAAAACATTGATTATACTAGAGGGAAAAAAATAAATTCTCCATTTTTTTTTTTATGAAATCAATAGAGAAAAAATGATGCGTGCTTGGCGGATTTTAGAAATACGCATGTGTGCCTAAGGACGCTTGATGCAATGTAAGAAAACGACGTCCTAAACAAGTAATAAAAATGCTCTATTGTAAAATAACTTACTTTCAGGAATATCCTCTCCAGGATTAATTTCAAATTGAACTAGCATGCCTTCCTTGTTAATGCCACAGAATTGGCGGTAAGGTCGATTATATCTTTCCGGCTTCATTTTCCTCTTGAGATTTCTTTGATGAAGCTTCGAGTCTATATGACCTTTCTTCAGCTCATCCTTGAGACTTGCAACACGACATAAATGACAATTTAAGGGCCGCTTCTCCCCAGATTCCTCACATTTTGGACCGTAAGAGAATAGAAAAACTTCAGTATCATCTGCCAGTTTAACTTTCATTTTCAAAAACTCCTCAGGATCAAACGGCGTTTCATCAACATCCGGGTCAATATCTTCAGTTCTTTCTTCAGTGGTAGGATTTTCTTCACCAGAATCCTGTGATTATAAATGGAAATTTTTTAACACAAGCTTTTCAAAATGGCGCCGACACGCCGTGATCTAATAAATTCTTAAATCATATTTTTCAAGCATATACAGTAAAGGGTGGGTGCTTACCATTTTGACAGGAGCTTCAGTCTCCTTTGCTTTAACCATTTTTTAATTATATCAAACAATAATTCTAACACTGGAATTGGACGAACGATCGAAACAGCGTACCACACTACCAAAAATCTCACGGCGATTGAAGATGGAAGAGAAGAGCTGCTCTGCTTGCTAGCCCTAGCTGCCTGTCGCAAGGCGGAGTCAGATTCGAGAAAATCGTTTTCGACTCTCGATGCGACACGAACACAAGTAACGATTCTCGATAGCTCTTCGCGGCAGACGCGTGTAGCTTTTGAGCAAGACCCAATGGGTGCGCTGCGTTGGTACTCTTAAGCCCTAGATACAATGAATGATCGCCGCGCGTTTTTTTTGCGGCGCCGATTTGAGGCGTTTATGATCAATGATAGACGCGCGTTTTTTTACACTTGACAGTTCGAACTATTTGAGGTGTGTTGATTATTTCTGTGAAATTGTGAAAAGTATTTAGAAATGAATAAACAAAAATTAAGTATGATAATTAAAGCAAGTATTCTTGCCCTAAAAGTTTATTAAAAAACTATTACCAAAAAAGTGAAATTTTTTATTTCAAATTTGACAGTAATTTCATTCGTTCTCTTAAAATGAAACATGGAACAAACGAAGAAAAAAACAACGCGCCGCAAAGTTTAAAGTTTAATCAAACTTTGCGGCGCCCCAAAGTGGCGCGGCTTACATTGGCTCTAGCTATATATGAAAACCACTGACTTATAACAATGGACTGAGCGTATTGCCATTTTCCTATAGGAAAGCATGGCACAAGTTTTATAGTTCTCCCTTTCGCCCTGTGGCAGAGTTGGAGCTACCAACACAAAATATTGCGTTCTGGAACATTTGCTTATGCCATTTGATGTTTTTATGTTGGTTACAGATGCAATCACCGCAGAAGGAATAAGGTAAAGATAGTGTTTATCATGCTCCGTCTCTCTTGCCCATAAGCAGGATTCAGTTAAGAATAACTTTTGAAAATTAAAGTCGGAATGAGTTTAATTCTTTATAAGTGATTAAAATATCACTTGGGCACAAGAAAATATAATTTTTTAATTAAATTCGATTTACGGGTGTAAAATTTCATCTGATTGGTTGAGTTTTACATGTTTTTTATGTAATCGTTTTAAAGGGTGCTCTAACGGTGATATCCAGAAACACAATATTTTTTGTGCCACATGAAATAGCAAATCGCTCAGTCCATTGTTAAAGTCAGTGATGAAAACCATCATTTTGCGGCGCGTAAAAAACGCGCGGCGTTCATTGTATCTAGGGCTTTAAGATTTGCGTTTGCCAAACGGGTTAAATGCTGGCTAAATCTATTACTTTTCCATTTAGTAAACTTTCGAGCTTGCTAATTCTTCTTCTTCACATTCGTCTAATTATTTGACAAATGCGGTTTATTTGAAAGATTTTGAGAAGTATTTATTTGTAAAATGAGCAAACAAAATCCAAGAGCGAGTGGTTATGACCGATGTAAGTAAGCAATAAATTGTTGTAATTATTCCCGTATTGAAATAGTGTCATTTTAATTATTTCAGGGACGACCGATGAAACAATGACAGCTGAGCAATTGGCTAAATTTCACTTTGGTTTGGCACAGCCCTGGAATTAGCTGGCTAAATTTCCAATGCAAACTGGAATTTAGCCAGCATTTAGCCCGTTTGGCAAACGTCCTTATATATAAATATAAAGTGATAGAAAAGCTTGAGTTATTATTTAAAAGTAAAATAATGGATATATCAGAGTTAATAGATATGGCAGTTACCAAGCATATAAACAGTTTAAAATCAATCAAAAGAACTGTCAAAGCGTCTGCCGCGCGTTAAAATTAAAACATTGCTCTACTTTCGCGTCGAATTCAGCAAGCACGGCAGCAATTTGGCCATCACGAACTTAGGCCCAACCCGGTCGAGAACATTTTAGGGGAGGACGGAATTTGGCTTACCCGGGGGTTAAATGGCTAAACCACAATGTGCATATTCTAGCATATGCAAAAACACGAGGAATTGCTTTTCATAATAACAACCCACAATAGGAATAAGAAGCCGTTCGTCAAGTTTTAATTCCATTCGTCAACTTCTGTCTGTACATAAGCAAATTTGACAGTTTGTGTAAATGCTATACAAATGTTAGTGATGCATAAGGAAGCATTCGTGATATTTTCAAAGCTTGCATATGCAAGGTTATGCACATTGTGGTTTAGGCATTACATCTACAAGTACAGCTTGCATGCAATCTGCACTGTCATACTTCTTGCAGGTGTAACCTCTACTGCCATGCTGGCAGCTCAGCTTTCAGCGAACTTACATGATGAAAAATCATGGCAGCTGAGATGATAGTAATTTGGCATTACAAAGTTTTCAAGATGGTGGAAAAGAAATGCTTGAGAGAAATTGATAAATTTATACTGGTAAAATGAGATTTTCTGGGATCATTTGCATTACATCATTTACCAACAGCTTGCTCTTAATTTTTTCTTTGATTTTTATCGTTCTGCTTCTTCGTTTATTGCTATAATTTTCTAATATACGCAAGACTTTAAGCCTAGTATCGAGTTCGAGTAAAATGTGACATTTCCATACAAATTTTAGCGCTGGTAAAATCGCAAGCAAAAATTTTACTGATGATTTACTAGTGCAGTACGGAGTTCACTGGTAAAAAGTGAATATTTCTCTATTTTAAAATAGATGGCGCTTTGTATGTTGTATGTCTCCACTTATTTTACTGAACATTTTAATGGGCGGAGCATTAAAATGCTGGTAAAGTTATGACATTTCCTGTTTCTATGACAATTATCGAATTATTTTTTGAATTTATTGAAGGATTTAATATTAATTGAAAATTTTCAGATTGCTTTGTTAATTTTATTCATGAATTTAATTTCTCTTAACAATTTTCAGATTAATTAAGTCCATTTTTAAATGTAACTTGTAAAAACGGTTATCTATCTTTATAAACAATTTGAAATTTTTCAGTGATAAAGTTTTTAAACATTTGTCACTTTGTTTTCTCCAAATTAACATACGTCAAAATTTTACCAGCGATTTTGATGTGAAAAATTTGGCGACCGCGTTAAATTTTACTTTGCCCGAACTCGATACTAGGCTTTACCCCCTCAATGCCATTTTTTAAATGAACTTGCATGCAAGATGATAAGACATCAACCGAACTGCCTTCTGCTGTCATGGTAAAAATCGCGTTGGAAGGGAGGCTTACATGCAAGCTGTACTTGCAGGTGTAACCCCCGCGTTAGACGTGCCAAACAATAATGTTCCTTCGCGTAGTTCCTTATAAGATTACCGAAATTAATTGTGTGCGTGTTCAATTAAGTCACAGTTTTTTATATAAAGCCTAGTACGGTGTTCGAGTAAAATAGTACGGAGTTCAGGTAAAAAGTGACATTTCCATACAAATTTTACCGTTGGTAAAATCCCAAGCAAAAATTTTACTGAGGTCTTTACTAGTCCAGTACGGAGTTCACTGGTAAAAAGAGTAGATGGCGTTTTGAGAGTCTCCACTCATTTTACTGAGCGGAGCATTAAAATGCTGGTAAAACGTTGAAATTTCTTTGTTCACAAAACCCGTTTATTTAATTTTTCCCGTGCGTTTGTTCATGGCTTGTATCTTGCGGGGGTTACGACTCAAGTGTTCATATGTAATTAATTCCACTCCACTGCCGAACTAACGCTGCTAGATAGTTCCAATCCGGTTGGTGTTCACATGGCGAATTATCTCACTTGGAAGTACGCAATCTACTCCAGTCCGCTTCATGTGAACGGGGTAATTGACTTTCCTATAGTAATTAATGGCCGATACCGATACGATATTCGATATATCGATATTTATCCCCTTACGATACAGGTAATTCTATCGATTTTTTATACTTTAAATGTCGTTGTATCGATATTTCAATAGCTGCATCGCTAAAATCGATATTTATCCCCTACAAAATTTCTCTTCGAATGCCCACTTTTCATACAATAGGCCCAACATGAACAGACATGAGAGATGTCTAAAGTATAATTCAGACAAGCGAAGTTACTGTCACAAGTAGCCTCGTTTTCAGTCCCTCACCTCCTCTTGACATACCAATCAGTTTACTTGCGCCAGTACGAAAACGAGTTCCACTCACTTCAACTTTTTAGCGAAGTGGAACCTGAGAAATAGTCAAATTGAATACATTTTCTGCAACTGGTACATTTTTTGATTTACGCAGTCTTTAATAATATCAGCTGGTGTGGAACTTGTAAAATGTTTGCAATTTTATACGGAGGGAGTGCTTTTTATTTTTCATTAAGAAATTTCGTAAACTTAAAAGATAATTATGTAAGCAAAAATATTATTCCTTAGCAATCACTGTGCCAGGAACGTACACGCACTTCCTTTTTTATTAGAATTTTTTCTCCGCAATTGCCCTTAATTACATTGCTGACCTTTTCAATATGTAATTTTTCACTTGAAACCATTTTCTCTAAAAAATAAATATCTTCACATTTCACAAGTTCCACGCCAGATGATATTATAAATGACTACACACATCAAAACGTGTACCAATTGCAGAAAATACACTCAATTTGACTATTTCTCAGGTTCCACTTCGCTAAAATGTTGAAGTGAGTGGAACTTGTTTTCGTACTGGCGCAAGTAAACTGATGGGTATGTCAAGAGGAGGTGAGGGACCGAACACGAGACTACTTGGGACAGTAACTTCGCTTGTCTGAACTTTACTTAAAGGCGAAAACCCAATGAACGCGGCGGGCGTCGCGTCGCTTTGACAGTTCAATAGAATATACGTGTTTAAGTTCGTGCTGGCCAAATGGCTGCCGCGCTTGCCGGATTCGACGCGAAAGTAGAGCAATGTTCTACTTTTAATGCGCGGCAGACGTTTTGACAGTTCTTTTGATTGACTTTAAACTGTTTATATGCTTAATAAGCTGCAAATTCAAGAACTGCCACATCTAATAACTCTGATATATCCACTATTTCACTTTTAAATAATAACTCAAGCTTTTCTATCACTTTTTCTTTTTATAAATAAATCTTAAGAGTACCAACACGACGCGTCCATTGGGCCTTGCACAAGTCCTACAATCGTCTGCCGCGGACAACTGTCAAAGCGACGCCTGCCGCGTTCATTGGGCTTTCACCTTTAAGCAACGCATTATTATACGAGTATATTTTATTAACAACATTTTTTTCTATTAAGCTGGGGAAGCTTTCGTGATCGGATGTATTTAGAGCGACTTTCTTGGATGAAATAGTGGACTTGTTCCCTGTCGTTATTGTGCGAAATTGGTGCGTCGTGGAAAATGACTTCCTATGAGAAAAATGTTCACAACAGAGCACTAATGTCGCTGAAAGAAGAACGGAAAAAATATATGCGGCATGTAGTAACTGGGATATATGTTACCCAAGTGCGATAATGTTCCCAACAAAACACTTATGTCTCTGAAAGAAAGAACGGAGAAAATATATGCGAAATGTAGTAAGTGGGGTGAATGTTACCAAAGTGCATGAAAGTAGGTTTTCCGGTGGCAAAAAGGTCCCGAGAAAATTTTCTGAATCACGAAAAGAATACCCCACACTATAGTACTCCTCGAGACCTATAATTTAATATGCAACAACATAGTATGCATATATAGTACTATATTTATACATATAATAACAAATATCGCATCGACGATACTAAAGAATATCGTTATTTTAAGAGGCAATATATTGGGGTATCGATATTTTGAAAAAAAAACTTTGATATCAGTATATCGATATTTTCCCATCCCTAATGTATATACATAAAAGGCCTTTCACATCGAAACCGAAAACCGATAAGTTCTACACCGAAAATTCGCTTTTGGTTTCACATCAAAAACCGAAAACTTTTTTTCGGTTAAATAGAAGTAACATTTAATTATCGTAAAAGTTGTATGATGAGAGCTCATACAAAAAATATATTTTAATTTTACTTCGAAATCCCTATCCATATTATAATAATATAATAAATAATAAAATAAAATAATATAATTCTCAATGTAAACACAAAAGTGAGGTTTAGTACGACCGAAAATATTTTTCGTCCCGAAAAGTTCCACATGTGGAAACCGAAAAGAAATTGACAGAATGCAACCGAAATTTCGTTTTTCGGCCAAAAAAGATAAAAGTTGTGCTTTTCTTAAAAATCTGAGATAAATAATCTATTTTATTAGTTTATCCTATTTCCCATGATTTTATTAATCATTGGAGCAAAAAACTTGTGTCAAAGTGGAATAAATTGATTTTTCGGTTTTCGGTTTTGATGTGAAAGTGCCTTTAGTCACGAAATTACGTCACAGAACATGTGCCAAAGGCGCCAAGGCAAGATTATATCATTGAATAAATAACTAGTTATTTATTCAATGGATTATATAGAATACAAGCTATTTTCACTAGAGGGACGCGTTTCGTTCTATATATATATATTGAAAAGACAGAGAGAGGAGAGAGAATATTGTGTTCTCTGTACACGGACTCGTACTTTCCTAATATTCGGTTTCGGACACAAATGGCGGAACGTGGTTCGTAATGAGAATACATTTAATCTCCGGCGCCATACTACAGCAACAATATCCGCAGCCCACAGGATAAATACCAATACTTAAAAGAAGAAGAAGAAGAACGAAAAGATTTTTCGCAGAGTTTTGCAAGGCTTGTAAGGTGAAGTTTTTGATTTTTCTGAAGTGAAATCATACACAAAATTGAAGTCTTTAATTAGTCAACTGAAAATGGTGAAGGGACGAGCAGTTAAAAAAGCACCCGCAGCGAAAGCATTGAAGGAGGTAATTATTTAGACTATATATTCATGGATAACCAACGCCGGCCGCCATTTTGGATGGAGGCTTGTAAACTTCCATGCGATTATTATTTCAAAATTAATATGAAAAATTTTGTTTATAAGGTGATTGAGAAAAAGGAGGAACCAAAAATAGAAATTGCGAAGGAAGACGTAGTAGAAGTGATAGATGATGAAGGTGGTGAACCTGAAGTTGAAGAAGCCGATCAAGAATTAGAGGCAGAAGGTGGCGGCGATGAGGTTGAACAGGTGCTACCTGAACCCGAAGCCGATGAAAATGCAGAGGACAACGGCGATGCTGAAGACAATGAAGATGCTGAAGGCAATGAAGATGCCGAAGCGAATGGAGAAGAAGTTGGCGATGAAGGTGAAGGTGAAGAAGACTCAAAAGATGATAAAGAATCAACCAAACCCTTTGATTTGGATGAAGCTCTTAAGACAACGATTAAATTCAAAGATGATGAGGAAGGTCTTGTTTTCTCCCGAGGTCCCAAGTACTCTGAAGACTTGTGGCCAGTTAATTGCCATGTTTGCCGCCTTGGAAGCCTTTTAACTTCGGATCAAATTAAGACACATATTAAAGGAAGACGCCATTACACCAATTGCAGAAGGAAATGGTCAGATGCAGAGCATTATAATGTTCCATTTCTACAGGTTGCTGACCCTGAAAAGGGCATGGATAAACCAATTAAAATATATCCTGGCGAAACAATAGGAGAATGTAAGGGGTTTTTTCTTCGTTTTGTTTTTGAAAATTTTATTTTATTGTGCTTTTTCAGTAACTCCTGAATTAGAGGAAGAGCGTGCAGTCAAAAAGGATGATTTCGAGGTTAAAAAGCCAACGGAGGAGCTTATTAAAGAGCTGAGTAAAGAACCCATGCATGACTACAACAAAAAGTTACCTTTGATCGGCCTTTGTTACATGTATAAGATGAAAGGTCGAAAGGGTATCACTTATTACTGCACCTTGTGTCATTTCAAAGACATGGGTGAGGGATTTAAGCATGTGGTCTCTCTAAATCACCAATACAAATACATTGTAAGTATATATATATTTTTTTATATATTTATCATTAGCCATTCATCGATCCGGAGCTTAGAACTCGAAACTAGAAGAAATTTAAACATTTCGGTTTGTAGGCAAGTAAGCAGTAGCCCCTGTAAACTTAGGAACTGGTTAACAAGTATCAACTATTTTATGGTACATAATTGATTGACCATTAGGGCCGTCACACGCGTTCATGTATATCGGGCGACTTGACAAGCACAACTTTGCTGCACACTTGCATGAGCGTATGTACCGGCATCTTAAGGCCGCTACACACACAAGAAAATCTTGCGACTTGTGCACGGTCGAGTCGTTTGATAAAAATAATGCATTTATTTAGCTATACAGCTATTACTTAACAATTTTTACGGAATATAATGGCTTGTTCACGAGCGCGATTTATCGCATGCGACAGAGCTCTGATTGGCTGCAGCAATGTAGTCGCTGAACATGCACGTTTCGTGCGATACAAAAATTTATCGCAGCAATGCTCTTAGTTTGGTGCGATTTTCACCTTAACCTCAACATTTACGTTTGTTTACCTTTGTAATCTGATGTTAAAGCTCTGCAGTGATGTTAAAATTTATTATAATATATAAATATATATAAATGTAAATTTCACACTAATATCTCCTTGCCACTATAAAATTGGGAACGTATCGCGCGATAAAAGCCAGTCGCAAATAGAGATAGATCTATAGAAAGAGCAGGACGTCACCAAAATATGGCGCTCGTAAACAGGGGTTAAATTTGCAGTATTAATTCAGGTTTTCTTTAACAAACTCTATCACCATTTTTTTTTAAATAAATTTAAGTTCTGTATTGCTCTTATTTCTCGTGGCAATTCGTTAAATAACCTAAGTCCCTTATAAATTAATGAATTCTGCACCCTAGCATCTCTAGAATTAGGTAATCTAAATTTATCTCAATATCTTATATTATCTGGTTGACGATCCCTTACATAATTTATATTTTTACTTAAATAGTTAGGAACTAAGTTATTCTTAATTTTATAAACGAAAACTAGTACATTCATCGTAATTCTTTGTTTAATGTTCACTTAACATAAAATCTATTCTAGTATATCTATCACATTCCAATATCACTCTGGTAGACCATAATTTATGGCCAGTGTAGGCAGGCGGTAAATCTGCTATCGATAACTGCTAGTATCGGTTTTGAGGTTATCGATATATCAAAAGTATCGATGCCAGAATTTTCAAAGAAATGTTTGTTCAGACAGAGCAACACGCTATCTCAGATTAGATATATATTTATATATATCTAATCTGTGTATAGTATAGTCGCATTTTGAGTTCAAAGCAGCCAAAAAGTAACTTTTTTCCCCTCGTTTTTGACAAAAAAATTTGTTATATATATATAATTTGCTATAGTTACTATTGCAGTCATTTTTATTTATTTATTCCGCCTACCGATTTACAAAATCTCACAGACCAAGAATAAGAAAAATAGTTCTTAAAAAATAACATGAACTAAGCCTATAATATAACTATATACAAATAATACATGCGTAACTTACATTTTGCATCTACTAAAAACATAATCAATAATTGTAAATGAATTCTAACAACTACGAACTAGCTATCAAAGAGACAAACTTTTGGCATAGAAAGAAAATAAACTCACAAAGGAATGTGTCATCTGGAACAATATACAAGCTAGACAATAATGTATAAAACAGCAACGAATGAAGCTATTTTTATGGAATATGTAGATAACAAATTGTTAATTAACGTAGTACACAACAAAATAATCATAATAAAGGTTGAATTATGATACAAATAATAAGTATGCTATAATAGTGTCCCTAATTGTACATATTGATCGCTGTTTGGCGTGTTAACCTATTCCTGATCCTTTTTATGAAACCAATCTTACTTACTTTTTTGCATATACAGAAAAAAGCTAGTTTTTCACAAAACACACTGTATCTTAAAAACTACAGGGCGTACGCTCACAGTTAACTGCTCCTTGTATGCAGAACTTCATGACCTTTCCAACGACTACCAGCCCCGTACCGCTCTCTCCGCAAGAATTATGGTTGTTCAAACTAAAAATTACACCCTATGTGCTATCTGTAGCCCTTTTAGCTCTTAGCCTATTTTCAAAGCTATTCTGAAACCAATTCTCAAAGGTAATTTGTTCCCTTAGTAACTGAAAATACGTCATCTTAAGAAAAAATCGTCTAATTTTGGTGTGACCTGAATAGATGGTGAGCAAATTACTCATTAACGGATGCAAGTAGCACATAGGATGTAATAGGTCTAATCAAAGAGGAAAGTCTACAGTTTACACTTTTTATTTAAAAAATTTATGTTAATGACCTTTTTGCAAAAATAATAGAAGTCAAAGTAAAAAAAGGTAAGAAAATCCAAAATTTTTAGTTTAGACTTCCATAATTCTTGAGGGGACAGGGCTACGCGACTAGTTGAGCAGGCGTTGGAAAGGCCAGGCAGTTCTGCATACAATTAACTGTGAGCGTACGCCCTGTAGTTTTTAAGATACAGGGTGTTGTATTTTATCTGTTCAACCTGTTCAATTCTACTTCCATCCATCCACAACTAGATTAATATTTAGTTCACCATACAAGCACATACATTTCTTTTTTTACACATTCAATTTCAATTTATTGCTTATCATCCACTTGTCTACTCTGTCAAGATCATCCTGCATAACTCGTTCCCTTTTTAAAATCGTCCATAGCCAAAAATAATATAGCGTCATCCACAAACAGCGCCAGAGTGCAATTTTGTACTAATCGTTGATGTATAAATTAAATAGTAGTGTACCAACACAGAATCTTGAGAGACTCCTAGATCCACCCGCAAAGACCTTGACCAATGCGCATTAATCTTAGTTCTTTGTCTTCGATTAGTTAAGTAGTTAATACACCAATTAAATTCTTCGTCTTTCACCAACCTTTTCAGTAGTATACTCCTGCCCACCGTTTCGAAATCTCTTTTAAGATCTAAAAAGGCACACACTATCTTCTTTTAATATAGTTGTTCCTTTCATATATTTATCACCATATTGATAGCCGATTCACACGAACGATTTTTGCGGAAGCCCGATTGTTCTCAACGATAATATTCTAATTGCTGATGAACAACTTTTTCCAAAAATTTTTCGCAAAGCAACAATGCATTGATTGGTCTGAATTCTTCAGAGTTTTTTTTGAGTTTTTACCTTTAAATTTCAGGAAACTTTCCGGTCTTCATGGAATCATTAATTATTTGGAGTAATTCCTGGCTTATCTTTTTATTATTAACTAGTTTGAAATCCTTCTTGTTATTCATGCCATTTAAGATATCGACCAACTCCGCTAAGTCTATATTTCGCAACTTGAATCTGGATCCAACCTCCTCAATTAAATCTCTGTACTGTACTAGTCGTGTGTTATCATTATATTTTTTACGCTATCAATAAAATATTCATAAACTTTTCTGCAAGCTGTTGATTTTCTTTTATTACCATTCTCTTAAAGCATATATTACTTCTATTGTTTTATTTTAATGAGTTCTCCATCGAACCATTCGTTTCCAAGATATTTTTCATCCTTAAGAACAATTAATTTTTTATCAATTCGATCGATCTCTTATTGTAACCCTTCAGCAAGCCATTTTCAAAGATTTCTTTATTATATTTTAGCACTTCTATCTTACCCTTACTCTTTTCCATTTGCTAAACATGGATTTCTCTAGAAATCACAATCGTCTCATTATCCGTTATATTTAAACTACGATTTGTTCGAGCCTCAAACGCAGTGCTATTCGTTAAAACTAAGTCTATTAATGTCTTAGAACTCACGGTTAACCTAGTTGGTTCTTTTACTATTTGTTTACATGAGTTCATTATCAGCGTTTTTTTTTTTTTTTTTTTTTTTTTTTTTTTTTTTTTTTTTTTTTTTTTTTTTTTTTTTTTTTTTTTTTTTTTTTTTTTTTTTTTTTTTTTTTTTTTTTTTTTTTTTTTTTTTTTTTTTTTTTTTTGAAAATATCATTATCGTCCTACCAATTAATATTAAAATCACCAATCACCAAGAAGTCATTTAAATAATCGCTTATTTCCTTTATAGAGGCGTCAACATAATCACAAAAATGCCTATTTTGCGTCCTGGTGATTTATATATAATTATTACATTTACAATATATTTCTCTAATGTAACTTTATCAGTCTATCCCCAGATACCTCCCTCAAACACCACAGTTTTTTTTTATTATTTTGAATTGACATACATGAGCGTGTGTAACGAATGTCAGAACTTTGAGAGAGCATAAGTGAAATCGGCTGATAGTATTGCGTACAGGAAGTCACACCGGGAGCGACGCAGCGCGGCACGGCAAAATAGTTGCCGCGCGGCGATTTTGGAGATTACTCAAAAACACAATTTTGCCGCTGCCGGCAAAATTCCTTTTTCATTCGAAATACGTTCGCACAATACGTTAAATGAGGCTTTTAGCATTTTTAAGTATTTGTGATCGAACCTCATCACTTTTCTCTGTTTTTCTACAACCAAAGCTACTAATAATAGAATTTCTTCATCGCAACTAGAGTATTTTGCCGCGTGCCACCGCTCCGCTCCCAGTGTGACCAGGTTTTAATTCATTCCTATAGCAAAGTCGTCAGGTTTGCTTGCACACAATAGTTTCGTCAGATTTCATTCATGGCAGAATTCAGTCTCAACTCAAGGTCTGACTTGCGCTACACACGCTCATGCAAATCATACGACGGGACCATGCATGGCCCAGTCGTATGATTTTCTAGATCGTATGTAGCGACAGAGAGTTTTTCTATTTATTTCCTTTCTTTTTAATTACAGGAGAGACACTTTCCAAAATTCTACGAGAAAGTTGCAGAACGACTAAAGAAGGAACGCAGTGTTGATTTAAAAAGGAGCGTTAGCAATATATTCCGAAAATTATATCGGAAGATAGAAAATGCGAAAGGTTTTCGAAAAATTACATACGTAGATGATGAAGATTTTTACAAAAACAGAAAGCGATACTTGTTAAAGACTCGATTTGATGACCACTATGATGAGAATACTATCCTAATCACACCACAAGAAGTTGACATATTAATAAGAAAGTGCATAAATCGAATGGATTTTATTAAGCCCGATTTAAAGACACTACAAAAACCGAAACCAGTAGTTAGGCCTAGTAGGCCACTAAAACGTCCTCCACCGCCAACACCATATGAAAGAGATTTGTAAGAGTAAAACGTAAATAAATTTTTATCTTTAACATTCACAGAATTATTTGTAGGGACGACGATAGGCTCTGGGAAAGGTACCACTATATCCTCCAGCGGGAGGTTGATGATCTTAATCAAGATTATCAGGAATTTGATCGCTCACCAAGGAAGCATCCTAGTTATTTTGCTGAAGAGCGAACGTTTTACAAAGGAGGTAAGAATTATTGAAAAAAATTGAATAAGTATGTTTTTTTAGAAGCAGATGACCTTCATAATGGCTGAGAAAAGTTTCAAAAATTAACCTAGAAACTTGATAAAGAAAGTTATAAGAGCTCAATGCCAATATTAGTCAGTATTTATGGGGCCGAGTTTGTCCCAAATCATCATCATCATCAAACATACTAAATCAGTACCTTACAATTAAGTTTTTCAACCTTCGGTTCTATTAATTATATTTTTGTAGAAGTTATTGAAAAAATTTCATAAAATTTTCTTCTAACTTTCCATTAAATAGCTGGTAAGGAACAACAACAGAAATTAAGAAGGGAATGGATGCCATTTTGGAGACGTCGTTTACGCCAATTGTATGAAAGTGATCTTGCCAAACGTAAGTTGAGAGTGAAAAAGGAATTACGTTTGCGCACTGATTGTCGTACTCCAAGTCCAATGCAATCATCGAGACGAAGAGTACCATCGCGTAGAACACCATCTCCGCGTGGATATGATAGAAGATATGCTGATCATCCAGGTCCAAGGGATAATATTGTGATGGATACACTTCCCCAAGCATCCGCAGACCCATTGGGTGTTATATCGGTGTTGAGACTTTTAACAGCACTTGAAGATCAATTGGGTAGTCTGGGACCAAAAGCCGTTCAGTTTATGAGTAAAGCGGTATTGGCTGAAAAGGTATACTAAAACTTGCTATTAGTAAAATCGTAAATGGGACGAAACTGTAAGTTATGATATTACGATATATTAGTAAATAAGTCAGAGAAAGAGTGAAAGGACTTAAACTAAAAGGATCTCTTGGGTGCTTTGACAAATTATGGGGCAGATATATATGTGTACGATAAATACATATTATATATATTTATGACAGTCAGGGTTATAATAATGTAATCAGGGATTAGAAATGAAAGTGAAATGTTCACATTTGTCAAAATGACCGTAATAATTGTTCTTAGCAAACATAAATGTATGTGATGTGGAAGTAGGATTAGATATTAATTTAAGGTAAAATGCTTAACTACTTTCTTATTACCTTGCATATTTCAGAGCAACCTAAATCCAAACGATTTGATGATGGAAAATGAAATCTACGTCTTTTTCGTAACGGCAAAGGAAAAGCTCAAGGGGCAATTACTTGCTAACATTGTTGAACAAGGCATGGTTGGAGCAGTCAATCGTGCTGTGGCTGATGTCACAACATTGCTGGATATGTTTGAGGATTATATGCGTCGTACAGGAAAACGGCCTGTTTCATCCACAGCAGTAATCAGTCAGTTCGATAACTCCTTATCAAGTGGTCAACTCACTAGCAACCAATACATTTCATCCAGTCAATCTAATCAATATAGATCTGGAGCAGGCCAATATACGAGTGACTCGAATGGATCAGCTAATCAATTTAATTCTGGAAGCGGTCAGTATTCGTCACTTCCCTCCAATCAATATCAGACAGGATCGGGAAGCGGCAATGTTTACTCTACAGGAAGCGGTGGTGGAATGAATCAGTATAGTACTGATACAGGTTCTAGCGGCGTCAACAATTATTCATCTGGTGGAGGAGGTGGAGTCTGGCATTCTGGAGGTTCAAGTGGTTTTCAATCGAGAAATACAGGTGGACTAACTAGCAGAATGTATTAGAAGCACATTCTTGACACTATTGATTTTATGTGTTAACCGTATGTAGTAGAGTACATACAGCAAAACAAAATTTTATTATATAATAACTAATCTTGTGTGGTATTTAATTGAAATAAAGATACATAAGACAACTCGAGTTGAATAGTGTATTCATTTCTTTGTAAATAATACTAGGCATCATATGGTCGGGAAGTTGCATTTAACAATTTTTCTGTTACAATTGTCCATTTGGTGTGGATTATTTTTGATATTAAGAAATTCATTTCTGTCGACCAATATATATACCTAAATGCGGACGAGTTTAGGACCTTAGGCTCTCAGTAACATGCTATGGTATTATTCACCTTACACAAACACTTTAAACTTAAGGTAGGGATAATGAGTCAATAATGCAAAATTAAAAAAATTAATTAATTAATTAATGTTGTGTATGAATCATGAATCAGAGGCAACGATGGCGGGGTTGCACATTAACAAGTCACGGCAGTTCCCTTCCTGGTCAGTCGTTGTTGTTCATTCGATGAGTGATATCTCATTTATATCTAGGCTAAGTTTTGAATTAAAGTTCAATGAAATAACAATGGTTGTTTCTTTAAAGTAAAGTAATGAGACAAGAATACAAAATTGGCGACAAGGATGGGATGCGTGAATTTTGGTGAAATGAAAAATACTCGTGGTAAACACATTTTACATTTAAATATCAGTGCTTAAAGTTGTGTGTATGTCGGACTCAGAAGAAGAATTTTTGGGGTTTGATAGCAGTCAAGAAAGTCGTCAGTTAAATTTGTTGCTAGAAACAAATGGTGAAAAAGCGGCATCGAGTGAGTTGGAAAAAAACATTTTTTTGAGTGCAGGTGTTGAAACTACAGTGATGCCGTTAATTTGTAACATAGAACCGTTCACTCCGGGGAGTGATTTTACAGCCTATGAAGATCGGCTGTTACAGTTTTTTAAAGTGAATAAAACAAAGGATGATGACAAAGTGTCTCTTTTTATAACGCTGATGGGCAACGAAGCTTATAAGGACCTTAAGGCCTTAACCGATCCAGTAAAGCCGTCCGAAAAGTCAATGGATGACATTTTAAAGCTGTTAAGGGAACATTATATACCTAAAATTAATAAATATGCAGAACGGTACAAATTCTGGAAGGCTTCACAAAATGAAGGAGAATATCTGACAATTTATTGTTCGTCTAAAACAATTGGCGTCGTCGTGTCAGTTCTAAAAATTGTGAAATGGCACTTAACATTGAAATGGCGGAACGAGAGGCTAAGGCGATAAATCCAAACACGATTTATACTCCAGACGCAGTAAATTTCGTGCAAAAAAATGCAACATACAATAAAAGAAAAAAATCAAGATAAGAATGCACATTTCCAACGACTCAGGCTCGAGTCAAAACCGTTATCAACAATACGAGTATAACAAATCTGATAGAGGCAAGTTTTCTAATGTACAACGGAGCTCTAAACAAAAAAATTGTTTTCGTTGCGGCAAACCTCATGACATTGCAAAGTGCCCGGTTATCGGATGGGAATGTTTTTCATGCGGGCGAACGGGTCACACTTCTAAAGCCTCATTTCCACTTATACAAATTGTGCCAACTTGTTCGCCAACATGTTGTGTACTTGTTGGGAGCCGACATGTTAGCTTAAACTTACAAGTGTTTCCATTTAAATAAATTCTCGCGAACTTGTTGGCTTAACTTCTTACATTCTACTCCATTGCCTTCCACTAGTTTAACCAACACAACAAATGAGCGTTTCCACTTAAATGAACAAATCCACCCAACAAATTCTGCGAGTTTTTACAGCCGACATCGAACAAGTTGCCAACATGTGTCTGAATTTTCACTTAGACAGAATGTTGCCAACTTGTTTCAAAACTGGTCGGGTAAGAAAATTTGTATAAGTGGAAACGAGGCTTAAAGTATGCAGATACGCCGCCAGTAAAAGGAATTTAAGTAGCAATCACGTCGAAGAGTTCAAAATAAACAATATTTCGGTGGGTGGAGTAGCAGCAGAAATCACATTGGATGTAGAAAGCAAAAAAATAGGCATGGAATTCGACACAGGTGCAAGTGCATCTATGATGTCAGTAGTTGAGTATAACAAAAAATTCTCTTATTTATCTCTAGACCGATCTAGAGTAAATTTCAATACCATTACAGGTGAAAAAGTAGAAGTTCAAGGGAAAATATATGTCAGCGTGGTGTATGCTGGTCAACAATATTATCTAAATATATTTGTGGCAAAAACAAACAAAAATTTTAAGCCGCTTTTGGGACGTGATTGGATGGAGGTATTGTTTAAAAATTGGAAAAGTTGGTTTCCAAAAAAATTAAACTTGGTGAGTAATATTATGTATAATAGTGTACCATTATTAAAAGAAATTGCAAGCATTTTTCCGTTTGCCATAAAGGGTTCGCCTGATAGTTCGATTGAGGGGTTTAAGGCGAATTTAGTACTAAAAGATAACTGCACACCAATTTTTCATGCAGCATATTCAGTGCCTTATGCACTTCGCGATAAAGTGGAAATCGAGTTAAGAAATTTGGTTGAAAAGCGGGTCATAGAAAAAGTTGCATATAGTCGTTGGGCAAGTCCAATAGTTATTGTACCTAAAGCTAATGGAGATTTACGCATTTGCATGGATGCAAAAGTATCCGTGAACAAATGTTTAGAGTATGCGCATTATCCGTTACTAACTTTGGAAGATTGTTTTGCGCGAATTGGCCCCAGTAAATATATTTGTCTCATAGATCTAGAAGGAGCATACACTCAAATCAAGGTTGATGAAAAATCTCGAGAACTTTTGACTATAAATATGCATGTAGGACTTTACAGGTATACTCGGGATCCATAAAGCTCCTGGTATTTTTCAATCCTTAATGGATCAAACTCTACAGGGATTAAGTCAAACGGTTTGTTACATAGATGACATTATTTGTGGGGATATGACGTACGAAGGCTGTAGAAATAAATTATTTGAAATTTTAAGGCGTTTAGAAAAAAAAAATCCGGGTTAATGTAGAAAAAAGTAAATTCTTGGTGGAACGTATAGAGTATTTTGGTCATGTTTTGTCAAATAGGGGTATTGAACCAAATGATAAGAAAATTAATGCAATAGTTAATGCTCCGGCAACCCACTAACGTACAGCAATTACAATCGTCTCTAGGGTTAATGAGTTTTTATGGTAGCCTTATTCCTAACTTATCTGAAAGGTTACAACCTTTGTATAACATGTTACATAATATGAGTCAAAATCCTAAGGCTATTGTTTCATGGACAGGTTCAGAGCGCAATTGTTTTTTGTAAATTCAAAGCAATGGTTACTGCATCATAATGTTGCAGAATTTTATGACGCTTCGAAGTCAATTGTAGTTAGTACGGATGCTTCAGAGTATGGTCTAGGTGCGGTCTTAGCGCATGTGGTGGACAACGTTGAAAAAGCTGTCATGTTTGTTTCAAGCACTTTAAGTGCAACAGAGAAAAAGTATTCTCAATTACATAAACAGGCGCTTGGGATAATGTTTGCCTTAGATAGACTCCACAAATATCTATATTGAGTAAACAAGTTTACACTCCGTACTGATCACCAAGCGCTTAAAGAGATTTTGAACCCAAACAAAGGAAATCCGCCTATAGCCTTAAACAGACTTCAACGCTGGTCTGTTACGTTTTCTATGTACAATTATATAATAGAATATCGGAAAGGTAAACATTTGGCAAATGCAGATGCTCTTTCACGAATGCCGTTGTCGGAAAGTAGTAATATAGAAGAATCTTCTACTATAAATTACTTTAAGTGATGAGAATTTTCCGATCAATCATCCCCAAATCAAAGGAAAAACAAATCAGGATAAAGTATTAAGAGAAGTTATAAAATGTATATCAAAAAATTGGTTGTATAATAATAAACCCGCATTACAGCCATATTTCGAAATAAAAAATTCCTTGTCAGTTGAAGACGACTGTTTGTATTTCGCAAGTAGAATAATCATTCCAAAAGCGATTCAGAATATAATACTAGCGCAACTTCACGAAACGCATGTAGGTATTGTAAAGATGAAAACGATAGCACGATCTTATATGTGGTGGCCATTTATGACGCAAGATATTGAGAAGTTTGTTAAATCCTGTCTAGCATGTCAGCAAACGAGGAATGTGAACAAAGAAGTAATATTAAATGCGTGGCCATCAACTAGAAAGCCTTTCCAACGTATATATTTAGATTTTTTTATTGGCAAAATAAAAATTACTTGATTTTAGTAGATTCATTTAGTAAATTTTGTAACGTAGTACTGATGAAATCAACTACAGCTCCTATATTGATAAAAGCATTAGATGATTTTTTTAAATATTTTGGGCTACCAGATGAAATTATTTCCGATAATGGACCACCATATAGTGGTTACGTATTTAAAACTTCCTGTCTTCAGTCTGGTATAAAGTGTACAAAAACTCCTCCTACCACCCCTCATCGAACGGTCAAGCAGAACGTTTCGTTCAAACAATAAAAATGAAATTGAAGAAAATGAGCACAAATAGAAAGTCCAATCAGGTACCGCAAGACGAAATTAATAAAATTATGTTTAATATCAACAATACGCCAAATATGACAAATAAGCGCACACCAGCTGAGATGATATTTTCATTTAAGCCTCACACTGTTTTAGATTCAATTTTCAGAAATACAGATGATGTACAAATAAATAGAAATAATTCTAAGTATGTGGTAAAGCAAAACTTTAAGGAATTAGTTAGGAATAAAATAAGAATTAAAAAAATTATTTTAACAGGGAGAAAAAGTAATGTATAAGAATCATTTTAAAAGTCATATTAAATGGGAACCAGCCAGAATTTTAAAATGTATTAGTCCTAAAACCTATCTTATTAATGTTAACAATAACATAAGATATGTACATGAAGGTCAGGTGAGAAGATCAACTTTAGAGGATGTTTATCATCCACCTATGAAATTGTATCAAGTTGAAGAGGGTGAAGTAAGGAAAACAAAAGAAAATTTATTAAATAATAGTTACAGTAAAACTCAGAACATGAATCGAGAAATTTAGAAAAAGTAATAATAAACGAAAAAACTACAATCGAGGGGTAAATTTAAGAAGCTTGAATAAGAAGTAAAACATGATTGTAGTCTTGTAATTCTGTAAGTCCTTAAGGGGACGAAAGTGTTGTGTATGAATCATGAATCAGAGCTAACGATGGCAGAGTTGCACATTAACAGACACGGCAGTTCCCTTCCTTTCAGGTCAGTTGAGTCGTTGTTGATCATTCGATGAGTGATATTTCATTTATATCTATCTAGTAGGCTAAGTTTTGAATTAAAGTTCAATGAAATGACAATGGTTGTTTCTTTAAAGTAAAGTAATGAGACAAGAATACAAAAATAAAAAAAAAAAACAATTTTACTAACTAATTAGCTCATATTATTTTCTTCTTGACTTTCCAGCTTATTTAAAATTGATTTCGAGATTAAATCTAGTTTTATGTGTTGCACATTTATTGCATTTTCATCCCAATCCAGTAGCATCTTAAACTTTTTCGCATCGCACAAGTTTAACAATTCTGAAATAAGAAAGATTTAGGTACATACCTCACTACGAAAGCATTTTAACCTCTTTGAATTATTCAATTTACCTAATCCACCGCCATTATATTCATTAATTTCTTTCTCCAAGGTAATTTTTATAGCACTTTCTCTAGCGAAATGTTGACTTGACCGATTTTTACTTATTGACTGCTTAAGTTTTATCTGTTCTAGTTCTTCGTCAAAACGTTTCAGATACAATTCAATTAACTGAGAAAATTCACCTGGTGTTAAAGGGGTTTCCCTGCCTTCTGTACGACGTAAGAACCACGACAGTTTCTCACCAATTATATTGGATTTAATAGCATGCCCCAAACGTTGTTTATGCTTGTTATTCATTCGTTTTGCCTTTTTAGCTAAGACTTTTGTTTTTCTGCTATTAGGATGTTTACATTTTGCTAAATCTTTGTGCAAGTTTCCCTGGAAATTATTTATAGTGAATGTAATTGAATCTCGTTTGTATCCACAAAAATATCTTATTGGAAATTAAGGTAATTGTGAGTGGAAACCATTATCAAACAAATAATATTAAGAATATTTTCCTTGCAACCGCAGGACCAGTTACTGGTAGTGTAACCAAGTTTTTTTTTTTATAAAATTCCATTTAATCTCAATTAGATAAATGTACTACGTAATATCATGCTTTAGTTTTTATACATATAAATGTTTTAAATAAAATAATTGTACTTATATAAGTTAGTGACCCTTTCAAAATTCGTGCCGGTGCCATGTATTACGAGATGGCAAAAGAACAAAGTATCGCATGCTATATTAAGAGATTGTTAAATGGGTGGTGTTGGTGTATTCAAGAATGGACAATATGTTTAGAAAGTGCCGAGAGCAAATGGTTTCGTAAGAGCAGTTTTGCGCATTGTGTATATACCTGCTCACTTGACGTCTCATCATTTTTCATGTTGTGGTCCATTCCTGAACGTACGACCAGCCATATAAAATGTGTATTGCATTGCATGCGACATCTAGTTCCTGTGTCCTATATACTTTTTTACTTACCATTTTTAAATAAATTAAGTTTGCCTAAAATCCCGACAAAAAGGAGGAAACAGCTGATTAACTATCGGGCAAAACACGTGTATGCCAACTGACATGGACTGCTCCGCGCGCGCGTGTGTGCCAATGCCTGTTCATGTTTTTCTATTCCATTCTAACTAAAGCAGGATTACATTAAGATGACATCCAATTTTTACAGATATTGTGAGGGAGATAGTTTATTGAAATTTAAATGCTGCAGAAGCAATCATCGCAATACCTCACACGTACAGTCCCCTCCACTTTTTATGGCAAAACTCTTAAATTGTCAAACTGTCTACTTGGAAATTGTCAAGTTTTTAATCGTTTTTTTCGTAGATATTCAAAGACGGATCATGAAAAGAAGTATAATTTTACAATTTCTAAAATAATGCATGAAAGCACGAAGGAGTTGGAAGCAAAGGATGAGATTATATCGAAAAAATTTCTCGCAAAATACCAGGTGGTACTGTAATTCAGTTCTGCAATCATCATTTTGTATGAAAACGAAATTTTTATTTAATATTTATTTCATATAATAAACAAAAAGTTCAATCAAGTGCTCACATGAAAATAATTCCACTCCACTACCGAACTAACGCCGGTGACGGATTATCTCAAAGGCGGAATAATTCTAACAAATTATAAAGGAAAAGGACCACTGCAGTCAATCTCTGAACACACTACTCTCTGCTTGTGGACAGAAAACTACCTCATAAATAACTTCAATATTTTCTATAAAGAAATATTTAATAACTTTCTATTTCGTAATATTTAATTACAAACTCAAACCTTACTTTTGTTTATTTCGACAAATAATTTTACCTTACAGATATGTATATGCCATAAAATTATAGTAACAAAACAGCAATATGGCAGCTCCAGTAGTCGAAATTGACAAATTGGGATTGCCAATAACAATGTTTTAGTTTCAGTAACTATAAAAACTCCCTAGGCTTGAGGTCTTTTTATGGTTCCGAGCACGCACACAGTGACAAATCGACGTCCGGAAAAAAATTCGGACGCGTTTGCTTCTCTCGTCACTCATAAATAAATTTCCGTATACGATGTACTATCTCCCTCACAATTTCTGTAAAAATTGGATGTCATCATAATGTAACTTTACGGCCTTAACGTGCTGGGTACAGCACGCAGTAAGAGCTCACTCTCACTGCTTTTTGTATACTCGTCATGGAGGAAAAACTAAAATTTCATTTTAAACAGGTCCTAAAGCCCAAAATTGTCGCTCCCACAGCAAAATGAAGTTAAAACAAATTGCAGCCAAATATGTTTTCTTTCTAATAGTTAAAAAAAAAACATGTAGAACAAATTGATGGAAATTATACCGTTTGAACAAAATACAAGCAACTTTTATATGAAAAACTCTTATAGTAAGACAAGGCAAGAAGACTGTGGATGTCGCCCGCTGACCGGTCCGCTCCTCTCTTTTATCGACTTCGTTCATGGCTTGTATCTTGCGGGGGCTACGGTTCTGTACGAAGGCGAGCTATACAGAATAATTTATATTTCTAATCTTCTAATCTAGGAAATGACTGAAAAGAGTTTAATATGCATTGTCATGTTTATTTTTTTAGAGAAAAAACAGAAAAGAAATGTCTGCATTACTTGACGACATTATTATAATGAACTGACTAGTTAGTTGATCAAACGGAAACTGTTTGTTGTCAGTATACTTGACAACGAAGTGAGTACTGACCGTCAGTTCTACTGACTCGTGTAATCGTGTATCGAACGATTGAAAAAGTAGTTAAATATCGAAAGTATCGCAATTCCAGCACACAGCCGGACGCCTCCGATTTCTGATGACAGAAGTCAGAAAAACCTGCGGCAGCGCTCTGGAAGAGTGTGTGTAAAATAATTGAGTTGAGTTAATTCTGTATTATTAGGTATTATTTGTAAAATCCATGTTTCCCATGATTACAATCTGAAATAGGGCAGAGGTCATTTTGAAATTTGAAGCCATTTTCAAGCTGCAGTTCGAAATGCAAGAAGCTTACGTTAATATTTGTGATATTCCTACCCATGTAATGACATGGGGAAAATGGATTGAAGAATCTATGGATGATGTTAAAGAGATAGTTGTTTGTATTACCGGTAATCCAGGTTTATCGGGCTTCTACACAAAATTTCTTTCTACAGTTCATAGCAACTTGGATCCTAACATTCCAGTTTGGATAATAGGTAAATTTGAACCATATTGCAGCACCTGAAACACAGAACTTCAAGTGGGCAATTTTCTTACAAGCTCGCTCTTGTAATTTTGTGTTGCAGTGCAGGGTTCAGCCAGATGACTAAAATATGAATTGATTTTCTTCAATATATGTATATACATAGGTCATGCCGGGCACGATGATCCCCCAAAAACGAGTATACGAAAAGTTCCCCCATTAAACGGCAACGAAAGATGCTTCAGCTTAGATGGTCAAATTAAGCACAAAATAGAATTCATTGAAAAATACATTCCACGAAATGTAAAAGTACACTTGATCGGACATTCCATTGGAGCTTGGATAATTCTTCAGCTTCTAAAACAGCCCCAGATAAAAGAAAGAGTTCAGAAATGCTACATGCTCTTCCCAACTATAGAACGAATGATTGAGACCGGGAATGGCTGGCTATTCACTAGAATTTGTGTTCCATTAATGCCAGTCATTAAAATTTTACTACTGCTTCTGAACAAGTTACCAGTATCTCTGCGAACGTTTTTCATCTACATATATTTTTGGTTATTCTCCATTCCAACCTACTTTATTGGGACCACCTTGAAATATTTAAGATTACCTGTTATCGAGCGTGTAGTTTTTATGGCAAAAGAGGAAATGAACGTAGTGAAAGATCTTGATGTGCAGCTAGTTAAAGATAATATAAGCTTGTTAAGATTTTACTACGGCGGTGAAGATGGTTGGGTGCCTGTCAAATATTACAATGAGATTAAAATAAAAATTCCAGATTTGGATGCGGTGCTAGATAACAGGAATATATTACATGCATTTGTCCTTAGATCTTCAGGAGAAATGGGTGAAATTGTTGCAAATTGGATTAAAGAATTTAGTAGTAGCGTTTTTAGAATTTAAAAATATCCACAATAAGAGTAATCCTTCTCATATTTGTTTGGAGAAGGTAATAGAAATACTTTAATTCAATTTTATTAAATTATATTACATCACTTTAATTCAATTACATAACTTTCATTTTGTAAGATTAAAAGAGTTGCAATTATGTTTTTTAAATATATTATCGATATCCATGTATATATAATAAAAAACAAGTAGGGCTAGGGATAAAATGTTAGAATTTATTTTAATATTATCTATGCTACGAAAAAAGTGGATCTATTGATTAAAGATTGCTGAGAGTGCCGCGAATTGAGTTTTTTTTTTTATAAAATTTTTGCTCCAACCACCACTCTCCATTACTCTATTCTAGCATGACTCATCAAATATACTTATTATTTATGTTTGAACCTCTTCTTAGATAGCATCTAGCTGGTATTAGAGACGGTACCTTTTATTATTATAATGACTTTATTTTAGAGCTCTATTATTTTATAGAAGTCTTTTGTTCCTTTTTTTGTGTGTGCGCTTTTCAATTTACGATTATTCATATCATTCATTATTCAAAAGCAGATTTCAGATGTATGTTAAGTTCATTCAATCAACCTCGCAGTCAATGGGCAAATCCCTAACTAGGCCTTTTTGGCTTAGAACTGAATACAGTAAAGCTTGAGCTTGCATTGATAACTTCGGGAAGCTCCTTATAGATATTGGTCGCCGTATATATAAGTCCTTTTCTGATTCTGTTTGTTTTAGGTTGCTGTACTCGTAGTTTTATACTTATGTGTGTGTCAATTCGTATATTTGTTTTGATGAGTCCACGTGCAACTTTATGAATAAATCAAGGTAAATCATTTGATTAATGCTTAGAGTTTTCGTATGTGCGTATAACTCCGTCGAAGGTCTTCTCCAAGGCATACTGAGCAGGATTTTTAGGGCTCTATTAATTAATCTCTTCACTCTAATTTTTTTCGGATTGAATGCGCTGACTCCACGCCAGTAATCCATATCTAATATGCGACGCTATATGTGCATTGTAAATTGCAAGAGCTGTATCATTATTTACCCTAGGGCCTCTTCGCAATACACCTAATATTGGGTTGATTTTGGAAGCTATTTCGTCGACATGCCTGCTCCAATTGAGTTTCTCATCATTATTTATATACCTAGATATTTCACCTCAGTTACCCTTTCTATTTGCTTGGAGTTAATACTCAATATTGGATAAATCTCAGCCTTGTTTCGTTGTTTAAATACCATGCATTTTGTTTTATCCTCATTGAGAGAAAGTTTGGTACCATTTGTCCAATTTGTTAAACTTACCATATCATCTTGTAGTTTGGTTTCCAACTTTTGCTCATTTTCGGCGTAATAAATCAAATTTGTATCATCCGCAAATATATGGTACTTCCCCATTAGACCGGCAGATGAAATGTTTGTTATATACAACAAGTATAGTGTTGGTCCTATTATAGAACCTTGAGGTACACCCGTGCGAAATGGTAAGGAAGCGCTGAGTGTTCCATTTATCTTAGTTCTAACGTTTCTGCGTGATAAATAATCTTTAGTTAGATCATTAGTTTGACCTCGCAGTCCTAGTTTATGGCTTGATGTCGAATCTCGAATTTTGTAATAGAGTCAGAGTGTCCGTGTGTGGTGATCAAAACTGAAAATCAAAAGAAAAAGTATGCATAAATGCAAAAGATTCCATGACTAGATGAAATTTATGGAATGAGAAAATATCTTTGTTTTGTTTTATGTTAATACTGAATTGAGGAAATTACCGATTCGTTCAATGGGCTCAAGGAACGCAAAAAGAACGAAAAGGACCCCATGGTAGCTAGTTACCTAAGGCTAATAATAATTATTTTCTGAAACGTTTATTTTTTATAGGCGGAAAGCACCAATAGTCAGCCAAAAATGCATAGCTGTTGAAAAGATTTTGTACTGAGTATTTAAAGCATTTAAGATATTTTTAGCATAACAATACTACTAATATACACCCACATTTGTAATAAAAAATATAAGTTTCAAAAAGTATACTTTTATAGTCGGCCAACAAAGTCCTAACATCGGCCATAATGCTACCAAATGTTGGCCAAAGCAAAAGAAAACAATTTTAAGCGAAGTTCAGACTTTTATTTCAATACAAATATATTAGTATTCACAGCAACTTATTGCGTTTAGCAAAAACAAACAACAAATATAAAAATACTGAGTAACAAAACGTCTTTTCAATATATTAAACTACATACGTATGAGGTCAAAAGTTCTAGCTCAATTACCTATGTACTATACCTATATTTGGAAACTGCCTGAGAACGCGTCGATATGGAGAGCTTAAGTTTTTTTTGTACACGGCATTTTCATAAAAATTGTAGTACAAGTTCCAAAATGGACCAAATCGGCCAACCCCTTGATGTTATCATACAAAATTTTGGGTTTTCACTATATATTTGGTCACGACCTGAAAACGCATTATTATGGAGAGAGCTGAAATCTTTTACGCAGCGTTTTCATAAAAATAGTAAAAAAACTTTCAAAAATGAGCACAATTGGGCAACATTTCCTGGTGTTGCCATATAAAACTTTGGGCTTTCACAATATTTAACTTTTATTTTCATCGAGGGTATAATATTATTGGTCTTGGACCAATTATCACATTTACTTTGGTTAGAACTATATTTATGACCGACTTTAAAGTATTATAAATCTATAAGATATCTTTAAACGGATATATGTATGCCGACTTAAGATTTGGAAGTCCGAAGTGCACTTTTTCAGTAACTACAACCTTTAATTTCCCAAATTAGGGCGAATTTCCAACGGAAGAGAAATAAAACTATTGGCGCTAGTATCGCACACGCACAGTATTTTGGCGCTAGTTGTCGTTTTTTTGGAACTTTGGACAAACTTCACCGAATATTCTCACCTTTTTCCCGAATGGGGGCGTTCTATTGGCTCTAGTGTCGGGGGCAAATTCATTCTATTCCTGAACTTTTCCCGAAGTTTCACATCGATTCTCCGAACCTGAAAGTTTTTACTCTCCATTGCTAGTAGATGTCACAAGCTGTCTCTTTTGTGTGTAGGATTTGAGCAAGACCCAATGGGTGGTTGCGATGGTACTCTTAAAATTCATTTATAAAAAGAAAAAGAGATAGAAAAGCTTGAGTTATTATTTAAAAGTGAAATAGTGGATATATCAGAGTTATTAGATGTGGCAGATCTTGCATTTGCAGCTCACCAAGCAAACAGTTTAAAATCAATCAAA
The DNA here is from genome assembly GCA_963930735.1 of Dioctria linearis. Classification (NCBI taxonomy): domain Eukaryota; kingdom Metazoa; phylum Arthropoda; class Insecta; order Diptera; family Asilidae; genus Dioctria; species Dioctria linearis. Next base: position 20,132,030 of record OZ005740.1, read on the forward strand.
AGAACTGTCAAAACGTCTGCCGCGCGTCAAAAATAGACTTTCGCGTCGAATCCGGGAAGCGCGGCAGCCATTTGGTCAGCACGATAAATACATTTCTATTAAACTGTCAAAGCGACGCGACGCCTGCCGCGTTCATTGGGTTTTCTTAATTCGTTCAATTCTCGTCCATTTTTCACAGTGGGTGAACTCAGTTTAGAAAATAAACATAAAAGTGGCACATTTTATCAGAAATTCGTAAATAATGAGCGAAATTTCCAGATTTTCTGCTGATTTCGTAATTCGTATTAGAGATGAACAGAATTTACATTGTCACGATACTGAAAATAATGTGAGCTCTATTAATGAGGCAATTAATTCAACACCACGTTCAGAAAATACATGGCTAAGTAGTTTACAAAGGATTCAGCAAAGGAAGCAAAAAGTAGCATATTTGTTTTATATATTGCGTTTTTATCATTAAAATTCAATAATCTCTAGGTATTGAGCCTTCCAAAGTTACAAAAAATGGCGAAACTTTCTATGTATTCCGCTTGTCAAGCCGACGGATGTAGGTAGATATATTTCTGCCTTATTCCTTATTTATTTATTTTTTCTATTATACTACTAAAACTTCGAGATCACCAACGTTGTATTACATAGCTTAAGTTGGGGCACATTTATAAATGTTTTTGATTTGATTTGATTTAGGTGTACTGGCTGGAAAACGCCCCAAGAAAATCGGCATAAGGATATCGAGAGTACATACTGCCCAGAATCAACAGAAGACTGCCGTAATGCACAGTGCAAACATTCTTTAGGTAGAATCTGATTTTAGTTTAATATATACAACTGTATTGTAGTAGTTTTTGATTTAATTTGATTTGATTAAGATAAATCCTTAAAAAGTCGTGAATTTTAGATTCTCATATATCTCATCTAACGGACATTTCAAGCGAACAATTAAATGAACTTCTTGGGGCTATTATTGATGTTGAAAATCTATTCATGAATATGCATAGAGTAGAGCATGAAGATACGAAAAAAGTATATCTATATCTTTTCAGGGTAAGTGTAATTTTAACATAGAATTTCGATATGATGACATATTTTTTGTTTAGTTGTTGCGGCAATGCATTATAACTCGTCAGCAGGCAGTTATTCGGGGTCCTCTAGGGGATCCACCATTTGAAGCTCCATGTATAGCAAAATCCATTTCGAATTTTGTATTTTATAAGTAAGCTTTCAAATAACTTCTCTGTTATATATTTACTAATCCGGAACAGTTTCTAGGTATAATCATTTAAGCCAATTGGAGCTTCAAACAATGGCAGATGTCGCTAGAACTTTTCTGAATTTCCTAAATCATTGGAATTTTGAACCGCCCAGTGTACATTGTACTGATCTTACCCAAGAGGATGCATCTACGTATAAAATCAACTACACAAGGTAATTTCCAACATAATATTGTGGTGAGTATGTATGATCTCATTAAAATCAGGTACTACATATAAAGCCTGAGAGTTTGTTACAGACATAGACTGAAGTTTGCTTATAAGTACACTACAACGTTTAAGCTGCATTAATTTTTTTCCTTTTAATTTCAAATTTATATTATTGTTTTGCTTCACAACGCTTCATTAAAGATTTGAACAAGATTGTACTGCTCCGCTCCCATAAATTAGTGTTTTTTCATCTTTCAGTTTTCTTTAATACTCACGTCATCTGTTTCTTGAGAAATGCTGTGATACATCTTCGCACAGACAAGGAGTACCCAGATATCAACGGCTTTATTAACTCATCTCGCCTAAATATATTAGCTGTGCTTTTTTGTGTACCTTGTTCAAGAACTCCCATATACTGGAGAGAACAAATTGTTCTGTCGATTGAAGCGAACTATTTGTACTGTTCGCTTCATTTATAAATCTTCTATGAAAATGTATGAGGCATTCTTTTGTGTATCTTTTGTTTTGCGCTGTTCTGTGGACACAAAAGAACACATATAATGTCATGGGTGTTTTTGTAAAGATTTGTTCAATGTAGGCAAAAATTCATTTTCTTCTTAGAATTTTAATTGACCCTATTTCTTCAGAATTTGTCTGCATAATTGATGGCTGAAGACAGTTCGAATAAATTGTGTCTGGGCAGAGTTCCTTTATCTTCAAAACATAGATATGCAGTCGACAATAGTCCAAACCCACTGCGGAGAAGAGCGCTATAAAAGCCCTCCTGGTAGCTCGTAGCACTTTTCCTTTTTCTAGTTTATTGCTTTTGAAATCTTTAAAAGAAATTGCATTAAAACCTTTTTATACCCTATATGAAATCATAGGTTATACAAGTTTGTTATTCCGTTTGTAACGGGCAAAAATAATGATGGTAGAGCAAAATAGATTGGACACCCACGCATAAAAGTTAGTTTGATTTTTGCATGTCCGTCCGCCCGTGCGTATGATAACTCGAGAACGTGTGTACTTAGAAGGCTGAAATTTTGTACACTGACTTAAAAAAAAGGTTCGAAAATGAGACAAATCGGGCAACACCTTCGTGTGGTTGCCATCACTGACATATAATAAGAATGGACTGAGCCATCATTCCTATAGTTAAAAATGGCACAAATTTTTGCTAAAATCTATTTGTCTCTTTCAAGCTCAAAATGTACAATGAACTGTAACCATTTTTTTGGAAACAGTACGGGTGTATTAATTGGAATGCATTGGAATTGACATAAAAATTCAGCCAAATATATGGTTTTTATATGTCTATCTCTTACAAGCACAAGGAAATTTGACAACATATCTGCAGAGGAGCACATTTTTCAGATATAATACAAATGAGTTTTTGGGTTAAATAAAACAAGTTTAACTTTATAAATAATTTTAATTTAATGCAATACTATTTTATAACATCTTTAGTGTTTCCAATCGACAAATAATAATAAATTATGAATCGGTGTGCAATTGTACGAAATAAAGGGTTTTCACAGCCTGTTCAATATTTGTGCCATTTTTTAAGCAAGAACGCTCAGTCCATTCTTATTATATGTCAGTGGGTTGCCATACAAAAACTTCGTTTTCCACTATATATTTGGACACTGCCTGCGAACGCGTCGACATAATAATAATAATAATTTATTTATGGGCTACGTACACATGATTTACAATCTTTTGTTTGTACTATAAGATTAATCGGTGCTAGAAGTGTAACACTCAAAAGCATATGTATATCAAGAATTCAATAATTAAAGATAAATCATAAGTAGACAATATAGAAAAATTATAATGATGCTAATAATAAATAAAATAAGATAAAACTAATAACTAAAGAAATAGAAGAATAAAAAGAATAAGAATATGAAATTAGTGATAAACAGAAAATAGGTGAGATTCCTTAACTCAAATGCATCTTAATAAGCTTCTTAAATGGATTGACAGTACCAGCATTCTGAACGTTTGATGGAAGACTATTCCAAAATTCGGGCAGTGTGAACAAGGAAAGAACTCCATAACCGATTTTCTGAATCGCGGAATTATGATGTTACGATTGCGTGGTGAATTCGATAACTGGAAAAATTCCCTGAGATATTCAGGTGTATTTCGATTCAATATATTAAAAAGAAGAGTTAATGCTCGTTGTTCAATGTAAGAATCTAGGGAGCAACCAAGCAGTTGTGTACTATATGGTGAGACATGATCAAATCTACGAAGACCAAAAATGAACCGGATACAATCATTGAAGGCAACCTGAATCTTACGGTCACATACACTATCTAATTTTGGGAAAACTGCGCTACCAAAAGTAAAGTACGGAATGATTAATGTTTTCACAAGCTTCATACGAATTTTTCTTGGCGAAATACTCGCTGAACCCCATAACCTACGCAGTCCAGCAAACACCTTTCTGATCACAGTAGTATAACTATGTTTAATATTATTGGCGGAACATCATCGTTACCAAGGGAAGAGGCGTAAAAGGCAGTGCACTTCGATTTAGCAGGCTTGAGCACTAGTCCATAGAGAGCTAAAATTTGGTACATGGTGTTTTTATAGTAATCACAAATAACATTTCAAAAATGGACTAAATCTGGCAACCCCTTCTTGGGATTGCCATATAAAAATTTAGGTTTTTTATATATACTATGAAAACGATCAGTTCTAGACATTTTTATTGTACTCTTCCGAATATGAAATCCTATAAAATTTTTTATTATCATTTTTTTTGTCCGACAAACCGTTCTGGAAATATATGCGAAAAACCACTTCAAAAATCAAACTTGCACAGATAGGTGACCATACCAAATTTCATACGGGCAATCATCTAGGCTATCATAAGAATTCGTCTTAGACCAATTTTAGCTTTTTTACTTGTTACAATTAATTTTAAAGGGATTCCAAACTCATGTACACTAGAGTGTACATCGGTAGTGAAAGGGCTATTGAGCTAATCTCATAAGAGAACTTCAAGACTGTGCTTACTGAGATCATGCTCATGATTATTTCTGATATTAAATGTTATTTAGTTGGTTGATTAAATAAGCCAATATTTTCACTTTTATTCTCATTTATGTATATTAACCAAAATTTTAGATTGTATACATACTTCTAACCACTCTGAACTTCTCTTGAAAATGAGAGATGCCTTACTTTGTACAATAATGGAAAAATCCACGGTTTAGATTCGTGTAAAAATTAGATGAGATCATCCCCTTCTTGCACTTCACTAATAATCTTCTATAGAGCTTCCAAGTGATGGTTCTTGAAGCACTTGTTATTTACTTGCGCTTTTGCGTATTTTTCTAGATAGATCAGTGAATATGCTTCTAAAGAGCTACCAAATATATGGCTAGAGAAGCGCTAAAATTGTGCTCCTTTCAGAAGCGCTAAGATTGTGCTCCTTTCAGAAGCGCTAAAATTGTGCTCCTTTCAGAAGCGCTGGATTTCGTCCCAATGGGAATGCAATGACTAATGAGATTTAAACTAATTATCCAGATCGAAACAGAAAAACTGGTTTCGGTTACATTGCTTATGATTATATTAAGTGCCAATCTACCTCGAGAAGTGTGCATGGAGCCGACAAGTTCGGGCGTTGCTCCGTGTTGATGCTCAGTTTTAGTGCAATTTTTTGTTTTTAAATGCAGTGTTTTTTATTTTGTTGTGCCAAAAAATAAAACCTAACATCTAATTGTATCTAATACATAATCCGGCGTGTTTCATACAATTTAATTTAATTTATAGCCAAGTGAAGTGCTTTTCTACGTCCTATCATCATCACAGTACGGCAACGTCCTTTTTTTATTTTTCATCTGTCCGTCCGAGATCAGTGCAAGTGCATTTGCAAATGTTACTGATTTGTACTATGGATGCTCCCCCCCTCCTTGAACTGCACAGTCCGAGGTACTGAAAGCAGCAATAGGCATAACGGTATTGTTGTTTATTTTCCTCGCTGTGTCGTTGACTACTTCTGGTGGCGCCCAAATATCTGTTTTGTTGTATGACGCTTTTTCTTCTACTTTTTTATTTTGCTTTTGGGCACGAAGAATTTTATTTTAGAATTGTGCAACATTCGCGGATTAAGAGCAAATCGTTTTTCGATGTACTTCTTGCGCTAAGTGAAACCAAGGTCGTTTCTGATGATAATATTAAGCAGTATCACGTCCCTGGGTACAGTTTGGTGCCTCTGTTTTCTACACATAAGGGGATCGCAATATATATTCGGAATGATGTAGCCTTTACTATCCAAGACTTTCCTTCCACCAATTCAGAGTTTAATTACATCTGGATTAGGTTCAAACTCCACAGGCACATCATCTACTTTTCTTTTCGCAGCCCAAATTTGTCTGATGACGACACGGTATCCATGTCCAGCACTGAAACAAATCTACAAGACTGCACGGAACACCTGTAAGTCCATTATCCAGAGAGAAAATAATCTTTTTGACCATAGTGTCAGACAAAGAATCTTGGCAAGCCACAAAGGCAGCAAAGGTTTCGGGGCTCTGGTCCAAACCATCAGGAACAACTTCAGCAGTTCTTCTATACTTTCACTACCTAATAATGGTGAAGTGATTGTGGACTCCCTGGATAAAGCTAATATTTTGGCTGCTATATTCGCTTCAAATTCTCGTCTTCCACCCATTTCACAGACACCTGTTTTTCATCTCCCGCGTTGGTGTGTACAAGAGCCAATACACATCCGTACGAGAGATGTGTTGAAGGTCCTTAACAGAATCGACGTTTCTAAAACCAAAGGACCTGATGTTTTTTCGCCCCCTGTTAATTAAAAGCTGCGCCTCATCCTTGGATAAGCCTCTGCGCAGAATAGTTTGCCTTATACATATATATATTATTATATATTTATTATAGTTTGTCTTATTAGACAGGAAAACTTCCAACTGCTTGGAAACTAGCACATGTTCAGCCTATTCCGAAAAAAGGTGAGGGTAACGACCCCTCAAATTATCGACCAATTGCAATCACTTCGATTCTTTCAAAGGTTTTTGAATCTTACATTAACTCCAAATTGATGAAGTATCTAGAAACTAATCATCTCATCAACGATCACCAATATGGCTTCCGAGCTGGACGCTCATCTGGAGACTTGCTCGTTGCCCTAGATATTTCAAAGGCCTTTGATAGATTCTGGCATCCAGATCTTTTAGCTAAACTTAAAACATTTGGTCTCTCCTCTCCTTTTCTATTATGGATTGAAGTTTCTTATCCGTTCGCCTAATACGAGTTGTACTAGATCGCGTTTCATCTGATCCTCACCCTATAAATGCCGGTGTGCCTCAGAGCTCTGTTATCTCTCCATCTCTCTTCCTGCTTTCCCTTACTTTCAATCCCATCCATAGTTTCGCCGATGACAGTACCCTTGATTTCGCTCACTCCTTGGACACTCTTGCGGACTCCAGAGGGAATGCCGTATGTGTTAAACGATATTGCATGATTAAATCATTTAATAACGATCTTTGCCAATATCCTCGCTTGATGCAAAGCGAATCGCGTCGAATTCAATGCATCTAAGTCCCAAAGCTGTCTTATTTCATTAAAACAAGATCATAATTTTTCCACTTCCGTTTCTTTTTATGGAGCACTGATTTACGATACACCGTCTTAATGCATTCTTGGCATTAATATTTCCAGTAGGTTAAGCTGGACAGATCACATCTTCTGTTGCTAAATAAGCATCGAAATGTCTTGGATTTCTGAAAAGGTATAAGAAATATTTCGGAGCGTCAAATCTAGCGCTCCTCTACAAGTCCTATATCAGACCTAGAATGGAAGAATGGAATACAATTCTCACATCTGGGTCGGGGCTGGCCACACAGCCTTAAGGCCTAACCACAATGTGCATATGCTAGCATATGCAAAGACACGAGCAATTGCTTTTCATAATAACAACCCACAATAGGAATAAAAAGCCGTTCGTCAAGTTTTAATTCCTTTCGTCAACTTCTGTCTGTACGCTCGCGATCTTACTTTGCATAAGCAAATTTAACAGTTTGTGTAAATACTATACAAATGTTAGTGATGCATAAGGAAGCATTCGTAATATTTTCAAGGCTTTCATATGCACATTGTGGTTAGGCCTTTAGCTTCATTGGATATTGCCCAAAAGAGAGCCTTCAAGTTTATTGGCGATTTGGCAATAACTTGTCATATCGACTCACTCGAGCACCGCCGCAATGTTGGATGCCTTTCGCTCCTTATCGCTAGTTTGTCTATGATTTGGCCATCCCACACGAGTATTCCTGATGCAGTATGCAAACATAAGAAATTCAAACAAACAAGAATACAAATAGTATTTAATCAAATTCAAAATAAAATGCAACTAAAGAAGAAGTAATACCACAGTATATTCATACAGTAGAACAGCTCTGTCAAAACTGTCACATGAATAAGATGCTTCTATAATGTGATCATACTTTCTCTTTCAACATTTTTGCCTAACACACTAGTCAATTTTTAATACAAAGATTCCTATGTAAATCTAAAGAGGAAGAAAGAGAACTTAATTCATGTACAAACTTGTATTAGAGGAAAAGGGGCAAAATAAGCAAAATAAGCTAATAACAATTTGTTCTACTTCCCATGCCATTCGGCATGGTAGAACTGTGAAACTGTCACAAACATTATTACAGCCATTTTGCATATATTACTGTCCATGGCATCTCTATGAACGAACACCACTTTACGGTCAAACAGTTGTTTAGTTTATGGAACAATACATTTATAAGTAGATTGTCGAAATGTATACTTACATTAAACTAACATTCTTCCCGTGGATTGTACAACTCGCCCATTACTTCCATATCATACTTAATAGTTCTCTCTTTTGGGAGAAATTTTGAGGATTTTTTTTTGTAATTAAAATTCTAAAATTCACTTTTCAGTAGTTTGTTCTAAGCTGTTCTACTGTATGTATACTGTGGTAATACTTAGTATTACTAGACTACGGAAATATTGCTAAAATAAATAAAATAAACAAGACTACTTAGAAATTACAATATCTTTAAACTTGGTACGTTCAAGAGGTAAATCCACGTCATTGTCATAAATTTCATTAAAACGACAAGGGCAGTAGGAAATAGGTTCATTTTGACCATGAGAGGTTCGGTGATAAGGCACAGGTAGCAAACATCTTGTTCTAAGAGCAAAACCAGGAACATAAATATTGAATAAGATAAGCAAATCTGGTGAGCAAATCTTATAACAAAGGGTATCTCTTACAAAGATTATAGATGAAATACTTCTCCTAGTATCTAAGAGTTGTAACTCCAAAAGCATACATCTTGATTTATAATTGGGTAAATCATGCAACCAATGCAATCTTCTTAAAGCATACGGAGTAAAGTTTTTTTTTAATTTTCTCAATTATGTCATTAATTTGTTTGGTGTAAGGACATCATCATACCACTGAAATTTGAAATGATGTATACGTCGAGTGATTCATATTTTTTCGTAAATGAAGTGTTGAGGAGGTCGGTCAAACGAATAGAAAACTGCAGTTAAAGAAACATTTGCTCTCGGCATACTCTAAACCATGTTGTGGCCCATTCCAGAATGCACTACACATTTCAAGATCTGTATACTCTTCTCTAGTATGCCCCATCTAGTTCTTGTGTCTTCTATGATATAGTGCAAGAAATCCTGAAGATAAAAGGTTCAGCGAATATCTAAGGAAAAATTAATTTTTACTGCCCAGGCCCGAGACACAGCTTGTTCAAAATCATGTTTAATCAAAGTTCTACGAAGAAAATGAATTTTTGTCTACATTGAACAAATTTCGTGTCGACCATTCACCATTCCATTTATTTAAGATGGAACAATTATGGTCGAATTCTTCTCAACGAGATCTACAACGGTGCAGTGTAGCTTTACGTGTTTTAGTTTTTGTAATGCAACAACAAAAACACGTAAAGCTGCACTGCATCGGTGGTGTAGAACTAATCGAAAAGTATTCGACATATGAATCATGTTGTGGGAATCCCGATTGAATTGACTTCATAATAAATTCTCATGCGATACCTTCCATTTTTTATTAATCGTGCTCTAATTTCTCAGCTCTGGAAGAATTCGATCATTATACCTGACCACAAAAAATGACCCAACAATTAATTTTAAATTATAGGTCTATTGCCAAAATATTCTGGCATAATGAATTTATTTGAATTCATGATTTATATAGATCTCTCCACTTTTTGTACAAAGTTACTTTCTAATATTCAGCACTGGTGCCTCGAAAGCGAGACATACAACTACCAACCTGATAGAATTTGTTTCTGATACCATTGGTTTAGTATAGGTGCAATCTGTCATATATACAGAATTTTAACAAGCATTTCACTCGGTTATACTCATTAAGTAATAAAAAAAGGAATTTCCCAAACATTTTCAAATTGAACTGAGTTTAACAGAAATATATCAACCCTTGTTCCGTCGTTTGTTTTCCAATATTTGGCTGTTTATTTGCAATTTCCACACTAACTAGATCGCATCTTGAAAGGTTGGTATGGGTACCAGAATATCATTTCAGGAGACAACTTCATTGCTTTGCGCTGCAATAAAGGGCAAGATGTTACAAGGTTTGCTAGCTCTCTCCTTTAAGTTTTTTTTATCTTGTAAGATTTGTAAATTTATCACTTTAGAAGTAGAACCAATTGAAACCAGGTTCAAATGAAGAATAATTTTCTTTGTGAATAGGATGAGATTAGTCTTTTTCGGGTTGATTAAAATTTTTATTTTATTCTTTATAATAGTCCTCTCCCATAATATGTAAGTAGCACAGTTTTCCTGAAGTATAGGAGATGGTTTCTACACACGTGTACGTTAGCCATTTAAGTACCTAAATATGATATTTTTATAAAATTGTCTTTTCTTATTTATTTATTAATTGAATTAATTTTGAATATTTCAGATGGCTTGTATTTTGTCATGTTCCAGCATTTTGTAATTCTCTACGACATTTTGAAACATCATTAGTATTTGGTCGTACATTTTTAAAAGCTGTTTATCAATATGTTGCCCAACAGCTATTAAGAAAATGTCTTATCGAAAAAGATCGAATTATGTCAGAGAAACGTTCTCTTCTAACACAAATGCCGAAATTTTTAGAGGCTCTAAAATATGAAATTCTTCGTGATGATTCGCCTATTTGGGATAAATCGTTTAGACCGCCGGTTACATTTTTAATGCAACAACGTAAGAGGCAGCATGATGTTGCTTTATCCATTGGTAAAAAATATAATGTGGACTCCTTGCACAAGAGGAGTAAAAAAGAATCAGAAACAGAAGATTTAACTGATGAGGCTGTTCTAAAAACACTGCAAGCTATAAGTGACGCAAAAATGAATATTAAGACTGAAATTTTGTTCCCGATTAATGTTTCCCATGACGAAAGCGTTAAGGCTGAAGAAATTCAACAAGAAATTGAATTTCATATTGTGGGAAATACTTTAACTAAGCCAGTTAGTAAACAGTCAATGCTTTGGTTGCTTGGTTTGCATGGTGTTTTTTCTCAGCAATTGCCAGAAATGCCCAGAGAGTATATAACTCAGTTTGCATTTGATCCTAAACATAAAACATTGGCTTTAATCAAAGCGAACAGACCGATTGGTGGTATTTGCTTCAGAACATTTGCTTCTCAAGGATTTATAGAAATTGTTTTTTGTGCTGTAACTATGAGCGATCAGGGTAAAGGATATGGCACACATTTAATGAATCACCTTAAAGATTACAGCACTCAACGGGGTATTCGGCATTTTCTTGCTTATGCAGATGATGATGCAACTGAATATTTTAAAAAACAAGGCTTCTCTAAAGATATAAAACTTACACGATCAAGTTATGCTGGTTTTATTAAAGAATATGAAGGTGCAACATTAATGCACTGTGAATTATATCCTAGTATAGTATACACACAACTTATATCCGTTATACGTAAACAGAGAGAAATTGTAAAGGAGCTCATTTCACAAAGGCATAAAGATGTTCAGAAAATTCGTCCTGGACTAACGTGTTTTAAGGAAGGTGTTCCTTGTATTTCAGTAGAATCGATACCAGGATTAAAAGAAATTGGTTGGAAACCACAGACAAGAGTACAACGACCATCTAGACCACTAGAGGAGACAGCAGATCCAGATAAATTGGCAACCATATTTTCTGGTATTTTAGCTGCCGTAAGACAACAATCAGCGGCTTGGCCATTTTTGAAACCTGTTAGAGCTATCGAAGTGAAAGATTATTATGATCATATTAAATATCCGATGGATCTTAAAACGATGGGCGAACGATTAAAGAAAGGGTATAAAATATAATATAGATGCATATCTATATATTGCTGATGACTTTTACTCATACTAAGTGGTTATTTCTAGATATTATGTCACAAGGCGACTTTTCATGGCAGATATGGCGAGAATATTTTCAAATTGTAGATTTTACAATTCTCCAGAAACAGAATATTACAGGTAGGTAGCAAGTTTTCTTTTATTATTTCAGTACGTATGATGTGTGGCTATTTGAAAAGGAGACTTTGTATACGAGAATGAAGATTCGAAGAAGTGCTGAAATTTTTTCAACCGATTCGTTGTCATTTGATTGAAGATAAATCGGATCCGACAGTTTTTAATTTCGGAATTTCGGGAGATAGAAAGAAGTCATACAAAACAACTGTGTTATTTTCTCTGTAACTCGTTCCTGATGTACGTAGTAATTGTTGGTAGACCGTTTAACCTTACGGAATTCATCAATTTAACGAGAAATTTTAGATTAATTCGGTGCAAAAGTTTTAAAATAGTTTTTTTTTGCAATACCACATAGTAGCATGTAGTGCAGAGCATGAAGATATGAAATTAGACTCGTTCGTCCAGGTTAGAAGGTTTATAGTCTCGTATTCTACGCGGCCGCATACTAGTCTGCTAGAATGGCATGCAAACTCATTTTCAAATAGCAACACCTTCTTAATGTGTTTATAAGTATAAAATTAATTAAGTAAACATTTATGTTAGTTGTGCAAATGAACTGGAGCGATATTTCCAAACGAAAATGAAGGAAGTCGGACTTTGGGATAAATGATGCACGCCAATTATGTCGTTGTCAACGCAATTCACAAATGATAGCAGTTCTTCTTTTCCATCCTCTTCAAATTCTGATGATGAACTTTTAATTACTTTTAAAAATATTGAACAGTCTAAGCTTAAAGTCGCATCTAGAGGTACTTCGATCGGTAAAGAGCTGCGCCCAGTTTTATAATTGAAGTTTTAGGGCGTAAGGGTAAAAATCTAGGGATTTTCATAATTTTGAAAATGAATAATAAAGAGAAGTTAGTTTAAAGTACATATATTCTTTTCATTTTTAAACCTGCAACACATTTTAGCTGAATGCAGAAAATACAACAGAATGGTTTACCTACGAATTTGAGCTGTATAAAAAAACGATGCTTCTGTTAAAATTTATCTGGGTCTATCTGCGATATACTGAAACAACTGGGAAGGAAAAATAGTGGTGTTCATATATCTATGATAAAAGATCGTAAAGGAGTCATCTGATAGTAGATCTGAACCTCGTACTAGAACAATGTGTCAATGAAGAGAACTTCATCATTAATAAAAATATGTTAGTCCTTTTTGTGATTTCAGTTGATTTGATTGATTGCTTGCAGCACAACCTGCGAAAATAACTAATAACGTCACATTTGTTATCCTCTGAAAAAAGTCAAAGTAACAACTCGAAGACTAGTTTCAAACATACAGGTTCTTAACCGCTTCTACCAAATCGTTTCCTATTTAGAGAAATACAACATTCGAAAATTCAGTTACTTTATTCGCCGATTTTCACTATAAGATTATTCTGGTAAGCCTTGTCTATTACAAGTTTAAAGGAAATATAGGCTTTTGTATTCCGTCGTTTTAAAATAATATCCGTCTTATATATTTTACGGGAGAGATATAAGTGTTGGAAATTTCCAACCCCCCAACAATTCTGATAGAATTTATCCTAATGAAAGAACATTGAAAAAAAAGTACATCAGGAATCAATTAACAACTGATTGTCATTTGGGTCGGAATATTCAGCCCAATAATATTCGTCTGCTAATGCAGTTTGTACACCGAATAACATGATTATTAAGTGCCAGCGCTATAGCTAACAATTTCAACTGCATCTGCGCTTCATGAATTTCATGCAAAAAGTTAGGTCAACATCTTCGGAAGCAAACTGTAAACAATATTAAATGTTGTCTGCACTTGTTCAGTTTATGTCCCGAAACTTCAATTGTTAAATTAGAAATTATGTTGCTCCGTTCGTTGATTGGGATTTTGCCTGATTATATATATATATTTTTTTATTATATTATTAAGACAAGTTCAGGGGATACCCTATGATGCATAGCACAGCATGACAAGATGGAGATAGGGAAAGGATTAGGGGACATAAGTAAAGTGGAGGAGGTGCTGATGGTTGTAAATCTTGAACCTTCACAGATTGTAAGCCCAAGGAAAAACAGAAGATGGTAGACTGTTACACATTCGCACAGTTCGGGATAGAGGAGCATCACGAATTTGTTTTAATGAGATGAAACATCTTTGGGTCTTAGATGCATTGCATTCGACTCCATTCGCTTCGCCCCAAGCGAGAAAATTGTCAAGATCGCCTTTTAATCATGCAATCTCGTTTGACACATGCGGCATTCCCTCTGGAGTCAGTAAGAGTATCAAAGGAGTAAGCGAAATCAAGAGTTCTGTCATTGGCGAAGTTATGGATGGGATTGAAAGTAAGGGAAAGGTCATTAATGAAAATTAGGACGAGAAACGGAGAGATATAATAGAGCCCTCGGGCACACCGGCATTTATAGGGTGAAATTCAGATATAACCCCATCAAATGTAACTCGAATTAGGCAACCGGACAGAAAACTTTCAATCCATAATAGAAGAGAGGGGAGAGACCAAATGCTTTAAGTTTGGCTAAAAGGGCTGGATGCAAGACTATCAAAGGCCTTAAAATATCCACGGCAGCGATTTTGGACTCACCAAAATTGTAGAGATTACGGTTCCAACGTTACGTAAGAAGAGTCAGCAAGTCTCCAGATGGGCGTCCAGTTCGGAAGCCATATTGTCGATCGTTGATGAGTTGATTGATTTGCATGGCCTCTATATCTAGTCGAGTTACTTCGTTTATCCTTCACAGATAGTTGCTTGATTTAAACATTAATTTGTGTTCTTTTGTAATAACTACATAGTTTAATGGAATCAGAAAAAGTTGCTAATTTTGCAATTGTTGTATGTAATCTCATTATCAGGATTGACTTAACAAACCACTATTTCTGACGTTTAACTTTGGAAATACTTAACGGCATAATCCATCATTTAATAGACCGGTAAATTTCTGTCTTTTAAATTGCAATGTGTCGGTGAAAGCCCTTAATCCTTATCTCAACCTTTAAAAGTCCAGTTTACTATTTGAGTTTTTCTTCCATTAGCGAAAGCCTCTTTAAGAGTACTACGTTTTGACCAATCCCACAACAAACAATTTTAAACCTTAAATTTCATTCAAGGAAGGCGGCTTTGAACTCTACTCATATAAGGACAAATTCAAAATAAGAAAATCAAAAGCGTTGTGTATTTTTCTTATTGGTAGCATACCTTTTTAGAAAATATAAACTTTACAAAATCAACAAAAAATAATTTGAAAATTGTATTCTTCTGCGAAAGAGACGTTGTAGAGGGAATTTCTTGTATCCTCAAACAAAATAAAAACCCCTGGTTTCAACTAATTTTTCCAATTATATTACTAAATCTGAAATTAGGTGGTAGATTTTACAACAAATTTCGTACGAAACAAACGGAGCGATTGTCCCAGCTTACTTTTCTTTCTTTCTTTGGTTGGTAACTCGCTTCGTCACAGTGACTTTCATGTTGTTACGGGTGTTGTCTTACTACCATTGTTATTGCTGGTATTAGTGCTACTACTACTATTATTATGATTGATATTATTGTTGCTATTCACCCTAGATACGGGAAGCCGTATAGTTTCATTATCACCAATCATTACTGTATTAACTGAATCTCGGAAAATGTATTCAATCTTCAGTTGCTTATTTTCACCAACGCATGGATCAAAAAATCCAGGTAGTTCACTCTGAAATTATTATTATTATGCATGGCGGATGGGTTGAGTCGTAAAACTTTTGATCTTTTGAATATAACAAAAAAAATAAATATTTTACCTTGCTGGAATTTTGCAAAACAAGTTTACTATCTCTGACAAGGCACTGCACTGGAGTGGTAACATCGATTATTGTATTATTGGAACCGGCAGCGTCATCTCCATCATCTTCAAATTTTCCATAAAGAGCTTTTATGATAATTAGACCCTTCTTATTTGACTCATCTGTAATTATCCGTTGAACTGTTGCTGTCATTAGGTCTACAGCTGCTTCGGCTTCTTTACGTTTCTCGGTCATTCGCTGTCTGTGAGTTTCCTTTATTTTTTCTATATCCCGCAGTTTTTGTTCAGCGTTCATTGGATCTATAATGGTTTTCTTAAGAATAAACCAAGTTAATAGAGGTGTCACCGTTGCATAGAATATAGCTGCCGGTACGATTTCTTCACTTAAATGAATTGGAAATATGAACGTCTGTGAAGAACGTGTTAATCTGTAAAGAATTATATAATATTATTGTTTGCTTTTTCTATTGTGGGGCAGTAATTTGTACTTGATCTTAAGTGTAACTCCAGTTGGTACGCCAATCGATACAGAAGCTACAACGGAACTGTATTTAGAAACCTTTTTCTCAGCCCCGTACTCAGCTATGAAGCCAAAAGTTCCAAGTCTAAACGACACAAAAGAATATTATCGTATTTTTTTCTATAGTTGGTATATATTTATTGTACCTACTTCCCTGCCACTCGGATTTTTAATTCGTTTTCTAACATTTTTCTAGTGTAGCTAGCGCTAATGTAGCAATGCGGAATACCCAATAGAATGGAGGCATTCCAATGATGTTTTTCACTGTTGTGCTCTATAACCGTGGACATAGATGATTGTAGACCAGCATTATATGTTAAATATCCAACGGTGTGTTTATCAAGTTGTACAGCTAAAGTACCCAGGATTCCAGGAATTATACCATTCGAACGGAAATTCAATGTTGCACCACCGTTACAGTAAACTTTTTGGGTAAGATTTCGTGAGCCTGTAATTGGGCAGAAAAGAAAAGGTGTAGAGAATTGAATTCTATTATTTTTTCAATGTTTGGAACAGTTTAGATAGTGCATACTCTTGTAGATCCTCCAGGTTGGTATTTAAGAAACACTTATTTCTCTTATTTTCCGCTAGCACGGGCCAGCGCGTTGTGGGAAGGGTCTCGTCTGAGGTGGCGCGAGCTCGTCTGTGATGGTTCCTCCCATCCATTTCCAGTCGGTAACTTCAAAACCACGGCGCGAGCGTGGTAACACGCGCGAACCTGTCATTTTTTTTATACAAAACCGATTGCAGAAATAACGATAATTTCTTCACACGACATTTTGGAATGACAATTTATTTTTTTAAGCTCAACTCAACATGTGCGTGGCAAGTGTACAGGCTTTGTCCGGCCTGGCCCGTGGGAAGCTTTATTGTGAATAAATGATAAAAAGTCAAGAGCAATTGCCATATTTCCCACCAATTCTTTGAAGATTTCTCGTCTGATTATTGGGTATAAGCAACGAATTAACAGATCGGCGGAGAATTCTGAATCAAATAAGAAAAACCCCCATGACCAGAATTCTGCAGAATAAATAAGGCAATTACTGATATCACAAAAGATAAATTTTGGGAGTATTGTGTCAGGAAAATTGGAAGTTAACTGCCATAGGAGAACTTCGTTACCATACGTAGCATTCCACACTAGGTTTAAACACATTGTAAAAAATTAGAGCAACCATTATCAAAGATTTATTAAGATTTTGTTCAGTTCCTCAACTAACAATAATGAAAGTGTGCATTCACAGTCAGATATCAGCCAACACGTCTTTGGCGCATTCATGGCGCTTGTAAAGAGATTAAGAAACAACAAAGCTTAGGAGTATTCTTTACGTAATCATACCATACGTTTCGGAGAAGTAGGCTGTTACAAGAACGATAAGGAATATATTATGCCGCAATTATCGAGTTTTGTCATTGTCATTAATACAAAGCTATCCGATAGAATCAAGATTATTTATTGTGGGCTAGATAGTGCTTTTTTTCATGATAAAAAGCATCTTACAATTATAATTATAAGATCTGTTGTGCCATATAACTTGGTGGCATCTGTGACAAATTAATTATAAGAGAAGAGAGATCATGATGGTCGATAAAAGATGATTGGGCTCTCAATAATAAAAACAGTATTAAATCTGAAAGACTTAGATAAAATGTGGACGTTTCAAGATGAATCCCGATCACAAAGTGACTTTCGAGAAAAGTTCCAAGGGGTTGGATGATGAAAAGAGAGTTTCTGTGGCATTACCTTAGAAGCATGGAGGTAATGTGAAATAGCTGGCGGTCAAGCAAAAACAGGAATGAAATTCTCACATATTGGATCAGAACCCTTCAGTAGACTTTCAAAAAATTTACTGGTTTATTAACAATATAAGGAGATTCTACCTAGCTTAGAACACGCAAAGTACTATAAATACTCTTGAATTAGTCAACAATTGCTGTAAAAACCAAATCAGACCTTTTATGGTTCTTATGACTGGCAATTTTTGAATGCACAGAATTTACTCGCCATAGCTTCCAATGCGTGGGCAATGATTCAAAACCCTCGAACATCACAACCTTTTTAAATGGATGATCAACATAATTTGGTAAAAATAAATTAGGCGCATATCATAAAAGATCTTGTCGCGCTGCAGCACTACAAACGTACCAAATAAGTTGTTCCTGCTAAAGGGTGAATTGCAATCGCCGTTATTATTTACCATTGCTCTTCACATCTGGATATATTTGTCTGTGATGCATTCCATAGGATCTCGGTTCAGATATATGATTATGAGGGAATGGAAATCATCACGTGAATAAAACTGAATTGGCCGCCGAATGCTAAAATTACGATTAAACTTTCTAAAATGGAAGCAATGAAATTAAATTTTTCTGTTTACTATCTTTACTAAATCTGATTTTCGGGACAGTAAACATGTAAATCATCATTCGTTAAGCGCTTAAAACTAATTTTAATTTGTAGCTAACGCTCGTCTTTCAGTGAGTTTTCATCGCTATTGCATTTAATTTTTCTAGCCAGCTTTGAGCTCCTGACAGGCAATGGTATAATTGGCATAATACACTTTGTATGAAAGTCCAGTTTTGTGAACCTTCTAAAACAGTCTTGTTGCTCTTCTAATAATTAAGTAACTATTGCTGATCTTTGTACCCACTGGTTATGGACGTGGTCCCGGCCAGTGTTTTTTAATAAAGGTTTTTGTACCGTACTGTATTGATTAGATCACTAGAAGCCACAGAGCAGTGTTGGGCAAAATGCAATCTGATTGATGATTAATCATTACGATTACAATCTGTAATCATGATTACAGAATGATAATATTAATCAGAACTGGGCAATCCTTAAGTAAAAAAAGACTTAAGTACTACTTTAAGTACATTTTCGTTACTTAAGACTTAGTACTCAATACTTTTGAAATGCCCCTACTTAGTACTTGAGCATAAGTACCAGCGTCTATTTCCTTATACTTAAGACTTAGTTTTGTACTTCAGTACCAAGATTTTTACTTCTGAGTCTATTAGTACCTACAATATCTAACTCTTCGTAAAAAATAGCAACTGCTTTTTGTTGAGTTTTAAAGCACGCAAAGAACTGTCAAAGCATATGCCGCACTCACGCATCAAGGCAGAGCCTTCCACAAACTAACATACAAGATAAGACTGTGCAAGTAGAACAGAAACCAGCAACGTCTCGCTCGAATATAAAATCGACAATGCCTCGACTTGATGACATAACCACTGACATATAAAATATGGACTGACTAAGTTCATAAAAATACAATGCAAAAAGTAAAGTGGACTCACTTCTATATTGCTGACTCTTTCGGTCTAAGCGTACCAACTGAGAGAGAACTTAAAACAACAAATAAATTAGTGGATTCGTCGAAATACATGATGTTAAATGAATCATTTAGGGATATTACTGCGATAAAAACTGTTTTACTAAAGACAATATATTCATTAGATACGCAGAAGAAATTCTAAATGTTTTATTAAAATCACTTTTCGAGCTGCGTGCTCACTTTTTCAACTTCCCGCCAATGATTTTTTCAATGTTGGCACCGACGTAAGAACTCTATTTGACACAAGCTATTGTGCTCACGTGAAATATAAAAGTAAACAGTCCATATTATATTCGTCAGTGGACATAACCAAGAGTAAGAAAGCAATGCCTCGCTCCAATATAAAATCAACGATGCCTCGACCTGATATAAGCAAGGCCTCAATTTTTTCTTAGAAATTTACTGGAATTTTTTTCCTTAGAACTGTTATGTATTATTGGAGGATAATAGGTGCTTGGGCGGACCTCTAATAGTTGTTATGAGTGTAGCAATAAGAGGTGAAAGTTTTACTCTACCTGCAGCGCCGAAAACTATAAATGGTAGGCACTGGTTACTATACATATTATAGTTTTCAAAAGGTATTTATTTATTAATATACATTAACTGAACTCGATAAACTTCATTATATTACTGCCAACGTGCAAAGATTCTAAAAAAGTACTTCAAAAAGTACTCAGTACTTTTTATAGACGTAGTACTTAGTTATAAGTACTTTTCATACATGCCGTAGTTGTACTTACGCTGAAGTACTCAGGCCTTCCGTACTTGTACTTAAGTACTTTTTCTGTGGTACTTGCCCAGCTCTGACATTAATCAGAAAAGTAATCATTTTTGGCGATTAATGATTGATCACTCGTAACCGTAATCATGATTACATTTTTTGATAATAAATTTGCAAGAGATTTGATATTGTAGTTAAAAGAAAACAAACATTGTTGAATTTCTATTCCAAAATCGGTAGTGGCACATAAACTAATGTTTGTAAGCACATATCTGTAGTGAGATGGTAATTGAATATCTGATTCTGTGGATTGTTAAACGGTATTTTTAGAAATTAAGAAAGGGAAAATTTCATTTACGGTTTCGTTATTAGAGTTAGAGTCTTCTTAATATCAAAAACAATACTGTTCCGTTTTGTTAGGTAGTAGTTAGTAAATCTAATCTTTCATCATCATTCTTGCAGTCGTGTCAGTAATATTTAACCATTGCAGCGCTTCGAGCATCTTTCTGACTGGTGTATAAATGCTAATTTCAGAATACCTAGCATTGCCTTATTCTACAAGAGTTGCATTCTCCCTTGGTTTCATTCGAACTAGCATATGACAACATAAAAAGTGTGGCAAAATCAAAGCGTAGAAAAGGCATTATTGCATTTTAATCTAATCTTTTTCACACATAATCAAGACCATCGAATTTAAGTTGATGATCAGATATGTGCGAGAGTCTATCATCCTACATTCCTTACACTGACTCAAAATAATACCATAATTCAACAGGATCTTAAGAGTTTTCTACAATAAAAATTCTTAGAACTAAGTTTTAAAATTTCTTGAAGTTTCATTTGTAATAAAGAAAAAGTAATCATGTAATAGATTACCGTTACATTTTCCTAAGATTAATCGATGTAATCATGATTGATGTCGAATCATTATTATTAATCTGATTACAAATGTAGTTGATTACGCCCAACAGACATAGAGTTCAGTAATTCAGACATCATTTTTCTACGAAATGGATAAGGTATTTCAAGGATATTCAAAGAAAAAAATGTCCACGGTGGAAATATTTTAGCACCGAGTGGCATCGTCAGTTACCTTCTAGATTGCGATTGTTTGGAATAAAATATTTTAATTTTCGTAGATTGAAACATGACCACGACTGATGTTTTTTTTTTGTTCTTATATTAAATCTTGTTCATACCTTTGACTCCAATCACAGGACCATTGCCGGCTCCAATATCTAATTCTAGCCAGCCTTTATTAATTAATCTTCGCCCAGATATTAAAAATCCACCACTGCCTGTTCCATTTTGTGAAGTTAAGCTGCCAGACATCGTCATAGTATCCCTAAGCGTAATGGGTGCTTCAATCGACTGAGATATACTCATCGATGAGACTTCAATCGATGGAAAAGACATATCACTGCAAGGGAGAAATATATAGATTTGTTTTATTCAACTGCGGAACTAAACAACGGCCTAAACTCACTCATAATCTTCGTATGCACTAAACAAATCCGTTGCATTTACATTGACAGTAATATTCCCTTTAGGATTTGTACGTTGCTGCAATTTTCGATCCTCCCTTTCCTTGGCCAGCCGTTCATATTCTTCCCGAATTTCGGCGGGGGTTTTTGTACGGTGTACTACCTCCCATCCTTCAGTCTGAAGACCTTTCTCTCCCAAGGAATCATAAATAGCTCGCTTATGCGGATCAGATAATACTTCATACGCTTTCTTGATGCGGTTAAACAAGATTTCGGCTTTTTCCTTATTATCCGGATTTAGATGTTTATCAGGATGGTAAATGCGACTTAAGTACCGATAGGCGCTATTAATTTCCTCAGGTGTTGCCTGCGAAATAGACCCGCAATAAATAATTAACAAAATATTTCATAATGTTTTGGATTTATTAGCAAGTAGTCAGTTCAAAAGTCAAAATTCGAGGTTATGAAATCTGATTTGAGGACGATTAAATAACATTAGTTATTTGTCAATTGTCTTTTTACACTACAGCGGAGAAATTTTAACTTTAACGCAGTACGTACATTTTTTGGAACGTTTAGAAATGTATAATAATTTTCTTCAACATTAAAATCATCGTCAGATTCCTCGTCCATGCTGAAATTTTTCCTTTACTTCACTGAACTTTAACTGAACATTCAATTTGACGTCTGACGTTTGAAAGACTTTCTTATTTTGGTCTAATCGCTAAAGACACTAGCGCCAATAGTTTCAGGACTCCTTCGTGGGATCGCCCCCATGCGGAAAATAGCAAGGACAAGCGTGACACTAGCGCCATGAGTTGCAGGACTCCCCCGTTGGAACGCTCCATTCGGCAATTTTGGGACTTCAGCCAATCCTCAACCCTCAAAAAATAATCTCAACTGTGGTGGTAAGTTCTTGGTGCTGCCATACAAAACTTTTTTCACTTTATTTTACACAATTCCGAGGACAGAGCGACAACGGAAAATTCGCTGCCGTCGAAAAATTAAGAACACAATTGCAGCGACAGGCAGTGAGCGACGATTGTGAAAGAAGAAGATACTGAAATTTCATTTGTTAAATGTTTCGAGCGTTTTAAAAGGAGATTTTTATCAAGAATTGAAAGAAATGCAATGGACCAAAGTGTGGAAAAAAAAACTGAAAATGCGGAAATTAACTAAATTAAGTGCTTTGAAATATCCATCCACGTCTTTTTTGTCCACTTGTCTTGCCTGTCTGGCAAATCATAAATTATTCTATGATTTTGTACTTCCTCAATAAATTTTTCCTCAATGTTCATTATTTTAAAATTACCGCGGCGTGCTACCACCTAAAAAAGACAAAACTGAATGCCAAAACAATTTCATTCGATTGATTTTGTTGGTAGTACTGCAGCGACGACGGCAAAATTAGAAACTGATCAATCCCGACAAAAATTTCGTCGCTCGTTGCAATTTGGTTTAAGCCTTAATATTGTTGCAAGCGTGGCCTTTGGTTCGTTATTTAAAACACAATATTAAATATTTAATATACAAGTTCTTTATTCCACTTCTAATCTTCTAAAATTCACAATCCTTAAATTATTCAACTCAACTTTTATTATCGCTAATACTATACTTTCCATTATCGTAATCCAATTACAACACTTTCGCTTGTTAACATTGCAACGTCTAAGCAAGACTCTTTCTCCTGGCGGTGATAACTGTTATATTTATACTTACATATACCCTAGAAACTCTCCGGATTATGCTGGAGTGCTCTATTCCAGAAGCTTCTTGACTATTCTATTCATTCTATTCCTGAAACTGAAGTCGTTTACTCTCCATTGCCAGTAGATGTCACCAGTTGTCTCCTTCTATTGCACGTAACAATATTATTGGTCTTACAATTTCCGTTGAGTTGTGTGTTAATTTATTCGAGGAACACTGAAAGTCTTGTTAGATCTGACGAAATCGAGTCGATCATATAAATATTGAGGTAGTTTTAAAGTCATAACTTTGTGAAGATAAATCAGACATCCATTGGAGGCAAAGCCGCCGATATTTGCTGTCGAATGCTGGTAGATATTTCAGTATGCACACTTTCCAAACTTTGTTTAAAACCTTCACGAACTAAGTCTTGCATCTTGGAGCTGCATGCGAAGACCTGACAGTAGGGCCTTTGTCGCTACTAAACCCTGTCCGTGAGTGCTATGTGAAGGACTGTTGGCCTGCGAACTTACTGCTGAGATGTTTGCAGAACGTAGACTAGGACATGTTGAGCTGTGTGGTTGGTTGCTGTAGTGCTGATGGTGGTAGCATGTTAGGCAGTAGGAACGGTGGAGCAAGTTGCGCTGTTCCGTGCCAAGTCGGGTACCCCTTAGAGATCCCTTTGTAAGGCGAGAAGTCTTGTTGGGTGAGTGCGTAACGTATGGATTCCTCAGTTATCCATCTCACAATGCATGCCCGGTGGAACATGTGTACACATATCGTCACTACGAATCTCCTCCTGGCGGTCCAGTCTCCGTCCTGAGACAGATGGAGCACTGTTCGGATCTTGGCAAGGGATCATCAGCTCCAGGAGGAGGTATTCGGGCTGTAGCCATTGTATACAATTTAAAAACAAAAGAAAGTCAGGCCTGGTCAGAGCCAAGATAATAAAATCATACTGATTCCGAGATTCAAAAGTTTCATCAACTGATATGTTTATGTTGAAATTAAAAAGGATAATGTGCGGCTTCAGTGTTGCTGCTTCTTACATCAAATAATTGCAAAAGAAATTCATGTAAACTCTAGTCTATAGAGCCATGCCAAATCTAACTCTAACAGGACTTAAAAAAAAATCCGAAAATATTCGATGTCAATGATCGCCCAAGTTTCAAAAAAACAAAACCAAACTGTAATCTACAGTCATAAAAATTCTGTATGAGCTAAACTTAATCTCAGCGGCAGTTAAAAAAATCGTAATAGTTTCTCGTGTGCTGCACTCAGACAATTTCGAAAGGCCAAAGTAAAAAAAATCTAAGGATTTCCGATGAGCTCTCAAACTATCGTGACGACAAAAAAATAAAAAAAAATTTGAAAACGCTTCATTAGCATATTACTCAGTAACTCTGGTGATATCAACAACCCATCTGACAGTTCCAATGCTGAAAATAGTTCCTTAATAGAAACAGAGAACCTGATTGACTTCTCTGCAGATTTTCAAGCTGCCTCGACACTTTTGCTAGACATTTCCTTGGAAGAGTCTTTAATTTTTGACGTCCGTTTAAAACCAAACGTAATTTCTTCTGATGATGTTGTTGAACAAAAGGCTCGGTCTCCTGCTATTTCGATTCTAAAACGGTCACCAAGCTCTGGTATGACGAGTGGGCGTGAGCCTGTTTATATCCAGTGATGCCCTACCACACGCGTCTACAAAATTACGACGCAGTGCTAGACCGTATCTTCTCATCAGTAGTGGAGCTAGTAGGAATTATGTACCCGGATTTGGACCCTAACAAGAAATAGAAACGATCAACCGTTCGTTGGCTTGAATATATAAAGACTGAACGAAAGAAACTCACCCACATTTCAGTGTCAATGCCGAAGTATGCCGAAGCTAAGCTGTTCGGGCGAACTGTGACTGGGTTACTTGATAGTGGTGCCACTGTCAGTATCCTAGGAAAGGAAGCTCTAGAGAGACTAGCGGAAGCAAAAGTCGAATGGTGGTTGCCCGTAGTTCAGTGGAGAATGGGGTTGGTTTTCGTGCTAAAAGACTTGTTTGGACGCCACCTCAATTTGAAGCTGATTGAGGAACTCGAGATATTGGCAATTACAGAAGGACGTCCGGTAAAGCAAAACACTCGTTTACGGCACTGAACACTCAAAATTTATTTGTGGTTTACACACTATTCTTCATGAGAATCAACAAGAACAAAATATTACTTCCAACATATTCTACAAAATAAAAGCTCGTCTCGGCATGGAAAATCATATAATCTTGAGTATATTCCACAAAGACTTATTGTACATAAAAAAAAATTAGAATTTTTCTGTAAACTATAGGTATCTATATAATATTCTGCCAAGAACTTATGTATCTGCGAAAAAAAAAACGGAATTATCTTCAATATGTAACCAAGGAACTCCTCTTTCATGAACGTGCCATCCGAATCACTCCGTTATTATGGTAGTTACTAATTCAATCTTTAATAAAAAAAAAATGCAATTAACTACAATCTTGCCGGCAAGGGAACTTGCATGCTCACTGAGCTATGCACAGGCACTTCACAGGTCATGAAAATATTCCGCCCAAAATATCTATTACAGTGCTAAGCAAATTAATCGCACAAAAAGGATTTCTATTTAAAACAACAAATTATCAACGGGATACTTATCTTCCAACAGTACAGCGACCGTTCACTCCCAATTTGTCTTGGCTTCACAAGAAGTATAATTCCAGGGATTCTTCCTTAGTAACCGCAGCTGAAACTCGATGCTCTTCCTTATATTTTATTTATTTGTCTTTTACCGATTACTTTTTTAAAAAAACCAAAACTCATGATGCCTTTCAGCGTACCTACATCCAAAAAAATTACGATCCGATTACGATCCATCTGATACTCGTTGATAAATAAGGTACCAAACTTGTTTTGCGGGTCGGACTAGATTTGTGTCAAGCTAGATGATAGCTCGCTTGTTTGGGCGTACTAGTACTCGACCATTTCTTTTCTGATTTCTTTTCTTGGTTAAATAATTTGTTTTTTCTTCTTTTTTTGTTGGTATTCTTTGCGGCATTGGCGTGTTCTAAATGTTATTTAAACTTCAACGTTTGTGGGCGAGTCAAAGGCAGGCCGTCATCGTAACGTCATTCTTGATAAAAGTGTTTTAATTAGCCTGGTTTCTTTTCAGCTGTTTCACTAAGAAAGAAGGCCAGAGAAAACCAAGCGGACCCAATTAGGGCTTACACAGACTTATGTCCGTATACTGTAGAAGATAAGTGCCACTCTGAATATTACTCTTAAGGCCTGTGTCAACCCATTTTTCACTACGATTCAAATTGCTATCTCAAATTATCATTCCAGTTAGGTTCATACAATGCATTTTTTTCTTCTCTCTACGATTTTAACCTTACTTTAAGTTCATATTCCTACTTCCAATCTCTAATTAGGCCTACTTTAATACTTTGAGTTCCGTTTGCAGGACAAGTTAAGATTGATCTATGCGAGAGCGCAGGAAAATTTGAAGTACGCGTTCGAACAGGGTTCAAGAGCTCATGATCATAGAGCGAAACCTGTTATGTAGTTTCAGAGTTGGGCAAGAAGTGCACAGACGGAATTTCATGCAGAGCAACTTTCAACAATAGCTCAGCGCTAAACTAGGACGAAAATTCATAAAGTGTCGCACCAAAGCAGAGAAAGGAAACTCCCTCTTCGAGCTTGAGGATCTGCAGGGAAAATCGTTAGGTATCTATCACGCTAAGACATCAGGCCCTGATTGCTATTGAGAAGTCTGCTAGATTCAATGATATACCTTTGTCAATCCTGGTAGCCCTAAGAAGGCATCCAGCCAGCTTAATTGGTAAGCCACAGGATGCCATTGTGCCGCTTAGGAACGTCGCAGCCTAGCGGCCGGTATTCCTATTGTTAATAGATTCACTTTTCCACACGTCCTCGCCTGACAATGCGCCAGAGCCCCTCCTGCATGGTACCCTATGGAGGCTATGTCGCCGTAGGAATCCCACTTGCATAATGTCTTTGAAAATTTTAATATATGTTATATCCATACCTTTACCATGCCTTGGAAACACACCCTTGAACGAGTGTTGGTCAGCGATCAGAGGGAGATTTTAGGAGCGAGGGAGGTTTTGCGATCAGTTGGTTAGGTTACTGACCTCAGGGCTTCCTCAACTCATCTCGGTGGAGCAAGGCAGAGGGGTACTGGCCGACTGGAGTTTTTAGGTTGCTAGCCTGTTGGTGCACCTCTAGTTCTCAGTACGGAGACTGCTGTTGAACTATGGTCAAGGACTGGCGTGATTTCGGGAATGTGCCTCCGATTCATCACACCTAGAGCAAGTTTGAACAAGCCTTGGACAATCCTCCTCATCAGCATGGCCTTCCTGTTGGAAAAATGCTTTCACGGGTCGTGGGTCGAGTCACACATTGGGCGCCCGCAGCAATGAGGCCTATGTTTTAAGACCGGCTAGCTCAGTCGACCATTTTTCAGTGTCGTCTGGACCACAGGTGAACTAGACAACCGTATGCGGCAGTATGCTACACTGAAGCTAGCAGCAGTAGGTATGCTACACAAACCCGGATGGCGACTATGTTCCCAGTTTTGCACGTTTGACATCTGATGGCGGGACATGTCGCTAGAAAAAAGAAAAAGAAGAAGACAATTTTGAGTGGTTTGTCAGGTAATAAGAATTGAGTAGATACGTAACAAGGAAAAGAAAGATAGTTTTTTGAGTAAGTAAAATATAAAAGAAAATGGTGAAAACTTTAGACAGAAGAATTTCAGCGAAGAATAATTGTGCGAGACCAAGTGACAACGCCTTGGTCTATTCAAGGTAAAAAAATTCAATCAAGATAAAGTTAGCACACTACACGAAACTTAAAACGTGGCCAAATATTTCTCCGGGGCCAAGTACCCTTCGTGCTATAATGACAATGCATTTTCAAAGCATCCCATCTACATCAAAAAATATGCCTCCGCAGGCACCAGTTTCACGGAGCCCAACGAAGGGGTCCTTATCCGAGTGCATGTACAGATGACCGAAGGATAGCGTTCAAGAACTTCTGTACTAGAATCCTCCGATTTTTGAGAAGCCAGGAGGCCCACATTGTATAAGTCCAGACCATTTAATTCGGCAGATGAATTCAGCCATTGTGTCATTGTTAGGCTAGATTTTATTGCAATCAAAAGCCTACCTAGATAAGCATGCACATAAGTTTGCGAGGCTCGCATGCCTGTAAAGAAATGACCATCTCGTTAGTTAATTATCTGAATTCATGCTTTCATTTTACTATTAGAGTTTGATTTTCTTCATATATTATTATTATTTTCAGGGATCCCGCTTCCATCTCTAGAAGGCTTTTTTCGAGGATCGAGGGTGAGTAATCAAGTTCAGATAAATCTACGATATTCGTGTATAAAAAAAACAAAGCGAAAAGGTAGAACCCAAGGTATATAGAAGACAAGATATTCCCATTACGAACCACGTTCCGCCATTTATGTCCGAACGTATAGGAAAGTACAGTACAGAGAACTCGATATAATCTCTCATCTCTCTGTCTTTTCAATAGAAATGTATATACGTTATAGGACGAAACACGTCACAGTTCTAGTACAAAATTTTTAATGAGAATATCTTGTCTTCTATATACCTTGGGTAGAACCAAAATAAACTTTCGGGTTTGAGAAAACGTTGACAGCTATAATTTTTGAACAATCCTCCCCCTTTGGGTGTACTGTTGATAGCATTAGGTGTGCGATTGTACGTTATAATTAAGCTTTAGGGCTTTATCTGCGTTGATGGAAGCAGCAGTACACATATTAAACTGCGTCGGGGGTGAATATAAGAAAACAAACAGTGTCTGTTAAAAAGAAAACTCGATTGAGAAAATTATAACGAATTGTAATGAGAAAAAGTACTAAATTGGCTAATATGATTTCCAAGTGAAGGATTTTTTTCTTCTTCCTCACTCTTCTGGTGCCATTTCACTTTGACGCTGCTTGACTAGGTCCCCTCCATCACTTCTCTCTTCTAGGTCAATGTTTTTATAGGGACACTGAAAATAAATAACTGCCCTCAGTGTCGTATGGGCGGATGGGGCAAAGCAGCTGAAGGCATACTACCTGCACCTTCACGTGGGTAATGGTAAGTGTTGTCAGGGTCCTTTCAGGACCGGATGTGTGCTTCGTTTTTTTTTATATGGCAGGCGGCAGCGGCAGGTTTTCATGGAACCCCCACACTCTCCGCCAATAGCCGAGGTGAGCTAGCGTGCCGCCCTGCACTTCAACGCTGTCCGCCGAGTGATCTGTCAGCCAGCTCATGCTGGTAGTTTGGACTTCACGTCCAATGGGTAGTCACTCAACATAGTTTCATAACAATTGCAATAAGAAACATATATCCTGTAGGATGTGGAAGAATCCATCCATTCTTTCCGAGCAGAAATATAAATACTTTGCCATGAATGTATTTAAAATCTAATAAAATAAACCGAACTTTACTTAAAAGCTGAAAATTTTATCAAAGCTGTAAAGATTCCTAAATTGCTAACGGCTTTGAGGAAATTCACAAATAATACGAAATTTTTCAACTTTCAATTTTCAGGGTGTTCTTTTCAGAAAAGCCAAAAGATCTCACTACTGAGCTTTCACTACACCGGCAACATATTGTAACGAAGTTACATATATTCTAGCTAGACACCAGCTAAAAACGAGTGTCTAGAAGCAATTAGGCAACAAGATAAGACAGCCGCCAAGAGAAGAGCACACTGCTGATCAGTAGTATCCCGTGCTGATGGCGTGATAGTAGAAGGGAACATTCTACACCAAGTCGATCACCAAGCATCGAAGCAGACACAAGTCGAAAGCACAGCCACCGATCAGTGAAATATCCGACCGCGAGAAGACAACTCAAAAGTAAGAAGAGTTGACCCCCACCAGTGGACTATCAGAAGACTGGCTATAAAAGTCAGTCGGCACCGAAAGATTGGTCAGTTGCCTCCCAGCAGCTCGACCAGACACATGTCCCGTCCAAATCCTATTCGCAAGTCATGTTAGTTCAACGGCAAGCGCACGTTAATCGTGCTGGCCTGAGAATTAGTAAGCGCACGCATACCGTCCCGTACCCCCATGTAGGCTACTCTGCCGATAAGCGCACGTTAATCGTGTTGATCAGAAGAGTAGTGAGCGCACGAATATAGATTCCGTCCACGTACCGTGTTGGCCACTCTGACGACGAAGCGCACGTTAATCGTGTTGGTCAGAAGAGTAGCTAGCGCACGCATACATTCCGTCCCCGTACCCCGTGTTGGCTATTCGAAGCCAAGCGCACGTAATCGTGTTGGTCAGAAGAATAGTGAGCGCACGCTCCGTCCCGTATCCCCCGGGTTGGCTACTCCTAATGCCAAGCCTCCTTTAATTCTGTTCGTTTAAGGAATAGTGAGCGCACGCTCCTATCCCGCACCTACGCCGCGTAGTTATAAGGTATTATAAGTGAGTGAGTGAGTGTAGACTAAGCAGTGTGTATTACGTAGAGCACCCGAACCGCAGAGCTAGAACAGCGCTCTGAAACTAGCAACGTCGGAAAACGGCCCAGAACAATCTCCTGACTACCCGCACACCAACAACCACCGTTACAAGCTTCTAACACAACCAGAATTTGACTACGCTAAATTTTGGCTTATCACACTTCCTGTTTTCTCTCTGTATTGATTCTAAAGGGATAAAACAATAATGGAGATCAGAGAATTTGGGAAGGAATTATACTGTTATTCCTTGTTTACATTATGACATAAAATACGGCTGTTACTCCGGCTGTAGCTTATCGTGGTTAGCTGTTTACTTAACCGTTGCTAGAATCGACTAATGGGTTAACCTTTTAGCATTATAAATAATTGAAAAACTAAAATAAATATTTTTGAGAATATAAAGGTAAAGCCCAAAGGCACCTATAAAATTCACTGATTGTAAAGGTGAATTTCCATTACTGCGGGTGGGCTTAGCTCCCAATAAATGGCATATAGCTACACGCTGTGGACATCTTGTTGTGAGCTAATAACTCCTTATCGGCTGCAAATAGCACATAAGGTGTAATAGGTTCAATTAAAGAGGATAGTCTACAGTTTATAGTTTTTATAAATAAAGTTATGTTTTTGACCTTTTTGCAAAAAAAAAAAAATAGAGGTAAAATTAAAAAAAAAATGGTAAGAAAATCCGAGCACAATAACTCCTAAGGGGAGACGTTGGAAAGGCCATGAAGTTCTGCATACAACGAGCTCTTAACTGTAACCATTCGCTCCGTACTTTTTAAAATACAGGGTGTTTTGTAAAAAACTAGATTTTTTCTTGATCACCCTGTAACTCCGAAATGGTTCATATGCCCCCCCCCCCCCCCCTATGCCATACAATTTTTTTTTTGGCTGATAGGTACTATCACCTCCTGCTCTACAGACTACCATGGAGGAAACATTCTATATGTACGTCATGCTTAGATACTGAAAAACTCACCTGTGGCGACATGTTATAACTTCGTATCGAACGCGATCATCGAAGCGAAGATTTCGCTCGCGGTATGTTATAAGATTTTCGTTCGACAGACGATTTTGCTTGTTTCGAAATTATTTCCGAATTTTTTCCCCTAGCACAAATGACATTTGTAGATTCTTTTTCTAGTTGTTGATAAATTTTAATAATAATAAAATTGGAATTTATGAATTTTTCAAGCGCATTGGCTTTAATTGCTGAGGATAACAAAAATAACGAAGACAAAATAACCAGGGACAAAAGGAAATTTTTAAGGCAGCGTTATTATGTTATGAATATGCCTAACAAACTGCCTTATTAATTTTTAAATTCAAGAAATATTCTTACAAGTTTTATAACGTCAAGTTTGAAGAATCTATATAATTAATATATAAAATCATTTATATTGCGTAAATTTAAAAAAATGTAACATTTAAATCTAATTTCTTTAATTTTACATACATTTTTTAATCTTCGCTTGTACTATCACTGTCAGCAAAACTCAGTGTCGAAAATATTACAACATATCGATAAATTATCGAACGTCGAATCTTTCGAAGTTATAACATCTTGCCCCTAGTTGGAACTGAGGGGGGATTCCGATATCCGAATGTCTTTTCTATGACAAACATCGAAATAGAACATAGAAAGAAAACCGTATTGTCTTTAAATTGGGTACTAAACTATCCCCAATCTCGATTCTTTCGAAAATTTTCTGCAGACTTAAATAGACAACTTTTAAATTTTTGTCTGGCTTTTTTTTTAATTGAGAATATATTTGTTTCCAACATGTAATCATTACGTTGTTAAAAAAAATCTGCCCCTGGTACGTGCCAGAGCAAAAATCCACAATATCTCTTCAGAATTTCGTACAAAAAGCTCTAGATATTTTCGCATAATTTGTTATGGTCGTAGCGTACTGCATATAGCAATATGCTACACGGAGAAGTACTGCAGCACGTATGCCGGCCGGCTGCCATACCGACAGTCGCACGCACCATAGCTCGGAGAATTCTTGCTTGTCGTTGATGGAGAAGAAGAAGACAATCTTCTCTTCTTGTCAGATCGTCCAGTCAGCAACAGCGCAGAGAAAGAAAACAAAAAGATTTCGTATACATCGGCGAGGAAATAAATCCTAATTATTTTCATCTACCCCGCACTAACAATAAAGTAATCCGCCACCTTTTTGTCCAGCAAAAAGGGAACAATCCGTCATTTGGAAATTTGTCATCGACTAACAGATAGAAGTGCTGAAGGAATCCGGAACAACTGCTTGTTGGCTTCAAGACGTCATGTAGCAGGGAACCACAAAAAAAGAAAAAAATTATCAGTATTGCTCCTCCAGAGCTCGAAGAACTCCCCTAGGGCGGCCAGATCTTCAGTGTAGAATAAATGAAGCACCCCCCCCTCCCCCCTGCATGCTGACCACAAATGAAATATTCACCTTACGGGACCGCTACATATGACGGTATCGCTTAAGGCCCCAGAAACGAACTGAAAGACGATAGATAATCGGAAAAAGGATGAATAATTGTTTCCGCTGGTGGTATGATTGAAGTCAGTGAAAATTTTTAAGGAAGCCCGCTACTGAATATGTGTATACATTATATGTATAAGTATATTTAGGTACCTAATTGGAAACAACATTAAGGACTGAGAGTGGCACGCCATATTGATTAACATATATATATATATTATACGAATCTACAATAGTTATTCATATCTCTAGATACCAATAAGTCAATAGATTTTATAAGATAGGATAGATATATGGAAAAAGGAATTTATCTACATAAACGGGAGAAGTTATAAAACAACGCTCGCGCACTATATAATCCAGTAAGAGTACGATAATATGAAGAGAAGTAGTGATCTGCAATGTGAAAGTGAAATTCGTTCGGCACGCTTTGTGTGAACCAAAAATTCATGATAAGTTTACCTACCCAACTGCGGAAGCATGACGGATTCGAATTTTTAATAGTAAGTCAAGAATTTGTATTGGCTATATTAGTAGTGTTCAACCCAACATCATCGCAAATTAACTTGCCTCCAGGGAGCTCCTTCGAGGGACTGGATATTGCGTAAGTCCAAGTTTTATATGGTTTTTTTATTACATTTGATTTTATAGATTCTTGAGACAAGAAGCCCACATAATTAAACAATATCACTATTCGCGAATCCGGTGTGGATTCAGATTTGCTTTACATTCACAAGCGTATTGATCAAAATATGTGCACAGCACCCTGTCAACGACCTTTCCGAACTTTTGTCGCGATGGTTCAAGGAGCCGCAATTTAATTATCTCCAGCGTTTGTTCGATACAATTTTTTAACATTTTTATATTGGTCCAAGGACAGTGAACTTGGCTGACCTATAAGTGGAGCTTGATGAATGAACTCCCGGAAGATTTATATACGCCTAGAGGATCATATATATGTATAACAAAAAAAATGTAAAGTAGACTTTAGGTACATAAACCTTTACGCTTGAAACCCTAAGTAGGCACGGGCATAACAAGTAGAAGCATTTGTACTCTAGAATTCGAAACCCACACGTTCTGGCATGTGCGTATCGAATAGTCAGCAGAAGTTTATAGATAGCACCAGGTCAGGAATATTTCACATTGTTGACTACCGCCTCTAACTGTATACTTGAATGTTTTTGTAAATTTTATCATTTTTAATAATTTTGATTGTTGACTGTTATAATTTAGGCTCATAATGAATTTGTAAAGTATCAAAATGCCCGTGTGTATAAATTAACTAGAAGTAAGATAAAGTAAGAACTGTGCAGTCATAGTTTCCTCTTGGGGACGACGGATCGTGTACGCATATTGAATGTTGGTAACAATAGTGAAAGATTACATTTCATGTATTCGGTTAAGATTCAATGTCCAATGTGTGTGTGTCCAATGTGAATTAAGATAGGAGTAGAATTATCAGGTTGTGTCAAGAAGGTCTCATATAAATAGAAGAATTTTTATAACGTAATGGCGTACTGAGTAACTTTCTTATTTCTCCTTCACTATCCCGGAGCCCTCGTTAGTCTCTCTTTCCAGGTCTAGGTCAAGGGACTCTGAAGTGAAGGCATACCATCTGCGCCTTCAATGTTGGATGTAGGTAAGTGACGTAAAAGTCCCTTCAGGAGTGAATGTGTGCCGGCGTTTTGTTAAATAGACACGAATTTTTTTTTTGATTATGGCGGACGGCAGCGGCAGGTTTTTCGTGGAACCTCCCCACCCTCTCCGCCAATAGCCGCGGTGAGCTAGCGTACCGCCCTGCAGTCAACGCTGTCCGTAGTGATCTGTCAGCTTATGCTGACAGTGTGGACTTCACGTCCAAGTCAATCACTCTACATAGTTCCATAACAAATTTCTTCACTTGTGTATTTTTTAAGCAAAACATTAGATTTACTCGGAATCAGACGGATTAAATAATAACAAAATCTCATGCAATAATTTATTTAATTTGATCATTTTGCTCAATTTTAGTAGTTGCCTCCTCACCTAATTCTTGAACGAATATTTTAACCTCGGTATTTGGTTTACGAATTTTAAGTAACGGCTCCAATTTTTCATTCAGAAGTTGCTTGTAAGGGTGTGTCCAAAACAATTCCATTCCTATATTGGCTGCAACTTTTGACAGAAAATCACTTGTACACACCAAACAGGCCACTTTATATCCTTTAGTATATGCAAATCGCAAAGATTTGTCAACCAAAAGGTTTGCAAGATTATGACCCGTTAATTCAGAATGATACGTTATGCTTTTCTCTTCATTGATAATGACATTAGCTATGTTAAAAATGGACTCGTCATTAAACCTTAAAAAAAATAAAAGTAAAAATTAGTACATGTACGTGAAGCGCAAATTTCACGCATATAAAATACTTTTTCATGCCACTTACTTCGAAAATATTCCTGAATCCATAAGAAAATATGCCCATAGATTTAAAAGATCCTTCGTTTTTGGACACAAAATGCAAGACGATAGCTTTACCATAAGTTCTGGATCCCATGGACAAATTTTCGAATTTATAACTGCCCCAAAAATATTGTTATTACCAATTTTATTGGGTACTGCTATAAATGACATGCCATAATCTATAGAATTTCGCCACATTTCTTCAATGGCGGGACTATATCTTCCTGCGGGCATTCGTAAAGCATCTACAAGCGGCTCACTTTTAGCAAAAGAATTTCGCATCAGTCGAATCAAATTCGGCACATCCCTAGGCCTCACTTTACGTATTCTAACTGCAACAATAAAATTAAAATCGATTTTGAAATATTATTAATCTCACAATCGGATTCCACTATTACTCACTTGTTGGTCGCTTTACTAGAACTATCGGATAGAAGGTATTTATCTGCCCACCATGCTTCCAATCCAGTGACTTCCAGCCTGCAGCAAAAGTTCGAAATTTTTGGCCTGTAAGAAGTCGATTCTTTTGAATACGAAGGCATTTTATCATGGCCTTTTTGAATTTTGTACAAGAATTTTTTTGATTGTAGGATACTTAAAATTTAGCCTTTATTAATTTCAATATCTTGACTTATTTTAAAATTGACATAAAAATTTATTTTGTTTCTCTAAAAATAACTGTCAATGCCGAAAAATCCATGGAAACTTTGTAAAGAGAAACTAAAAAAAATTTCAATTTATCTGATTGAATTTTTACGATATTAAGAATGGAGTGATTTTCAACAGATTATGTGGCATCTTCACAAACAGTCAAGGGCTGCTATTAGTGAAGACCACTTCTCCTATTTCCCAATTTTTTCTCTTTGTTTTTAGTCACTAATTATATATTTGTTATACATAGTAATCAGTTTACACATCATACTATTGCAATATTTTCATCTGAAAAATTCTGTATTAGTTTCTTGAACTTGTGCACTTGTCTGTACTTTCTATTTCTTCTGGTAAGCCATTGTATATGGGTACAGCTGTATCTTTTAGACTCAAAAGTTTTCTGTGAATTTCAATGAATTATCCTTTCACTTGCTGTTTAATGTCCAGCTTTTGCTAGACTCTCTGTTGAAAAACCATGTAACTTGTTTTCGATGTATTTATTGTAAGTTTGTTTCCATATAGCCATCTTGTGTATTGTATTAAGCCTTATATGCCTCTGTAAGTCATTCCCATTCTTCCCAATTTACAGGAGCAGGGTATCGTCAACATATGTATATAATATTTCGCCAGCCAACCCAGGAGGAGCGCTAGATTTGACGGGCTGAAATGTTTCTTACACCTTTTCAGAAATTCAAGACATTTCGATGCTTCTTTGGTAACAGAGAAGATGTGATCTGTCCGGTTTAACTTACTGGAAATATTAATGCCAAGAATGCTTAGTGACGGTGAATCAGAAATTAATGCTCCATCAAAAGAAACGGGTGTGGTTAAGTTATGATCGAGATTTGAAGGTACATTTAAGGCTGTGGTTATATTGTGAGAGATTTCGGGCGAATTTTTGTCACGAGACATCGGGAGACTTTGCGAGAATAATTCACTGCCTTAAAGTATTATAATCATGCCTACCCTCAGTGCTGCCAGATGTTAACATACACAAGTCGGGAAATGCTGGAGAGAAAATCGTGAATTGGGTATGAAAATCGGTGAAAGAATTAAAACACATAATTACTTGTTCAAAACATAATTTATAGAAATCCAATAAAATATAAATTAAAAAAACTTAAGGATGTATCCAGAACTATAAAATAGATTAGATTAACATTCTTATTGCCCTATTTCAATCTTATCAGTAAGATTTATACTATTTTTAATACATATTAGAATTAAAGCGCTTAAGCATGTTTTCATTTATATGCATATTAAAACATTTCTCTCTGTTTTTTTGTCAAAAAATATTTGGACATTAAAATGCCTTTTAAGGTTTCCACATCCAATCAATTTCTCAGCTTTGTTTTACTGATATTTATCTGTGAAACAGATCAGACTTCGCAAAATGCAATATTACGGGTCGCGTCATAGTTTTTATTTTCAACCAACCAGTTTTTTAATTTGGGATCATTTTTGCACATACATTTTTGCTCACAATTACAAAAGCTATATAATTCAAACCCTGTAATTTTACCCCTATTTTCGGCAATATTTCATCATCTAAATCTGAATCATCTGGCACTGACCGTGGTACAGGTACTAAGTGAAAGTCTTCCTTTTCAAGAAAAATCAAAATTGTATCAAGATATGTAAATATTTTTATACCTGCATTTAATCTAACTTTTTCTTACTTTTCTTACTATAAATTTATCCATCACATAAGAGAAGAATGACAATGGAAAAAATGTGAGGTTTGCCCAATTTCGTCAGATTTCACAGCTGAGTTCTAATCTGCAATATTTGCGTCCATTTTTTACCCACATTTCTCCATTGCTTCGCGGGTCTGATCTATAATTTTTCCTGTATATATGAACTAGTGTACTGTCCGTTAGTAGAACTTACACGCAAATTTGAACTTAATGAAACTGAAATGGATGCACTGGTAAATTTGGATCAAGGTCAGTGGTCGAATATTTTATCAAAACAAATATTGTTCACTACGTTTTAACTTTCATTAACTTTTCACACTTATTTCCTAAGATTGGCCACTAATTATATTAAGATCAGATTATGGAATGGGATATTAGGTCAGAGATCCACACACACTAGAAAATACTTATTATCACAGATTTAGAATATACGATTATCAAGAAAAGTTGTATTGGGATGAAACTCAATATATAAGGATTAAGTCAGAGAAAACTGAAAACACGTATTGTCAGAATAGTTGCAATATAAAATCTTCAAGAGTGTAATACATATAAATATATATACATATATATAAATGTAAAATTAATATAGAATGAAGATAAATTATAATATTTGATAAATATGCACAAGAAATGTAGAATATGTAAATATATGTATGAGTAAATATATAGTAAAATAGATGTATAAGTAAATATTAATTTTGTTACAAGTGACTGGTACTTTACGCTTGACGGTTGGCTTTAAGCTAATGTTAAGACCCTTTGTTCTAACCATTGGTTAGAACAATTCTTTATTCCCATCGAGACCAGAAATAAAGTGTTAATGTTAGTAAGATATTATCTCAGTCGAGACCCGAGATAATATTCTTTAAGTTAGTCGAGACCCGGCTTAAAGTGTTGTCTTATCTTCAGTCGAGACCCGAAATAAGATGCGTTTATTTCCGTCGAGACCAGAAATGATTGTTAGTAAAAGATTATCTCAGTCGAGACCCGAGATAATATTCTTTAAGTCAGTCGAGACCCGAGTTAAAGTGTTATCTTATCTTCAGTCGAGACCCGAAATAAGATGCGTTTATTTCCGTCGAGACCAGAAATGATTGTTAGTACAAGATTATCTCAGTCGAGACCCGAGATAATATTCTTTAACTCAGTCGAGACCCGGCTTAAAGTGTTATCTTATCTTCAGTCGAGACCCGAAATAAGATGCGTTTATTCCCGTCGAGACCAGAAATAGTTGTTAGTAAATATCTTAACTTCAGTCGAGACCCGAATTAAGATGTGTTTATTCCCGTCGATACCAGAAATAATTGTTAGTTGTCAAAGTGATATACCAGTCGATACCCGATATAAATGTTGGGTTCCTACACAGCCAACTTACCCCAAGTGATGCCAAGTACAAAAAGAGATCGAGTTCAGTCAGCTTGTCGTTTATATAGTCCTTGCTTGCACACGACACCACTGATAGAGTAGCAGCGGCGCATGATTACAAGAATTGGCAATGCAGCTGTGCTCTTACGGTACTAGCGATAAAATTTGGCTAGCAACGAACAAAAATGCATAGCAACAAGAAATTTAAAGCAACACATGCTGTTGTGTTAAATTAAATTATATTTGCAAACATTTTATTTCGTATCACGTAGAGAAGAAATTCCCGTATAATGATGATAATGCTAGAGTTGCAAATTGATCTGCTTGAGCTGATTGTATTTGTGCATTGTATGTTACATGACAACACATGCTTTTGATAGATGTTGTACCTATTTTTGGGAAAATTGTAATTAGATTGAATTTGTTTTCTTTTCAGAACTCAATTTCAGCATGGTATTGTTGTAATATGTTCCCTTTTCAGGAATTGTTTTTTGAAAATAATTTTAATTTAATTTGATCAATGAGACTATACTTTTATGTTGTATTTGTGCAATATGCTATGAAGATGACAAATACATGGCTATGTTGGATTGTGTACATGTTTTTTGCTTAAGAGAAATCAAATTAGATTTAATTTTACTAAGAATTTTGATGCTTTGTTTTCAGGATATTTTCTTTTCAGAAGTTATCGGTTAAAATATATATTCGAAGCAATTTGGTTCGAACAACTAGTTCGTTGCTTTTACCAACTTTTCGTGTTCCTTAGCTTAGTGTCAGAAGCGTTAATATAATAAAATACGGGTTAATAGTGAAAATCTCTAAAAATCGGAAGAGGCTGTAAGATATCGGAAAGAACAGAGCCAAAATTGGGGAATCGGAATCATACTTGAAAATCGGGGAATCTGGCAACAGTGCTGACTGTCTTTTTTGGTCGCATGGTTTTTCCAGATGAATTTTTCTAATTCAAGTCAATTTGAATTTCTCAGCAGTTATCGCGCGATCGTCTGTCTGAAAATATGGACTACGAAAAATTGATTTCGTGTGTACGTGCACAATTGGCATTGTGTGAATTAAAAATTCAAAAATTACATGAATTGTTACTTCTAAATGTAACCAGTCATCATGACATAACAAGCGATGATTTGGTCGCCTGGTGTCGTCTATTTTCGCGGCGAAGAAAATTCGCCCCAAATATCCCACACTGTAATCACAGCGTAGACAGGCGGGCGCCTAGAAATAGTTACGCGGTCGGCCGCGATTGACGCTTTGGCCGCCTCTGCTCTATATAGCAGGGGTGGCCAACTATAGTAACTTTGGGAGCCACATTTTAGAAACGCATATTTTAAAGAGCCATTTATTTATCTTTGAAAACAATATA
Organism: Dioctria linearis; assembly: GCA_963930735.1. Lineage (NCBI taxonomy): Eukaryota > Metazoa > Arthropoda > Insecta > Diptera > Asilidae > Dioctria > Dioctria linearis. The sequence goes on from OZ005740.1 coordinate 20,173,018, forward strand.
CATATAAGATTATTATAATTTTAAAAGTAAAGAATTAGAACTACTGGAGCTGCAAGAAGATGAAGGTTTGAAGCAAGTAAAACAGAATAGTTGTTCAACTATTGACTTTTGGAAACAGGTTCCGGAACAAAAATATCCTAAAACCAAAGATTGTGCACTCAGAATAATATCTATTTTCGGCACTTCCTATTCTTGCGAGTCGTTGTATTCCACTCTTAAATTTATTAAAAATAAGTATAGGTCTGTTTTAACTGATAAACATTTAACTGAGCTTGTGCGAACTGCCCTAACTGATCATCAACCAAACTTTCAGCGACTAACTGCTAAAATGGACAATAACCGTAAGGCATCAACATCAACTTTAAAGATTTTCTATTTTTTTTTATGTAATATTTTCTAAAATTTTGTTGTAATGAAATAAAATATCTTTTGAGCCACACCACACGACTCCAAGAGCCGCATGCGGCTCGTGAGCCGCGTTATGGCCACCCCTGCTATATAGTATCAACCGCCTTCATCAAATCAACAAATACTCCAATAACATAATTACCTGCTGAAGTATCTAATGAACTCCATTACTTCAGTCATAATAGTTGTCGTGTGGCTATGCTTTTGGAATCCATATTGTTTTTTTTTTATCAAATCGACGATTCCTTTGGATAAATGCTGTAAGTCGATTATGAAGTACTTAGTCTCTCATATATTTTACTGAATACATTGAGGAGGGCTATGGGATGGTAGTTATTAGAATTTCTTCTATCTCCATCTTTGAAGATTGGCACTATTCATGTAGATTTCAAAGTGGTTGGAAATTCCTTTTAGATACAGTTACTTGGGTTGAGTAATTATATATTTGATGTTCTTCATGTCTCTTAGGTACTCTTACGTATTCCGTCTAATCTTGGTCCTGTACTATACGGGATAGTATATTATAGCACAACATACATTCATAACTAGCTTTTCTCCTCCTCACTTTTTTTCGAAGTTATGGATTTGAATATCTTTATTTAGTTTTTCAATTTAAATACAATTTAAAAAAAAAATAAATATCAACACCAGTTTTTCATATTGAATTTAAGTTAAGATCAAGTTCAGGGAACAAGCCTAAAGTGGAGACATTTTTATAATTTTAGTCATGTGTGTGTGTGTGTGTGTGTGTGTGTGTGTGTGTGTGTGTGTGTGTGTGTGTGTGTGTGTGCAAATTTTGTTTGTAGGTTACTGAAGAAAAAATTAGTTTATACTACTTATTTTAATAGCGATTGAACCAACTTCTAAGTTTAGTAATAGTTTGGTCAAATCTAAATAACTATCTACAACAACGGACAGCAGTCAGCGACCTCAATTCATATTGTCAAAGCAATTAGCCATTCCATTTTTGAAATAGTTAGTTAGTTAGTTAAAAACAAAATACCAAAAGTTGTTAATCTACACTTCAATTTCCGTATCTAGTTGCGTTTTCTCTCGTCTATAGATATTATTTTTTTCAAGCAAACAATTCAATCATTAATTTAAGTAAATCTCATCAAAAATATATTGAAGTGTATCACATGTGTACACTATACATCAAAATCTACTCAAATCTACATGAGATTCTCCATTTTATTAGTTAATTAAATGCAAATATTATATGAAGCTCAGTTTAGCGGTTTCCCGCAATAAAACACGAATTGTCCCCAAAAGTAAAGACCAAATTTTCAATTGGTATTTTATTTGATTTATAATGCTATATGGACTAGACTGGACAGGCAGGTACATTTCCAAGCCATCCATAATGGACTGCAAATATTATGTTAATGAATATTTTATTCAGTAAACACATTTTCCTTTATCCCTTGCTGTTGACAGAAAGTCCAATCACTGTTAACTGATGGTTAGCCAAGAGGAACCGCACAGGACAACAATGTTATTCTTAATCATATTACATGCATACATACTCAATCACAATCAGAAGATGTTTACTTATCAATTACCCTTGTCTTAAGGATTATTTTACATGAGTTTATATCTTGAACATAAATAACTTGTCAATGCTATCAGCGGAAAAAGGTTTGGGTGTTAATAAAAAACAAGAGAAATAGTTATAATTGGTTTACCAATAATATTATACCCTAGATAGAAATAAAGATAAATAAAATGAAATCCCAATATTTTGAATGGCAACACCAATAAGGGGTCATTCGATTTAAATCATTTTTGAAATTGTACTTACTATTTTTATGAAAATGCTGTATATAAAATTTCACCTCTCTACGTCGACGTGTTTCAGACAGTGCCCAAATATTAGTGAAAAACCTGTATGGCAACTCCAAGAATGGGTTGCCCGATTTGGTTCAATTTAGATCTTGTATTTGCAATTCTTATGAAAACGCTGTGTACAAGATTTGAGATCTCCACATAGACGTGCAGGCAGTTTTCCAAATATATAGTGAAAACCAAAGTTTTGTATGGCAACACCAAGAAGATGTTGCCCTAATTTGTCCATTTTTGCAGTTTTATTTGCTATTGTTATGAAAATATTATGTACAAAATTTCAGAACTCTAAGTGAACGAGTTCTCGAGTTATCGTGAAGACGGACAGACAGACAGACGGACAGACGGACAGACGGACATGTAAAAGTCATCTAGGGTATAACAACAATCAACATTTTCAAAATAAGTTCTACTTACAATTATTCAATTATTATACTTATCTATTTTAGTTAAAAGGAAAAAAGCGAAACAAATAGAAAATTTTAAAACTATGCTCAGAATAAAACAAAAAAAAAATATATTATAGGAAGAAAACGCACGTCGCACGGATATATAAATGTCAAAAAATGAGCTATTCGAATTTGAATTAATTTCTTCAATATCTTTTCCAAAATTACCTCCAGGTTTTGTGATTCCATCTGGTGCGGCCGAAAAAATTTACTTCGTTACAGATGCTTGAGTTTGACAGGTGTTTTGGCGCGTTTTTATAAATGTTGTGTAATTCTTGTACTAAATGAAACCACGGTCGTTTCTGATGCATATATTAATCAGTATCATGTCACTGGTTACAGCTTCGTGCCTCTTTTTCTCAGCATAGAAGGCTCGCAATTTATATACGGAATGATGTGTTTAATAACATCTGGATTAGGTTCAAACTTCATAGGGACATCATGTAATTTTGTTTCCTTTATCGCAGCCCAAATATGTCTGATGCCGACACGGTATCCATATTTGACATGGTCGATCTGTTTTGTTTCAGGGGATGTAGGACGAATGCACATTAGAACTTAGTAACATTCTAAGTCTTGGAATGCTTGAATACATTCCGTATTCCTACAGCAGATTTTAACAACAACAAAATTGTTTATACACACAGAAAAATTTCGTTTTGGACCATGGTGTCAGGCAGAGAATCTTGGAAAGCCAGACAGGTAGCAAAGGTTTTTGGTCTCTCGTCAAAATCATCAGGAACAACTTCACCAGTTCCTCTATTATACCTTCACTACTTAACAATGGTGAAGTGGTTGTTGACTCCCTGGATAAGGCTAATATTTTGGATGCTCGATTCACTTCAAATTTTTTTTCCCGTAATCTAAGAAATAATGTAGCAAGTGTTATACCATTTTAGAATCCTTATTAACCCATATATGCCCACAATTATTTTTTAATCCAATGTTAATAATTTTTTTAGTTATATGTTACTTATAAGTAGAAAAAAATATTTTGTTTTGGGTTTTTTCAATTTTTGGCCCTAGAGTAGATTTTGGGGACCGGGTCATTAACGACCCATTGGTCATAAAAAATATCTACAATATTTTTTTTTTTAAATTATAAATAAAAATACATCATTTTTGAAAATGCATAAAAAAAATTATATTCAAGTAATAATAATAAAAAATTAATTCAAACAAAAAATAATAACAAAAAGTTAATTCATTCATAACAAAAAGTAATAAAAAAAAGTATAAAAACTTATTTATGGAAGCTTTCAAAACATTTATCGTGTAGTGCAATCTCACATTTCTTACACGACTTGTTTGTTTTATTTTTGCAAACAGCACAGCGCCTTCATTTTTGTCCAGTAAGAATAACATGATCAGCATTATGTGTACGTACTGAAATGGGCAAATTTATATTCCGAATTTGACTCGGTCCGGGCTTGGTCCGTGTTTGTCCATACGATAACAAAAGAGTCGTGGCTATATCTCTTCTAAATTTTAATTTATCGAAAGAACTGCCCATTGACCTTGCCAATTGATAAGCATTGTTGACTATCAGATCAAACCCCCAGAACATAATTGGCACATACCATTTTTTGCCTCTAATGCCAATTCTTGAATCTGTTTGATCTACACCTCCCATAAATTCATTATATTTTGCACAATATCTGGTTGCTCGATATCAATTTTTCGTTTTGCAGCAACAGAATAACGTTTTGCTGTGCCCATTGGTTCGGTACCATATTCATTTGATAGCAGGGTAACTACGCTGTTATCATTCCACCGAACAGCACATATATTATTTTTTTGATCGATGCAAGAATCAAACGCACCTCTGTTTTTCTTTTCATTTCATTTTTTCCTAGTAAAGGACACTTTTCTGTTCGATTATCTCGAACTGTACCAGTCAACTTGCAATTTCGTTCAGTTATTTTATCTATAAGGCGAGGTGATGTAAAAAAATTGTCAGTAAAGAAGGAATATTCTATGCCAGGGTATTTATTTTGAATTTTACCAACAAGATTCAGTACCACGTTTTCGCCTAGCCCCATTTCCTGTACACTTTTCTCCTTGCGGCCTTGGTATACATCTGCATATATACAATAACCTAACCTTGTGGAGGCGACCACACGCTTTAAAGCCGAAACGTATTGGCTTTCCACGAATGAACTGTTTGCATCCATGTCTTCCAAAGTAAGGAATCATGGATTCATCAATACTAATCTCCCTTTCTGCGGGAGCAAAATCAAGAAAAGATTCATTGAGCATATCTATAAACTGGTCGAATCTTTGCCATCTTATCACCTTCTACCAAGCAAGAATTATCGACAACATGTAAATAACGAAAATATCTTCAAATCTATTTCGCCGCATAGAGTTGGCTACTAAAATATTATGACAGTCCCTGATTTTCTTCCCAAAACATTCTTCGTCTAGGTAGAGGAACGTACCCACTAAGAATTAATATTGCAAGGAACACACGAATTTCTTGTGGGCTTACACAAAATGTGGGATTGTTATTGGTAGCAGCATATTTATTTGTGTAATCAACAATATGTTGAATAATCCTATCTGTCATAAAAAATGGTAAAAAATTCAATAGGCTGGCTACTTGCAGCTAAGCTTAGAACGTGACGTGGTTTTGGATGTATCCATTCTTTAGTGGGAAAATGTATTTGCCCTCTGGTCCATTTTCTAAGTGGCAATTTTTTATTTTTGTTTGATACACTAACTTCAACCTCATTATACACCTCGTTTCTTCCTCTATTTATAACAATCTCGGCTATACTGGTCAATTGACGACTGGATAATCGATCAGGATTGTTGCAATCTTCATCACCGGAATCGCAATCAGTAATATCTCCTGTCTCATTAGGTGGTTCAATATAAATGTCAATTTCACCAACAGCATCATTATCACCATATTTGTCCAATTCTTCTAAGATTTCGAAAGTACTCAAATCTTTAGAATGCGCCAGAACGGTACACTAAAAAAATAAATAAAATTATTGTTCGTTATATAAAATACAAACTCTATATAAAATACAAAACTATATATAAAATACAAACTAAATATATACTCCGTTTTATATTGCACAGATAACCTATAATTGACTGATAACACATTACCCCATTGGGTCGAAATCGACCCAATGCGAATATTTGTTTCTAAAATGCAAACGCGTTTATAAATATGATACTTTTATTATTTTTCCATTTAATTCACTTCTTTTGTAACAAATTATAAAAAAAAACAAAAAATATATATTTATAGAATAACGGTATACTTACATTTATTGAAATGTGTTATAAATATTTTTTATCACTTCACTGCTGCAGACTTTATTCACTATTGAAAAAAAATACGCACTGCACTATTCTAATATTTTTCAGAACACTTATAACATTGTAGTAGGCTTTGAAATTTTAATTTGTGTAATTCTCAGAACCAGAAAATCTATTTGAAACGACTTGGTCAGTAACGACCCAAGGGGCATATATGGGTTAAATGCGTCAACTTTTAAAGTTACTTGCCAAATGGCGTAGTACATTTTTTTTCATTACAGTCAGTTGAAGTTGGGTGAAATATTAATTTTCTATTCTTGTTCGGCAAAATGTGACATTTTCTTCCAATCTGGAGCAGTTTGGCTTAGAATTTAAAGCAACAGGTTACATAAGCAACTATTCGAGATTAAATAAGAAAAATAAAATTGAAAAAAAGTAAAGATTTGTAGCAACAGGAGCTAAAAAACCATCACAGGGTGTACATTTTCTCGAAACAAAAGAAAGGTCTATAATTTGAAAAATACATGACTTAGATTTTTTTTTATATTTTTCTGGTAACTGTTATGATTTGGTCTATCACCCGATTCCGGCTTGACGTCGACTTACGGGACACCCTGTATATAGTTTTTGAAAAAAATTATAATTAAATGAGAAAAAAACTGATTTAAAATTTTCCACTAGTGTGATGATGCTATCATTGGAAGTAATTCACAGTACAGATTCAAAGATGCGGCATATGTCATTAAAAACGAGTGAAAAGTTTTAATACCTCTGTAACAGTGAAGAGTCGTATTCACCTTCATTTTCTCTTCTCTTATACGATTTTATGTACATTTTTTGTGTCAAGAACCTACCGGTATCTTACGGGTAATCATAATTCTCTGCTCTGTGTAATCTTCTGATCTAAAACTAAACATAAACTGCTTACTATAACTACAAATTCTAACAAATGTAGCAGTACGAGTATATCATCAATATGACAAGCTTAACTATTGATATGAATATCGAGCGAAAAACATGACCACAGTTATGCACAATTTTACTTGAATGTTTACCTTTACTCTAAAGCATTCAACCAGTCATAAAAAATAAAACTTTCCATCAAAAAATATTTTCATATGGGACCCATCTTTATCTGACCATTTTAAGAATTTTTGTTACTCCCCAATCCAACAAGCGAGTATTACTCGTATAAATAGAGAAACATTTTTATCCCTGGCTTTCGAGAAAAGTTTTAGATAACTTTGTTCACTCTAATATACACAAATAACAGCAACAAACCCCATGTCAAATAGAAATATTACCATTCTGGGATTTATCTTTCCATATCGTTCTAAAAGCAGACGTCACAGTCCATTTCGACATGGCTTTTAAAGGATGCTTTAACTTTAATGTAAAGAAAAAAATCACCCTTGAAAATATGACCTTATTAGTATATAGGGGAAATATAATTGGGTATTATCTATTATGCCGGCCGGCCGAAATGTGAATTACGTAATGCCAGTATAATAATGAACATATTGCACAGGGTATACCTACATATACATATAATGCCAATTAAACTAGCAATTCCACGATGAATTGCTCTTCCTAAACATAATATCCTTTACATCCAGCCAATCCCAGATATTGTCGTATAACAATGTCCCCCAATTAGGTAGTTAGAACAGAAGTGGACTATACGACCCAACCACATTTACTATTCCATTCAAATTTTGCACTAATTGATAACTATGGGGTTTGGTTGGACACATCCAAGAGTTTTTGATTTCATAATTTTGCAGGTATAGTTAGTGCCGCAACTTTTTGTTTTATATGGTTAATTAGGCAGTTTTTCATTAATTTTCCAATTTACTTCCTGTCACTGTTAGCATATTGTAACCCATATTAAATAACTTCCATGGATTAGATATATGAAACGAGTCAAAGCTTGTTATGTTATGTTCTTAACCTTCTAAGCTTTTGTACTGGGGTAAGCTACGTACATACGCAAACTACACTAAAACTTTTGAGAGATTTATGTCATATGACAAATTTGCATAATTGTTCCCACAAAGCTTAGGTATTTTTCCATAAAATGTTGGGAATATTCCCTAAAACGTAGCGAGTATTCTCCTAAATTTTATGGAATATTCCCTAAATTTTAGCAAATATTTCCCACATTATTGGAAAAAATACCTAAGCTTTGTGGCAAAAATTTGTGCATTTTTTACAGTGTGTGCAGTAGAATTTTTTTTTAAATAATTTTAAATTTTATCCTCTTATTGAGTACATCTCCGGAACTAATTCATTATAGACGTCAATAGCTGCTTCTGGTATGGAAAAAGGAAATGGATGTGTATTCTTGCGGGAAATACAAATAAAGCAAGGATTCATTTTAGATCGATAGTGACAATTTAGTTAATTGTGCGAAAATTCTAAAGATGGTTGTTTCGGGATAAGCAACAAGTGTATTCTAGCATAGATGGCATAAGAACTAGATGTCACATAGAGTACCAGAGAAAAGTATACAGATTTTAAATCGCTGGTCCATTCCGGAATAGACCACAACATGTTTCAGAGGTGTTTGAGAACAAATGTTCCTGTAACAGCAGTTTTGTATACATTTGGTCGACTCCCTCAACATGATAGATGCGGGAAAATATGAATCACTCGACGTAATCTATATCATCCTTTTTTCATGTTGCTGTACTGATGAAACTAAAGGAATGATGCACAACACAATATATTCGGTGCGGTGGGTGTGGCGTAAACGCACTCACATCACAGGGATCTTCAATCTTCATTCAATAGATGCTGGCATCGGTCGCTGTGGTGACTGGTGACGAGTATAATCTACGAATAGAGAAGTAAAGGAAGGGAAGGAAGGGCCAGACAAAGTAATAACATACAGAGCAGTGCCTCGCTCCAATATAAAATTAACAATGCCTCGACCTGATGTAGGGAAGGCCACAATTTTTTCTTAGAAATTTACTAGAATATTTTTTGCTTAGTGCTTGGCTATACGTCTACTCTACACTCATAGCAATTGTTGTCGCCCTCCAAAAGTGCACATAAATTCTAGGGAAAAATTTTCCATTAAATTTCTAAGACAAATTGCGGCCTTCCTTCCACCAGCTCGAGGCATCATTGATTTTATATTAGAGCTCTCGGCCTCGGCCGAAAGTTCGAAGGAAGAAATTTCAGTAAATTTCTAAGAAAATATTGTGGGCTTCCCTTCATCGGGTCGTGGTAATGGTGATTTTGTATGGAGCGAGGCATTGCCGGTTTTACCCTCAAGTGCAAAGTCGAGGCATCGGCGAGGCATTGTTGATTTTATATTCTAAAAAGCGTTGCATATTTTTGTTCAACGTGTCCGGACTTTGTATGTTATTATTTTTTCTAGGAAAATGGTTAAGTTCGATAGGAGAATATTTAGTTGGTGCTGCAAAGACATCATGCAATGACATTACAAAAAATTACTCTCAGGGGCAAATGAATTTAATAAAGTTGTTTCTTTTAAATCAAATCAAACCCTAATGACTACAACAAAAAAAAAGTATTCCCAAAAACGAGACAAGAAAGAATTCCCTCCCACCACACCGAATATGTTGAGCTATGCAGTACAGCGACATGAAAAGAAAAATGATGAGAGTTACGTCGAGTGATTCATATTTTCCAGCATCTACTATGTTGAGGCAGTCGACCAAATGTATACAAGACTGCTGTTAAAGAAACATTTGTTTCGGTGCCTCAGAAACATGTTGAGGTCTATTCCGGAATGGACCAGCCATTTAAAATATGTATACTTTTCTACGGTATGGAATGCGACATCTATTTCTTATGCCATCTATGATTCTAGTCAAATCTTCAGGAAGTCGCAGGACCGTCCAACCGTTAAGAGGACGCTTTGAGCTGTGTTGATTTACGTCTACCGAAAATACCGAGGAATTTGTTCAGTCTGACTTAGACACAGATCTTCACAGTCACATAGCGATTTCATCGTTTTCCATACAGAAGCGACAGCTCTCATCATCGATCTTACCCATCTGTTTAAGCTGGCAATGGCCAGTAAATAGTTCCATTATGAGTCTTAATTCCTTTCTGCTGAGCGAGAGGAATAATTTTGCCCTCTGTTGTGGTAGGTACTTTAAAACTTCTTTGCGTGTCTCAGGAGCGGGCTCTTTTCTTAGTGTGCCATTTTAATTGTGTTCTCCCAAAACTTGATCCGAGGTTAGAGGTGGGTTTTTAGGTGTCCAAAAACTGGCTCAGGGCCAATAAACGGATATCTGGCTCGTTTCTTTGCAAGGCGGTATGCAATCTTGTTGCCCTTAACGCCTTCGTGCTCTGGGGTCACCTTATTTACTTCGGGTAGTTGCTTGAAAAGAGTAAGATAGTCCCAAACCAGGTTAGACCCAAAGGTAAACGAGTTTAGCGCTTTAAATGCTGCGTGGCTGTATGATATTATGTAAATTTTGGCTCCACGAATATGCTTTATGTATTACCGTTGTTAGTATTGATAAAAGTTGGCATAAAACACCATTGCGAAACGGCACCGAATTTCTTTAAACTTTGCACACTAGTTCCCTTTTACTCACAAATCACAAATATGAAAACAAAATTTACCGGAAAGTTATAGCTTCCGAGATATTCGACTTTAAAATTCCCGAACTTTGTACTGCAATTCACAACACAATTTGACATTCTCACAATTAATTAACTCTTCTTCTTCTTCTTCTTCTTCTTCTTCTTCTTCTTCTTCTTCTTCTTTTTAGTAACAAGTATACAAGTAGTGTAAACATACCTTCCGAACATTCGGGTTACCAGCATTGCGTTTTTTTATTCATCAATAATATTCAATTGATGTGTAGTAGCATTTAGTTAGAATGGAATAGAAAAACAAACAAAACAACCTGCCTCTGTATGTGTGTGTGTGTGTGTGCGTGTGTGTTTGTGTGCGTGTGCCTGCCTGCATGTGTGTGTATTTCTTTAATAAAAGTTTTTCTATTCCATTCTAAGTAAATGCTGCCTACTACACCTCATTTGAATACTCGTAATGAATAAAAAAACGCAATTCTGGTAGCCCGAATGTTCGGAAGGTATCTTTACTCTACTTGTATACTTGTTACTAAAAAGAAGAAGAAGAGTTAATTAATTGTGAGAATGTCAAATTGTGTTGTGAATTCCAGTACAAAGTTCGGGAATTTTAAAGTCGATTATCTCGGAAACTATAACTTTCCGGTAAATTTTGTTTTCATATTTGTGATTTGTGAGTAAAAAGGAACTAGTGTGCAAAGTTTAAAGAAATTCGACGCTCGCGTTTCGCAATGGTGACCTGTTCCTAAAAGTTGCTGCCCTGTTGAAAGCTTACCTAGTCTGTAAGAGAGATTCCTCTGTACACTGTAATAATAAATAACTAAGATAAACACGTCCTTAAAGCTGGCAGAACCAAAATGGCAGAACAGGTTTTGAGATAGTGGTATATTTAAGGCTAATTTAATGTCCAAAAATAAAATTTACGGTTCCCATAGTTTTCCCAGAAATCACGGTTCTGCTAGCTTTAGAAAAAGTTAGCAGAACCAAACAAAAACACTTATAAAACTTATTATTTTCGAAGTAAATAGTATATAGGAATTTAAGGCTAATTTAAGGCTGCATGTATCACGTCAATTGCAATTCCTTTTCTCAAAACGAATAAATTTGTCTGCATTTAATTAGAATTCCATGAGCCTTAAATTCTGCCGGTTAAATTTTAGTTGTTGTAACTGATTTTCTATGGGATGGTTGCGGATAGCTCGCCGGATCAGGGTTTCTAAAAAATGAAAATCCTTTAGTTACCATATAATAATAAATTCTTTATTGAACGAATAGCCTATCACTTACAATACTAATCATATACTATCCTAGATCTAATTCCTTAAGGTCTATGATGTATACCCTATACTAGTCTATGTTTAATACTATGTTACCACTAAGACCTGAGAGGGAGACGGGCAATATTTCAAAAGGCTTGGTTGTCGGATACGGGGATTCTTCACACAACGTATCCAAAGTAAAAATAAAATAGCTTAGTGCGACTAGTTCTAACAGAGACGGATGGTACGGGGATTTCTCACACGACGTACCAGTGCAATGTCGAGGCGGGATATTTCTCGCACACCTCAACGCGGGAATTTAGGAAAGACACGGTGATTATTTCACACGATGTGTCAGGTTTGCTAGTGCGGGAATTTCGCTCACACCACTAGTACCCTAGTAAAATAGTCTGTCCAACTTGCTTGGTTGAGCTCGCTGATCAGACTATTCTGTGGCCGACTGGTGCGCTTTATATAGCCGGAGGCCAGAGCTTCTCAATGGCTGAGTGGCTGATGCTTCTACTGGAGCAAGTTGTCTATGTACAGAAAAGCTTTCAAGCTCTTTTGAAAAGCTTTTCTTGTGTTGGGCTAGTACATGCATAGGCGTGCTGATCATGCAGCTGATGACTATGGCAGCTTGTTCGCACGACCCAGTGGCGTGGTAACTTGGACTTCAGTTCAAGTTGTAATTAGACATTCCCAGTGGTGGACCAAAAAATAATTTTACTTTAGCCTGAAATTTGTAACTTCGTTACACTGTTCTCGAATAATATATGTCGATTTGGTATGGTTTAAATCTCATTTTGGCACAAGGCTCAGTGGCGACATCTACTCGTATTATTCGAAAACAGCTTCAATTGAACCGGCAGAATTTAAGGCTCCTTGGATTCTAATTAAATGCTGAGAGAAACCAATGCGATTTGTAAGTGGAAATTTGTTCTTAGTGCTATTTAGTGCAGTAGTGATGTGCTTTTACAAATTATCAAATCAAATATTCATGTCCTTTGAATGAATTCTGTTGTATCCTTAACTAAAATTATTTATATGTCGTGATACATGCAGCCTTAAATTCCTATATACTATTTACATCGAAAATAATAAGTTTTATAAGTTTTTTGTTTGGTTCTGCCATTTTGGTTTTGCCAGCTTTAAGAACGTAAAATAAACGGCCAAGTGCGAGTCGGACTCGCGCGCGAAAGGTTCCGTACCATCGTAAAAAATTTAACATTATGTACTTTTTATTTATTTTTTCAAATGAGAGTAGACGTCATGTGAAAAAAATAATACTGCCATTTGAAAAAATAATGCTGTCCTTTAAAAAAAAATTCTTACTTATGATAATAATAAAGAATGAGAATAAAACGGTGAAAAAAAACACCGAAAAAAATCACGTTTCTTGTTGGGGGTCACCTTTCTTTTGTAATTTTATTTTATTTTTATTATTTGTTGTTATAGCGGTAATAGAAATACACAGTTTGTGCAAATTTCAACTGTCTATCTATTACGGTTTATGAGATACAACCTGTTGACGGATAGACGGACGGCGAAGTCTTAGTAATAGGGTTCCCGTTGTTACCCTAATACCCAAATATCAAAAGAAGTCTGAATTTTCCTACATTTGATGAACCAATGGCATTATTTTTGTTACTACTACTAGTACAGGCATTGAAAACACAAAAGAGGGATTTCGATACAAAATAATTAATATAATGAACTTGCGACCTTGAGCGACCGGCGCCGCTCGCGCCATCATATTGGAAAAACGGTACCCAAAACCAGTTTTTCGAGTATATCTTCTCTCCAGCCCCACCTAAGTTACAAATAGCTCTTACAAAAATTATAGAGCATACAATTTTCTGTAACTTTTGTAGGAAATATTTTTCTATCAGATGAATACTTCACGAGTCAAAAGCTCATCAAATTCTTCAATTCACTGCGCTGTCTCTCAATCAGCTGATCGGTCTCAACAAATGAAAACCATTTACTGCCTGCCCTCACGAGATTTATTCTGAAGAGTCGTTCATCTACGTCGAAACTGGCTGTACCACTTATACATATTCGGATGAGACGAATCTTCATTTACAAATGTATTTTGTAACCGTCGCAGGCATTCTTCCTCTGATAAATTCGAGCGAAAATCATAAAAAATCATAGTTCGATAATACTCTCTGTTTGTTGATTCATAATTAATAATAACTACTAACTAGTTTTAAAACATGATCTTCCAATAATCTATGTTGTTTCGCGATGATGGTAGCTCCCGTACCTTTTATTGCGTTTTCGATTTTGTTGCCATATATAATGTCGTACCGTGGAACTCCTACACTCTTTTCATCGGATGTAGCTTTCCAGAACTAGTGAAAATAAGGCTGGTGTCCTTATTTATTGCTTGTCCTTATTTCGTTCTAGTAACGCAGTCCTCGAATCTCAAACCGAATAGCTTCTTTGCAATTATTTTGTTCATACACTCGTTCAAAGAATTTAGTCCTGACTCCTTGTCTATGAAATCTGTTAAGGTACGAGTGGGTTCAGTTTCGGATACTTTACTATTTAATGTATCAGGGATTGGCACTGAAATTAGTGTTTTCCTACATGTAGAGCAACTTTTCTCGTTTTTTCTCGTTTATACTTAATGAAAGCGTTCTCTGTATCATCCAAGATAGTATTGGCATTAAGTGTTTTTCGCTTGGTTTATGAAGAGTATACACATTTCATATGACTGTTGAGACATTCCAGAATAGATCACAATTTTTTTAATGATGGATTTGTCGAGTGATTCATATTTTCTGACATCTTCAGTGTTAAGAAGACATACAAAGCTGCTGTTAAAGAAACATTTGCTCTCAGCTCGCTCTAAAACATGTTACAATCTGTATAATCTGCTCTGGTATACCATGCGACATCTAGTTTTTGTATCATCTATGGTATAACAAAACAATAATTCTATATACAGAATCACTGAAAATTAATTAACTACACGTAATTTAAGTAATTATGAATTGTACCATAAATAATAACATTTTTAATTTTTTTTAGATAACTATGATTTATTATCTGTTATCTATTTTTTTTTATATTCGTCATTTCATTACACAACTTATTAATTTTGGGCAGTAAGTTTCAAGTCTTGGTTTGTCTCATCAATAGGTCCCAAAGAGCGAAATTGTGTGATTCGATAAAAGAAGCAAAAATAGAAGAATGAAAAGAAATGATAAAAAATGGAAAAATAGAAAAACATTTTTTGGAAAGAGTTGAAAAATTGGATTAATTTGAATGAATTAAAACTATGCAAGCTCTCAGTGGACTGAAAAAAAAGAAAGAAAATCAAGCGTTTCGTATACCAGAAACCTTATGCTCATCAGTTTCTTTGCCTGTAGTAGACGCTTGAAAAAGATCAAAATGATCTCATCTCATTTATAAACTTTTAAATAAATTCTGAGTATGAATTATTTGTTGCAAAACAAATATAAAGTTTGCTTGGTAATAAATCATATTTATCTTATTTTTCCTCCTTAGGTGTTATATAGAGTTAACAAAGTCCAAACTAAAACAATATTCCGTTATCAAATATCTCAGAAAGTGGCAAGTCTACTTATGTGGTACATTCTAATGACGTAAGACACCTTGGTACCCTTCAATTTAAATGTTTCCGCAATGGAAATTTCTTCAATTCAAAACAGAGTTCTTTTTCTTGCTCATTGAATCTGTAGTCAGTGAACCGCTCAACTTATTTTTTTTTCACTTTGAAATTCACTGCTCAGACTCATCAAAATCCAATGATTTCTTCTTCTGAAAATCCTTTCCTAGTTTATGTAATGCTTTGAGTAGGTTTCTCTGTTTCCTATGAAAAGCTTTTTAAGCTTTCAAGAAGATTCATTCAGAAAAAATTCCATCCTCATCCTCTTTGTTTCGCTTGTACACATTTCCCGCAAGGAGGTCAACATCTCTACTGAAGCAAAATGATTTTATTAAGGAATGAATGCAATACTGAGAAGAAGAAATTTCACAAGTTTGGGGCTAACCATTTGGAAAACTTGTCAATAAAAAGTTGTGATTGATTCAAAAAGAGTGAATTGGATTGGAACAGATAAAAATACTTTGGTGTATTCAGCATTCAATTAACTTGTAGACTCAGTTCAGGGAGAGACAAAGGGAGAGAAAGGCGAAGACTTACTCGAGTAAATATAAGCAAAACAATGAATTACGATTTTCTATTATCAATTGGTAGTAATCACTGACATATATAATATGGTCTGCTTGGTATGCTATTTCATGTTGGCATAATTTTGCGTATCAACAAATAAAGAAGCTAAAATTTGCCTAAGCCGCTAACCCCGTAGATACAGTCGTATGGTCCTAGATTTGTGCAAACTTGATTTTTATAGTGATTTTTCGTATATACATATTTCTAGAACGGTTCTTCGGGCAGTAAAAATGATTATACTCAATTTCATAGGACTTTCTTATTCTGAAGAACTTTTTAGTACAACAAAAACGTCTAAGACTGATCGTTTACACATTATACAGGGTGTTTCCTCCATGGTTGTCCATAGAGCGCGAGGTGATAGTAGTCACCTAATCAAACAAAAAATGTGTGACAGGGGGGAATATTAACCGTTTCGGAGTTACAGGGTGATTAAAAAAATATGCTAGGTGTTTACAAAACACCCTGTATCTTAAAAAATACACGATGTACGGGTACCGTCTAAAGCTGATTGTATGCCGAACTACATGGCCTTTCCAACGACTTCTCAACCAGCCCCGTACTCATCAGGAGTTATTGTGGTCTAAAATAAAAATTTTTAACATAACTTTTTTTTTATTAAAACTGTTATTAGCGCCTAACCTATTCTCAAAGCTGTTTTCAAAGATAATTTATTCCTATAGTGACTGAAAGCACGTAATTTAAAAAAAAAAATCGTCTAATTTGGGTAGACCTGGAGGGTGATTCTGATCTTTTGTCGTACTATTTAGGCGTGTTTTTTGACATATTTTGTCGTACTTTTTTCTTCAACACAGTTCATTTTGTGTATTCAGTATTATCTAGCATAAAATGAACTATAATGAATTTTCGGTGAATAAACGTAAAAAAACACGCCTAAATATGCGACAAATTAGTCAACTGCTCAAGAGGCTTTGACAAAAATTTTATACTGTGGTAAATGGATATTCTACACCTAATTAGAGCATTACAAGTGCTTAAATTCGAAATATTATTTTGAATTTGTAATGTGAAGTGTCATTTTCAGTTCATTTCACGTCATGCAAGGGTTGTTGAGCTGAATAAAAACACGAAAAAATCAGTAGAAAAGTTCATTTCATGTAGGCGTATATTTTGACATTCAAGTACGACAAATGATCAGAATCACCCTCCTGAATAGGTTCTGAGCTAATAACTGTTTAACGGCTACAGATAGCACATAGAGTATACTACGTCAAATTAAAGGGTAGAGTCTACAGTTTACATTTTTTATAAAAAAGAGTTATATTAATTATCTTTTTGAAAAAAAAGTAAGAAGATCCGAAATGACGTGACGTAACTTATCAATATTGATCAGCATTAACAGGCTATTAAAAATTGCAACACACTTTTTCGTGATATATCGTAAGTTATCTAATTATTTCTTATAAATTAACCATTTTAGACATCGGGAGGAATTCTTATCGTATATTTTCATCGATTTATATTTCAAGAATCTTCTAAATTTCTTTAAGTGCTTCGTCTTCTTTCAATTTCCTATATTTGATCCTCTAATTATTTTTTCCATTTTATATCGATAAATGCAAATATATCTCCAAAGTAGGTACTCGGGAATTTTAACTGGAAAATTTTGTAAAGATACTTACGCGAAAATAGGTAATTAAATTTTGAATTTATGAATTATTAAAATTTCATTATTATGGGATAGTAAACTATTCTGTTTTCACGCCAATCCATAACTAAAAGAACATCTTAGAAGATATCCTATTAAAATGAGTCGGAAAGTAGAATATTCGATTGTTCATATTCGCGTGATGCACTTCTGCTTACTATCTTTAAATAATGAAAAAAAAAATCTAAAATAGTAAGCTTAAAATACAGTTAAGAGGAGTAGAGCACCTCAATTTCATACGAGGGTGCATACCTTAAAAGAGTAGAGTCAAGTAGAAGTGGGTTGATCATAAAATTAATAATAAAAGTTGGTAGTACAAATTTTAATAAATTTTGTAAATTATAATTATAATCGAATATATAATGAGAGAAAGAAACCAGTAATGAAAATTCATAGCGAAATAAGTCAGACTGAAATTGAGTCAGCTTGCTGCTAAGTCTGTAGCTCCAGAATTGAACCAAGCCATACTGATGAGTATACCAGTTCCTGCTTCCTTTCGTGGATTTATACTCATGTCAGTTTTTGTTATTGGCGTTTTTATTAAAAAAAAAAAAAAAAATAAAAAAAAAACTGAAATCAATACTGTTCTGTTTATCTATTTAGAATATTTTTAAAACATAAATAATGTAGGATAACTCGCAAAGTGTTAACCCGACATTATTTATAGGCTCAAAATTGACTTTTAAGATATTACGAATATATATTCGAGTATGTCCATAGGATAAAAAATTCATCAATCCTAAAAATGGATGATCTGTCTAGGATATTTACATTTATATTACACTCGGGAATATTTTAACACAAAATTTAGCCTGACCCTGACACAAACAAAACAATTTTATGTATAGATACGAGAGTAAATCCATCACAAGCCATGTCTATCTATAGTCCCTGAAAATATGGACATCCTCAATAATATCAATATCCGATTATTGATAAAAGGATAAAATCAGCTTATTCCTTCAACATACCGTTACTTCTTAAAAGCGTGTAAACCTGCCGTTGGTATAATGTAATGCTCAAGATGTAATTATCTGTAGGATGGCATGACCTAATTCACTTTGATTTGAATTATAAGAAATTTCAAAAATTCACTTCTGGTAATATTTCAAGAGCTTAAATTAAATTTTTAAATTTTTTTATCACGACTTTAAGAATTTACTATGCCTTTATAGAAGAACCGGGCCTGGCTGGGCGGTCTAAAAAGCTTTTCACGATTTCCGTCTTTTCTTAGAAATCTCTAAGCAACACTGTTGACGTGTTTTATTCAAAATGTAATCAGATTAGATGTTCTATGGTCTAATTAAGTTTATCGGTGAATTTATGCCTCTTGGGGGTTAGAATTAGAAACGTGACTGTAATATTTTAGAAATTTTCATAGATTTTATTTATCTTAAAATGGATTACTTCGTGATGTCCTAACAACGATTGAGGGCGCATATCCTGATAGAATATTTACCTAGATATAATTTTCGGTCGTAATTTTGATTTTATTTTTAGATATACGAGTCCATATCTACAGATATAGATTTGGAGCGATGTACATATGTATAATACATATACTTTGGGGTTTCATAAAAAAAGTTTCAATTATTTTTCGAGTTTTTGGTAATATTTTTTGCGTTGAGGTAATTTAAACTACGGCAACTGTTTTTTTTCTTGGCTATGAATTATTATTAGAAATTCGCAAAAGATTTCTTGGAATAATTTCTCCATGAAAATTGATACTATCTGTCATTACGTTATATCTTCTGAGGTTGGATTTTCTTATTCGATACCTCTATATTGTCAAGTAAGAATTAATGTCGTTTTTTCCTTCTTCGCATCTCTTATATATCTGGAAGCCAGCCTCTCCACACCTTACTTATGTTTATGTTTATGCTCACAGCGGAAAATTTTATGCCGTATTCACAATGCAGAGTAGAGTAGAGTGGCAATTTGTATAATTTTTCTTCGCACGCAGTAGTGCATATGGCCATCTCTGTATGGCTCAGAATAGCCCAAAGTGAAGCTCCATGAAAATAGGTTCTATTCTATTTTCACGCTGCCATTTCCGATAGCTTACAAACTGAAATTTCAAACTACTACTAGCATGTAAATGGTGTGTATGGAAAAAGCTCCATACTCTTTTTTATCGTAACTAACATGTTTTAATGTTTTTTCCTGATTTGATATTTTTTATGAATGCTAATAAAACAGAAGAGGTATTTTTTGCAAACTTCAAGATTTTAAAACCAAAAAAGTAGCTTAATTTTTAGCTAGTTTCGAAGCAATCTGATGGTGCCAACAGGTGTCTAATTTTTCGAATTTATTGTTTTAACAAGGACAATAGTTTGCTTGTTTGTTGATTTGGCGTTGTTATGTTAATTTCAAAGTTCGAATTTAACTCTGAGCTGTATTCATTCTAGACTCAAAGCTCACTCTGCTACGCTCTGTATTGTGAATGTGGCATTATTCAGAACGAAGAATAAAGTATAGAAGTATACCTTCTATGCCAGAGGTCGTCTTTTCGAACCACACCTAAAAAAAAAACCGTCCGCTTGTCTCCCATATTACAATCCTACCTCTCAAAAATTCCTTCACCCCTCTCGTCCAACGAAAAAGCAAAATTTGTGGAGTTAAATGCCGCATTCATAATGCAGAGTGGAGTAGAGTAGCGTAAAGTCGCAACTGGCATCCTTTTTTCGCACGCAGTCATATGGCCATCTCTGTATGGCTCAGAATAGCGCAAAGTGAAGCTCCATGAAAATAGGTTCTATTCTATTTTCACGCTGCATTTCCGAAAGCTTAAAAACTGGAATTTTGAACTACTAGCATATAGATGGCGTGGAAAAACTCCATAATCTTTTAACAAACACTCTGCTCCACTCTGCATTGTGAATGCGTCATTAAATTTTATGCCGCATTCACAATTCAGAGTGGAGCAAAGTGAGCTTTCAGTCCAGAGCGAAGCTGTTGACAATACAGCGCAGAGTGAATTTCGAGCTTTTAAATTAAACGTAACAAGTCGCCATAACAACGCCAAATCAACGACGAATTTTAAAATTAATATAACAAAATGCCATAGCAATGCCAAATCAATATGCTTGTCGTTGTCATAATAATAAATTCGAAAAAGTAGACACCTGTTGAACCATCAGATTGCTTCGAAGCTAGATAAAAATTAACGTAATTTTTTTTCTGATTTTAAATCATGAAGTTTGCAAAAAGTAACTCTTGTTTTTTATTAGCATTCATAAAAAAAAAACAGAAAATAATATTAAAATATGTTAGTTATGATAAAAGAAGTATGGAGCTTTTTACACGCCATCTACATGCCAGTAGTTTGAAATTCTAGTTTGTAAGCTTTCGGAAATACCAGCGTGAAATTAGAATAGAACCTATTTTCATGCAGCTCCACTCTGCGCCTCTCTGTGCCAAACAGAGATAGCCATATGCAGTATTACGTGTGAAAAAAAGGATGCCAGTTGCTACTTTACGCTACTCTACTCCACTCTGCATTGTGATTGCGGCATTAAACTCCACAAATTTTGCTTTTTCGTTGGAAAAGAGGGGTGAAGAAATTTTCGAGTGGTAGGATAGTGATATGGGAGACAAGCGGACGGCTTTTTTTGAGGTGTGGTTCGAAAAGACGACCTCCGGCCAGCACTTGTCATTTGGAAAATTTCAAAAGTAGTACCATTTGCTGCCAAAGCGGAGTACTTTCGAAAAAAATGGAGCACACGAGTAACGAAATTAAATAAATTCAAATGGGATGTACAGAAATTTTTTGGAAGTGAATGAAACCCATTTTAATTTGATTTTTAAATAAATCTTTTTATGTCTACTACCAACTGCTTGGGTATCTGAGTTCACTGTAGTGCAGACAGGAGACAGTAGCACAGTTCCATTGCTGTCCTGATGAGATCGCTGTGTGGTCCTGATCGAAACACATAATATACTCTCAAAGTTTCGTAATAAAATTGTGATTTTCCTATTTAAGCCAGTAAACTAACAAAGACAGTACCTCGGTACATCATGTTAGAAATCAATTAAGGGTTTGCACCGTTTTTTCCCACTTTCGAGATAGCAACATCGCTTCTATGATAAGTTATTTTAAATTATTCAGATATTCTCAAAAATAATGTCAAAGATTCCGAAAGGTAAACATCCCTAAGGCAAATTAAAATGTAGCACAATAAGAGGAGCTTTCACAAAGCTTCTATGAATTGCGTAATACAGTCGCAAAAGACTCCTTTTTATTAACTTCATAAAATAACCTAATTCAACCGCTACCAAACGGCGTAAATTAACAAAATGTGTCGAATGTGCCAAAAAGAAATTGTGTTTTTTAGAGAGATATTTAATAGAAAATTTAATAATTTAAGGTTTATACTTGTCACATTTTTGTGCTTATTACACTTATTATTACATTTTTTTTTATATAAGTCGTAGGGTTTTATTTTTAGATTTTCCCACGAATTTGGTTATTCAACAGTGAGATTTTTTTAAGTTTTAAATTTATAGTTGACAATCGTAAATTTAACAGACTCATTAATTAATATCTTTGATTCAGGTGTAAGGTTTTTAATAAATAAATAACTTTGAAGTTAATATAAATATATAAATGGTCGTCATTCCATAGGAAATCGATTAAAATTCGCACTTTCCTAACCCGATCATCACCAATCTTGTTATACGTTTGCTAAAAGTTAAGTAATTATGAGATTCAAATACAACTATTTAATTTTAATTAAAAGACTTTGAAATGCTTGAAACTGCCTGCTTTTAGGTCTGCTTTCTGCTATATATCACAACGATATCACCTTTAGGTTATTTTAAAGAGAAAAGTATAATCCTTGAAGGAAGATTTTTAAATGAAATTTCCTTTTAGAAAAGGGAAAAATTAAGGATAATAAAAATGTATATCTTCTATGCTTGAATATATCAAAATACATTCCCTTAATTTTTCCTTGTTTTATTTAAAAAAAAATGTTCTTAGTAAATAATTAAATTTTTAACGTGTTGGAGGACGAGAATTTTATTTTCAAATGAGATCTGGTTTTTTGTGTTATTCTTGATCATCCCATAAAACTTTTTCACCAAGGACATAATGTTTTTTATTCTCAAATGTGACCTAACAGTTTTTTAAAAGAAAAAGACACAAAAAAATCTCGTTCCCAAACCCATTTAGATCCAAATTTGAAAATCTTACTATTTACTAACAACTGTATGAGCATTAATTTAAAAGAGATGATGTAAGCTGTAAATTCCTTGAATTTCGTATTTTGCAAATTGGAAACTATTGCCAAGCTTCTTCTTTTGTGTCATGATTCACAATTTTATATTGTTTTATTACAAACATCCAACGTTTTTACAACACTTGAATTCAAGAAGTTAACAATAAATGATATAGTTAAATTAAATCACTAAATGCGCTCGCCGAATCATTAATAAAAACGCAACCTTCCATGAAAAGTTTACTGTTAATTTGATTTAAGTGCGAACGACACGGGACGCTGACTTTCTAAACTAAAGGCAAGCACAGCTTTTTTGAGGAGGAAAATGAAGAAAATGAAAATGAAGAAAAGAATAAAATTAATAAAGCCAACGGGAAGGAAAAGTAAAGGATTTTTTGCTAAAAACAAATATAGGAGTTATTACTATAAAGAAATGAAAAACGGAGTACTTTTATAAAAGGAGTAGTACCGGAGTATACTTAGTAGGCGCATTTACATATACATATAATCAACATCCTAAGTTCTCACGTCGCTATCCATATGAAAAGGAATCAACATTCAAAGTTTTATTTGACTTTTTTAAATCCTTGTCACAAAAGTTTACATGGAAGTGCTAAATAAGCGCTCGAGTTCTTATAATAAATCAGAGATATAAAATATTAAAATTAATTAGTTCTCTGTATGCTTGCGTCATACTTCTAAGTGGAAGATCCGATTTCTGCATGTGTAAGATAGTATACAAATAGATTTGTGAACGACACTTATTTTCGAGTCCGTCGTAATGATTACACCGAGTTTTTTGAAGTATTTTTTTTTTCAAAATACATATAAATTTTAAAACTTAAGAATAATAAATGACTTTTTTTCTCTTCGTAATCGAAGCGCTCCTGGGAAGAAAACACAAAATAATAATACATTTATAGGTACTAGCTAAAGAAGCCACGGCACCTTCTATGCACTTTAAAAGGTAACGCAATTCGGGACCTCCTGTCCTCTATAGTACACTACACTGCACCACTGCAAGAAACCAAAAGAACGCATAAATTGTAAAATTTTAGTCTTCTAATATACATATATTCACTCATGATGTAATTTATGAATACAATAAAAAAAGGGACATAAGATTGAACCCTACGGCACACCAGTAGTACCTAACCAATTTAAAAAAACATCCGGTGATTAGAATAAGCTGCTTAATAACTCCAGCAATCATTGATTAGGCATAAAGTATGTTGACCACATGTAAATTTAGTAATCTTCCTTAATGTATATCTTTATTTATTTTATAAAAACACATTCTAATATGTGATGCTAATATTTTATGTAAACATTTCAACTCCACATTTTTTAATATTTTTGTTAGTTTTACATTGACAATGGACTGCTAATTAAATCAATTTTTTTCTTTTGTTATATGTTTCTCTAAACTTTGCCTAAAACTTAGCTACTTAAATGCTGTATAGGTACAACATACACATTTTCCATGTATGTAGCTACAGTTAAGTTAAGTCAACGGAGTTCTAGTAAATATAATGTTTGGGTAAAATTACATGCAACTTTTCTCTCGTCATTTCAAAATATAGGTATGGTGGGGCGTAGTCCACCAACTGTCAACATTATTTGAATGTAGCTTAACATAAAGTGATAAAATTAACTTTGCAAACAACACAACAGCCACCCTCTATTGTACCTACTACGTACATATTATGTACACTTATATATATATTTCTCTCACATTATTATCATAAAATATTCTGAATTTTATTAGGATGGAAAACTTATCGTCTCTAGGGATTGTTCCACCTACATTTATATGTACATACACACATATCTATACATAGATATATAGAAGAGCTTTGTGAGAAGTTTACGTGATGTGTCATCATCGCTTGAGAAATTTTTGAGGAAATTACTTTGGAGCCGTCTAGGATGCATGAAAATAAAAGTGGGAATACTTGAGATTATTAAAGCAAGGCAAGATAACTACGAAAATCTTTCAATAACATGTATAAAAAAAATAATGGTGGTTTGTTTTTTATATGCGCAACATATGTGATAGGGTGATTCAAAAATGTATACACAGAAACCTATGGCGGCGAACGCGGTAGTAGTTATTTAAAGACGAAAATTGTAAAAAGCAGTCCGAATTTTTCAACTGTCTTAAAACTATAAATTTTTGGTTTCAATTTTGACTCATCTACAGAGCAGTTGATTTGAAAAGATCAAATTTTGTACATAGTTTTGTTTTTAATAAAAATTGGTAGTTTGAGGTACGAAAATTAATGAAATTGGGCAATTCTCTCTTAGATTGGATTGGTTTGAAATGAGGTTGAGACCCTGCCGGAGTCCCTGAAACGTGGGGCCCAATAAGACCCATTGTTCACTCTGCAGACTTATTAGAAATTGCTTATAGGTCCCATTCGGATGCTCTAACAAAGTTCAAAATTAGAATTGACACTAGTTCTCAGGGTTGGCTTGTTTAGTCCTAACAGTTTGTTCGGTAAGTTGGGATTAGATTTGACTCACAGTTCCTTTGTAGCTCTACCGGAAGGGTCATCTAACCAATGCCGGCTGTGTTAGCAATCGGCTAAAGCTGAAATAATAGGGGCAAGGTATTTTGGCGTAATCCCGATTGTGGAGAGGGAGGCCTCCCCGACTGTCCAAAATGACCGGTGGTGCAAAGGGTTAGTGAAGCGCAATGCTGCCAGGAGAGGATACACAAGATGTGAAAAGGCATATATGTGCACCGAGCTACTTTGTGCTGAGGTTTACCGTGCGTCTGATTTCTGATGAAAGTGCGTGTACCTAGTGTAGCCTAGCGCGTATATGACCTAGTATGCAGATTGGTATTTGTACCTTGGTGTGCTATAAGACTACGGGCTGTAGTCTCAAGCCTCTCCTAGCTTAAAGGCTCGTGGTCCACTACTGTCACTTTTTAAGTGCTAATATGATTAACCCCGAACGGAGGTACCAGTAACGTCTAAGAGTCTGCATGAAGATTCACTGAGAGTACTCATAATCGTACGAATATGTTATACGAAGCCATACCATTTGGGTAGACGACATTGCTAACTTAGTACTACGGGAATGAGGAGCCCCAAATAGTGCTGCATTAGTAGCAATATTTGCCTCATCATTGGGAAGGCCCCCTTGTGGGAGCATCGTAGTGGCTGTGGTAGCCCATATGCGGGCGCAGTGAGATTTTCTGAGTCTGCATGACTTAGGCGAACATTCTTCTCTAAACAGAGTAGTTTGTTCTTTTGTATAATTGCATACTGCGTCCGTGAATTTGAGGAGTGGTCGCTTATTATTGTATGCTTAGAGGATTGGCTGTCGGCGTAGAGTTGCGCTAAATCAACCGGGTGTCGTGACCCACAGACCGGAAGAGATTTTAGGTAGGTCTCGCTTCGACCAGTAAGTCCAATGTCAAGCATGCACTGACATAAACTGGTACTCTTGAAACAGAATATAATATATTCTGCTTCTTGAGGGCGTTGATTGTCGCTTGTCTACTAATCCGTGCATTAGGAGTGTCGTGAAATTAAGCTATAATAGCAGGTGTTGACGTAAAACCATGACAGGTTTCTGTCCAAAATGACCATGAACAAGTACCCTGATGTTCTGAGAGAGAAAATTCAGGATAGTTTTAGCCTCCAATACCAGTTTGGAGGTTATAAAGAGTTTTGACAAGGCCTTTATAGCTGCTTGACTGTTCGAATGGATTGTAATATCTATGCTCTCAGTGTCTCAGTTCAAGGATGGCTTTGACTGCCGCCTGGAAAACCGCGACATGGCGTTCAAGGTGTATGCCACTTTCCATTTGAGGTTCCTCACAATAATCACCTGCTTCGGTGTGTTTTCTTCAGATTTGGAGCCGTCTGTGTTGATAATAGGGTTTGCCAATGTTTGAAGCACAGAATATGATTCCCTTTCTGGGCTATCTGGAAGTTTTATATCGAATCGATTTAAAGTTGCTTTTCAGCATATGTGATTTATATGCAACTTCAGCGCAGCAATTGACGAATTCTTCTTGATATATATTTGCACGAAGTGTAGTTGAAGTGGACTTCAAGAGCCTGAATGCTAGTTAACTTGAGTGTGCCACTTACACTAAGGAGGCACCATCTTTAAATCTTTTCCAATATCTTACGATGATTAGTGAACTCCATTGCTTTCCACCACACCACAGATAATCATGCGTCTCTCCTGGTATTATAATGAAACAATTTCACCAATGCTTAAGTTAGATGGTTGAAATTTAGTTCACCGATTTTTACATAGAGATTCCAGATTTAATTTCGAAGATGAGCGAAATTGAGCAAATTCGTTGTAGTGTTACCATAAAAAAATTTCGTTCATCACTCTATATTTTGACATTGAGAGCTGCTCTGTTTAAGCCTTTTTGTTCTAAGTTCAAAAAAGGGAAAAATTGGACAATTCCTTCATATATATATTGTTATTCAAAAATTTTGATTTTGCACGTACCTACATATTTGGTTATTGGCTGAGAATGCGTTAGAAGAGTAGCTTCACAGTTTGGGTGCAGCAAATATATTCAAATTTCACGTGGAATTTCACATATGAACTAAATCGGGCAACACCTTTATAGTGCTGATATAGAAGAAATTCCTTTTTTTATTTTTGATAATGTTTATGCGGAACAGTCAGACATTTTTAATGTACTCAACAGTATATTTGTACGGTTTATTAGAACTTCTAGAAATGAATACGAAAAAAAAACAATTAACAATTTAACGAGCACATTTGCCAAACCAGGGTATCGCATATATGTCTGGATATTCATATCTAGGGTAGCGCTAAAATTGGTGATAGTGAAGTGAAATTTTGATTATTATTTTGTAATATGTGCATTTCTATCGGGATCAACTCATACTTTGTATAAATAGCTCAACTTTGAATAATTGCAATGGCAAAATTGGAAAACATATTTACTGCCTTTACTTTACTAAATAATCATTGGAATTATTGGTGTTTCAAAGTTTTGAACTCACTGTTGAATTCACGAAATAATGGATTTGTCCTAATTTTAAACAAGCTCAACATGTAATTCTGTGCTATTTTTGAGGCCATTTCTTTTAACTCGTACACGAATTTGGCTGTATATTTCTTTTTTACTATTTTCGACACTCTCGTAGACCTACTTTTCGTTATCACAGCCAGCTGAAATTTGGCACACAGGTTCATGTCTCGTGACAATTGAATCTATTAAAATTTCAACCGGAAATTTCCATGGAAAACCCGGAAAATCGAGAAAAATCATTTGAAAATTTGGTACAAATTTGATTAGTGATAAATCCGTTTCAGGAAAAATGCAGAGTTTTCCGATTTTTCAGAAAATTTTTTCCGGAATTTTCCGACTTTTCCGGAAAATATTCCGTTAAAAAAGTTTTCTAAATTATGCAGGATCAAGTTCCCTATCAACTGGCATCATTACTTTCTCTCCGACAATGGTGAAAACTTCCAGAAAAAATCGAGGAAAATTCATGTAAAACGCTTTTCCGGAGTTTTTCAGACCAAGGAAGCGTTTGAGCGTTTTGCAACCTAAGACAAAGTTGTAAAGCGAAATGAGTTGCATAAAGTTACTTTTGTGGAAAACTCCGTGGAAAATCCGCAAAAGCGGGAAAATCATCCGAAAAATTTTCATCGATATGATTAGTGATAAATCTGTTTCAGGAAAAATGCAGAATTTTCCAATTTTTCTGGAAAATTTTCCGAAAATTTCCGGAATTTTCCGACTTTTCCCGAAAATTTTCCGACAAAAAAGTTTTATAAGCTATGCGGAATCATTTTTTTCTGTCCTACTGGCATCAATACTTTCTCTTCAACAATCATGAAAACTTGCATGAAAAATCGAGGAAAATTCATGTAAATTTTTAAAAAATTTCATAGTAATAGGAAAAGTCTGTGGAAAACATGGAAAATCGGGAAAATTCATGTTATATGGGATCAAGTTGGAATACAGGTAAAACGCGCTGTTTAAAACATAATTTGAATTTCAGAAAACCGTTGCAGTACTTCAACGATTTGATACTCGAAAAATTTTTGTTTTCGAAACGGCACCAAAGATGACTTAATAATTGTTTTAAAATATCTCCATGCGGCAAGTAATAACCATTTAGTTAACGTGAAAAAGGCAGAAAATAAAATAAGTAAAAAACGAGTTTTCAAACAAAACTGAGGCCAAGCCGCTGAAGTAGAAAATAAACTTTTCTTCACACACAGAGGTGGACTCAGATTTTATTCGCTGACAATCACCGATATATTTCAGTATGATCAATCAGAGCTAATAAGTGATTTGATTCATGAAGAGAAAGAATATTCAAGAGAAATGTCCCAATCAAAAAATCTGAGTCCACCTCTGTGTGTGAAGAAAAGTTTATTTTCTACTTTTTCATGCGGCACACACTAAAATAAAAAACACACAAAATTATTATCAATTTCTATGGTTAGCGATAACCATATTTCCCTCACACGTATTTACACCAATTGAATAAAATTTCCTGAACCTATCATCTTGAAAATAATTTTCAACACTTTCAAGTGTATGTACGCATATTGTTCAAAATCTTCCATTTGAAAGCTTCATAAATAGCTGCCTTACTGACTGGTATTCTTGTTCACTTGACAAACAAAAAGATGCACAATCACCGAAGATGTTTTCTTATGCAACATCAACTCGTTAAACTAAAAATAAAATTTAAAGAAAATTTCATCTTTTATCAGTTTTCATATTTTCACGAATGAAGTAGACACTTTGTAACGGAAACCTTTACAAGGCACTGAAGTGTCTAAGATTTTTCCACTTGTGAAATTTTTGTTATTGTGATGATAGAGAATTCACTTCACCACCTCCAGTATAGTACCAGACAAGGCTACAGGAAATGGTTAGATATTATTATTGTTGAAAAGATTTTTCTAGTTGAAAGAGTAATCTTTGAGTTGTGTGTGCGTACTTGAAGCTTTGAAAAATATTTCTATCTAGATTTATGATGGTTTTATATACTCGTAGTGAAGAATAAAATTGGGATAAAGAAAAGAAAGATTTATTGGAAATCAATAGAAAAAGTTAAAATTGGTCTAAAACCAACAATATTATACCCTAAATGAAAAGAAAAGTTAAATAAACTGGAAACCCAAAGTTTTGTATGCAACACTAAGAAGGGGTTGCCCGATTTATTTCTTTTTTAACATTTTATGTACCTACTATTTGTATGAAATCGTTGCGTACAAAATGTCAGCTCTCTACGTGGACGCGTTTTCAGACAGTGGTGTCCAAATATATAGTGAAAATTAAAAGCTTTGTATGGCAACACTAAGAAAGGGTTGCCTGCTTTAGTGTATTTTTCATCTTGTATTTGTAATTTTTATAAAAACACCGTGTAAAAAATTCGAACTCTCCATGTCGACGCGCTCACAGGTAGTTTCTAAATATACAAATATGAGAGTCGCAAATTTTGTATGGCAACACTAAGAAAGGGTTGCCTGCTTTAGTGTATTTTTGATCTTGTATTTGTAATTTTTATAAAAACACCGTGTAAAAAATTCGAACTCTCCATGTCGACGCGCTCACAGGTACTTTCTAAATATACAAATATGAGATTTGCAAGTTTTGTATGGCAGCACTAACCGGGGGTTACCCGCTTTAGTTCATTTTTAAAATTTTATTTACCATTGCTATGAAAAGACCATGTACCAAATTTCAACTCTCACGTCGACGCATTCTCGAGCAGTGCCAAAATATATAGTGAAATCGAAATTTTTATTTGACAACCTTATGAAGGAGTTGCCCGATTTGTCCCATTTTCGATCTTAAATTTACATTTTTTTTTAAAAAAGCCCATGTATAAAATTTTAGCACCTAATGGCCGTACACACCAACCAGAATAATCCATATTCACGTGTTATGCACAAACACTGACCAAGGTTACTCAAAATAAAATCCATCGTATTACACCGAGATCGTATTTTATCCGAGATTTGCCTTGGATATAATTTCTATTCGAGAATAATTCCGAATAGGTGACAGATGAGCCAAATTTGAATTTAATTGACAATGACAGCAGACAACAAAGAATAGCACGTTTCTATGGCAACGATACTTCGGTTATTGATGCACTGATCTTGAATTTACTTTTCTACTTAAATAAGTTTTTTAATATTATGTAACAAAAGAAAACTAAAAATTAAATTAATTTTCTTCATTATATTGCTTATTAAACATTTCTTTTTTAAAACATAATACTCCTTTATTTCGACATACCGTAAATGTCCGAAAGTAATGCCACATAAGCAAAAAACACATTGTTTTACACGATTTGGTGTTTACGTCCAAAGCAAGCGGGACTATTCTCGGATAGGAATAATCTTTACACAGGAAATAAGATTATCCTCGTTGGTGAGTTCGTGAGCGCAGACATACTGACAGACTGACAGACAGACAGATGGACAGACGGACGGGACGAATGGGTGTCCAACCCATTTCGGTCTACTAGCATTATTTCTGTGCGTTATAAATGGAATGACAAGCTTATCAATTTCGTTAAAACGATTAAGATCGAATTTAGAAAATTGCAGAAAAGATAGTCTTTAGAGGTATCGCCACCAGAAGCCTAATTTATTCAGTATAAGGTTTTAGACATGACGGGTGCTTAATTTCCGGTAAAACGGAATACTAAAAAGCTTCCAAAACGACACGTTTCTCATACATATGCAAATCAAAGAATTTTTTTTAACGCTATGGCTTGAAATAAAGATAGCAGTGATATAGAATACAGAAATGTGATGAAAAAGAGCCTATATGTCTACCATGGTGAAACTCTGCAGTCAACTTCAAAAGTAGGTGAGCATCAAAAGAATGTTATGATGTGGTGTAGGAGGTGGGATTACAGCAAGAACCTGCTGTTCTCTAAGCTGATAAAATAAAATTAAACTGTTAATGCTGATCATTATTGTATGCAACTGGATGTTTTCGATACATAAATTTATTAATGCAAACGCCCATTTTTGGCCAATAGAAAGGAATACAAGGCTATACCGCATGTGGGAAGGAAAATTCTCCATAAACTTGATGAAATGGCCTTGGAAAATTTTACCTCAGTCTATTCATATTCTCCTGACATTTCACCATCAGATTATCATCTATTCAATTTTCTTGATGGGCCCAATAGGAGTTTCTCTGATTCTCTCTTGGGACTTGGAAGGAAACAATGTAGAACTGTGGTTGACATCATCACTGGTCACAGAGCACTTCACATTCATCTAACAAGGATAGGAGTTGTTGAGAGCCTTGAGTGTTTGTCCTGCCTGGAAGGAGAGCCTGAGACAAACGAACACTTTCTGTGTGCTTGTCCAGCCTTAGCTCGAAGCAGGCTGGATACGCTTGGGACTGATCTCCTATCTGTGGAAGAGATAAACAACTAACCTCACCAAGACCTGATACGCTTTATTAAGACGACTGGAAGATTTTGGTTCAAGGGTCTCTGGCAGCTTAGCACAGTTGTCGCCCTGGTCTCCGTGCTTGGGATCTCTCATCCCACTGCCTAAAAAAAATCATTTCCTTTATAGTAGTGAGAGTACTTATTTTTCGAGAGAAAATCATTTTGTTTTCTATAAAAAATCAAATCAAAATATAAACGTTTGAACTTTCCCCTTACAACTAATATATGTAGATGAAATCATCTTCCTATTCTCATCCATATTCAGGTCTTACTAGGATTTGATTATGTTAATAATGAACTTAGGATGAATTTAAGTAAACAAACAAACAAACAAATAAATAGACAAACAAACAAATAAACAAACGTTGACGTGTATACATTTAATATTTAACCAAACAACGGTCAAAATCAATTTCCCCCTGGAAAATTCACTACCACCACAACACCGCCTGATGACTGACAAGTAAGAGTTGAAATCTTTTCAAAATGAGGAAAATCAATTTCCGGTTTCAGTAGGCAGGCGACCGAACAACAATTCTGTGGTAAAGTAAAACTAATTACGGCAGCTCTAAATGAATCAGCCTTCTCAGATTGACTTTAATAAGTGTCAAGGTGTCACTTTAAATACTACACACATTCAAACCACACCTGTAATTAAAAAGATACTTGTAACATCGTTTCAATTCCAGTACTGCAGAGAATCTGTTATGATTTACCTAATACCAACGCATATAGGTAGGCACATACTTCACTAAACATAAGAGGGAGTGGAAGTTTGTTTATAAGATGGAAATTCCCTACAGGGCTCAAAGGTTCCAGCATCCATAATCTACTTATTGAGTATTCGTTCATCTCATAATCCACTTTCCTTTGAAATCGATTGATGAATAGCATGTTGAATGGGTGACTTTTTGCAATCGAATATGCTTATTTGTATCTGAATTAACCTGATTTCTATGATGGAATGGTAAATGACATTGGAAGGTACGTAGGTACATGGTATAAATATGTGGAGGTGTTGATGATACTGTGCCATTTCTATTTGGTAAAATTTCTTTTAAGTAGCTCTCGATAAAATCATCAAAGGTAGTGGGTGGGAGGGTGGGTAGTTCTAATGTAATTTGTTTTCTAAATATTGGATTTGCTGTTCTAAGAATGTGATGAGAAAGTGTTGTCTATGAAGATGAAACACAAATTGTCAACAACATCATTCGTTAGCATATGGTGAGTATGGATTAACCACCTACGTAGGATTTTAGTTGTTTTAACAACAATTGCTTCTCCATTTTGATATCTGTCTTGAGTACATCCCCGCAAATTACCAATGTTCAGCATCCGAAAAATTGAAAAATATCAATGGACCAATGTCAACATCATCCAGTCACCTCTTGTAGGGCTTTCTGCGTTTCCTGGAACTTTCAGAAGTTTCTGAGTCAGGAACCAATTTGACGATGCGTTTCATATTTATTTTTGAGATTTTGTTACACGGTTACACATTGAAATTTCTTTGTTTGCCAGCTCATAGAGGTCCATAAGGAAGAAGTACTTAACTCACCTAGTCAACCAAAAGAACCTAAGACAAACGAAAATTTTTACTTTCGGTGAAGGGAGGAGTGCGGGACTGGTTGAGCAGTCGTTGGAAAAACAATGAGGTTCTACATAAAATCAGGGGCGGATCCAGGATTCTTGTGAGGGAGGGGCGAACTTTGGTTTAAAAACGGTATAAGCTGGAGACAGATCAAAAGTTCGAAGACACTCGCCACCACTCGGAAATGTCAAATACATAAAATTTATCATTAAGATACGTGCCGATCAGATAAGTGAGCGGCTACCACTCGGAACGAAGAAAGTTGCTCAACGTTCAACTTTTGCCACTCGCGAAAGTCAAATGAGGCCTTAAATTATTTATTTTGTTTTGGTTTGTAAACAATGGAAGCGTAAAACTTCCAAATCACTCATTGTAGTTAGTAAAAATAGGGAAACACATTTTGTTCAAATTTACGAATTAATCATAAATTGGGACTTTGCAAAATACAGGAATTAAAGCGCTACGTAGTTTATCTCTACTAAAGTCAACCAAGTTTGATTTTTTTTATATATTATTAAGGC
Source organism: Dioctria linearis (assembly GCA_963930735.1). Classification (NCBI taxonomy): domain Eukaryota; kingdom Metazoa; phylum Arthropoda; class Insecta; order Diptera; family Asilidae; genus Dioctria; species Dioctria linearis. The sequence goes on from OZ005740.1 coordinate 20,207,486, forward strand.
AAGTTAAGGGGATACCTTATGATGCAAAGCTCAGCATTGCAGGAACGTGATAGGGAAACGAATTAGGGATCGTGAGGAGAGCGCCAGAGGTGCTGAATGTCACCCTTAAACTTTCGCAAACTGTATGTTGGAGTGAAAACAGAAAATGGTAGACTGTTCACATTCACACAGTTCTGGATAAAATCCATCACGAAATTTTACTGCATGGCCGAAAGTATTTTGATGCGCGGTTTGCTGCGCGAGTTTTGCGTCCAGGATTTATTCTGCAAGGGATCAGACGAGATATTTCATTAGAACATTGACCACGCATATAGCGATAAGGGAGTGAAAGGCATCCATCATTGCGGCGTTGTTCAAGTGAGCCAGTGAGCTTGAAAGCTCTGTTTTGGACAATATCCAATGAAGGTAAGACTGTGCGACCAGCCTCGGGCACAGATATGGACATCGTATTATATTCTAGATCTGGTGTAGTATTTACAGAGCAGCTCTAGTTTCGATGGGCTGAAATATTTCTACACCTTTTCAGAAATCCTAGACATTTCGCTGCTATTTTGGCAAAACAAAAGATGTTAGCTGTCCAGCTTAGCTTAGGAAATACTAAAACCAAGAATGTAAAAAGACGGTGTGTGGCAAATCTGTGTGTCGTGTCCCAAAAGCAATCAATCAATAAACCCTATTAAGACCGCGATAAAACTTTCTTCGAAGTAAAACAACGCTCTGATTTCTTGGACGTTATCAATCTTTATTTACTAAAAACTTGACCTAACTTAACAATTCAAAAGCAAAACCAATCCGAACCGAACTGTAATTTAATATCACGATGACTGAACCCTTAACGGGCTAAGAACACTACAGGCACTCGCCAGTCCAGTCATTGGTCTTTTATGCAGCAATACTCGGAAGTAGACTTTACTTAACAACGCGGATGTAAACAAACGACAACAACCTTGCCGTTTGTTCTACCGGTTGCAGCACCTGAGTCGCTCAGTAGTAAACAATCGCTTTACATAATAATTACCATGCTAGGTTAATTATTATTGTAATCGTCGATTGCTCCACTAAGCGCTCATCGCAGCCAGCTGTTGAGCTAATCAGCAAAATAACCGACAGTTGCAGAACAGTACAATACGACGTTACTGTTTAGCAATTGCTAATTATTTCACTAAAATGCGCCCTTGGCTGCTGGAAGAATCTTTCGTATATTGGGCCATAACAAGTGCTTCATCAAAAGAAATGGGAGTGAAAAGCTTTGATCTTGCTACAAATATATGAGACAGCTTTGGCACTTGTATGGTTTGAATTCGACGCGAATCGCTTTACTCCAAGCGAGAAAATGATGTAGGTCGATATTCATTGATCTAATCAAGCCATCTCGTTTGACAGATGTGGCATTCTGTCTGGAGTCCCAAAGAATGTCAAAAGAGTAAGCGAAATCAAGGCTACTGTCATAGGCAAAACCATGGATGGGATTAAAAGTACATTAATGAAAATTAAGAAAAGAGATAACAGAGCTCTGGGACGTCCCGGCATTTATAGGGTGAGGTTCTGGTGAAACCCCATCTAGTACAACCGGTATTATGCGATCAGGTAAAACACTTTGAATGTATAATAGAAAATGAGGGGAGAGACCAAGCGCTTTAAGTTTAAATAAAACGGCTGGATGCTAGACTCTATCAAAGACCATTTAAATATCTAGAGTAACGATTTTGGGTCTACAAAACACCATTGTGCACGGTTCGAATGTTCCGTAAGAAAAGTCAGCAAGTCTCCAGATGAGGGTCCAGTTCGGAGTTAATGATAGATTAAAAAAGCATTGAAATAATCGAAGTAATTGCAATTGGTCTATAATTTGAGGCTTCGCTACCCCCACCTTTTTTGGGAATTGGCTGAACGTGGGCTATTTTCCAACCATTTGGAAATTTTCCTGTCGAATAAGACAAGTAGGATAGTTTGCGCAAAGGTTTAGCCAAAGATGATACACAGCTTTTAATTAACAAGGGTGAGAAACCAGCAGGAGGATCTTGAACACATCCCTCTTACGGATGTGTATTGGCAGTTTTATAGAGAATTTGAAGCGAATCTACCAGTGAAGATACCAGCTTGATCAAGGGAGTCAACAACCACTTCACCGATATTAAGTAGTGAAGGTATAGAATAGAGGAATTGCTGAAGTTGTTCTTGATGGTCTTGACCGGGGGCCACAAGCCTTTGCTATGCCATTCTGATCAAAAGGACAATTTTCTCTCCTGATAATGAACTTCTAGGTATTCTGGGCAGTCTTGTAGATTTCTTTCAATTATTACATTACTTGGTTGAACTTATCGTTAAACCAACAGCGATTTTACTGTTGTTGAGATCTGCTGTAAGAATACGGAATGTATTCACGCATGCCAAGACTTCTCTAAGGTTCTGATTTAGAATTTCCCAATCAGCATTTAATTTTTTCTTTTTGTTTAAGGTTTTAGATATTCTACTATTGCATTTTACGAAATAATGAAACTGCTTTTCTTAAATAAATGTCTTGCTTTAAATGTAATAACTCACTACAACAATATATCTATAATAATTTGTTTGAAGTTATGTTTTCAATTAAAACAAATCTCCCATCGCTTTTACCCCAATAAGCTCTGCTTCAAATTGAACGTTTTCAGACATTTTTATGTCTTTTGCAAAAATTCAGAATTCAGAAGATCTACTGCAATTTTTTTGTGGTCTTTAGGGAGGGGCGCGCGCCCCCCGCGCCTTAGGCCTTAGCGGTGACCGTAAGGCTGTACTTTTTAAGATACATAGTGTTTTCTGAAAACTAGCATATTTTCTTAATCACCCAGTAACTACGAAACGGTTGAGATGGACCCCCTTCCCAGCCATATGATTTTTTGTTTCACTAGGTGAGGACTATCATCTTCTCGATATGGACACCTGAGCCGGAAACACCCTGCATAGTTGCGAAAAATGCACCTGAGCAAAACTCAGAAGTTGGATTTTTTTCAGAAAGGTTTCTAACCACAATGTCTTAATTCTAACTGTCAATTTATATAAATTCCTGTGTGGATTCATTGTATACATACCTACATAAACCTGTATATACCAACTGATCAAAATATTTTGCATTTTTACAATGCCAAGTATAATATCAGATTAAAATGGATATATGTCTGTTCTTTGGTGATTTGCAGCTTCTCTGACGAATTATTATACCTTAGTTGAAATCATTGGGTATACTAGCCCCCGAATTGGCATTTTTCCTGCCCTACTTCTAAACTCGGGTGACTTTTTATCAGTAATCTAACCCTTCTTCTTTTCAGGGCATGATACACACCGAAGCTGTGGCAAGTAGTCCGCGTAGTGTTTATTCCCAGGGCAGGCCGGGTAAACTTCTCAACTGCCAAGGCACATAGGCCAATAAGCTTGTCTTCTTTCCTATTCAAAACTATATAACGTACCTGCGACTAGAGTTGAGGTGTTCCATTCCCAGAAACACATTGTCGCGACACCAGCACACGTACTTAAAAGGAAGATCAATTGAAACGGGCCTCCACGAGGTTATCCACTCAATCGAAAAGGGCTTCCTCTTTAAACAATTGTTTTCATTGATGTAGAAGGTATCTTTAACAATGTTCTTCTACATAAGTTCATTGACACGCTAACAAAACATGAAGTGAACCAGTCTCATAACACTGGATCGCACACATGTTGCACTGAACTGGCCGAACTGGCCGGGGTAAGAGGGCACCCTCCAAGGCAGAATTCTATCAACTTTATTGTGGGTAGCCAATATGGATGATCTTCTGCTTACACTCACCCGGATCGGATACAAAGCGGTATGTTATGCAGACGACCTGGTGATTTTGGTCACCAGTAGCTACGAATCTGAATTCTGCGGACAGAACGCAATCCGACTAGTCACAGATTGGGCTACGGATTTCGGACTTTGCGTCAACCCATTGAAAATAGATCTCTGTCTCTTCACCAAGAAAAGGACCATTCCCAGATTGAACCTGTCTCTTATCGGCTCCACACGTTTGGAACTGAAGGACAAGGTAAAATATCTAGGTATCAGTTTCATATTAGATAGAAAATTAAGCTGGAAGCCACACCTTGAGGACATAACGAATAAAGCTCTTAGACCCTTCGCGATTTGCAGCAGATCTATAGAAAAAAAAGTGGGGAGTTAAACCGCGGATGATCCAATGGATCTACACTAGCGTCATCCGGTGGATGGCAATGAAGTTCGCCAACCATCGCAAGATATTGGAGAAGATCCAAAGATTGTGCCTTCTTAGTGTAAGCGGCGCTCTCAAATCAACCAGCTCTGAGGCTCTTGAGGTTATCCTCAACATACAACCCATGGACACACATGTCAAGAAGGGAGCGTCAATTGCTGCGCCAAGGCTGCATCTCAATCAAAGCTGGATTCATACTGGTACAAGAGTCCTACATGAATCCATCCTACCTGATGTAGACAGCAACACCAATCACCTAATCGAGACTATGCTGAAAATAAAGTTTAAAACAAAAATTCCAGATAGGGCAGAACGGGAATCACATTTCGTGCTTCAGCCATTAACAAACCCTATCATATATACAAACGTCCAAATCGGAAGAAAACACCGGAGCAGGCGCGCTATACACCTTGAAAGCCATGTCACGGTTTTCAAGGCCATCCTTGAAACGGGAAGGCATCGCAGGAGATTGCAATCTGTTCAGACAGCCAAAAAGCTGTCAAGGCCTTGTCAAAACACTTTACAAACTCCAAGCTTGTACTGGAATGTAAGTCCACCCTGAACTCCCTTCCTCGGAACAACAAACAGGGTACTGGTACTTTGAGTGCCAGGTCACAGCGACATTAACGGAAATGAAAAGGCGGACGAACTTGGTAGTCTTGGTACGACCTCGGACATATGCTCCTCCACAATTGGGATTACACCAAAACACCTTATTTGTACGATCACGGCTTGGATAGACCGCCAACACTGTCGCCTTTGGTTAGATGATCTTCAGGTAAAAGGACAAAGGAGCGAAAAAGCTACTGGGGCTAAACAAGCCACACCTGAGAACCCAGATTTCAGTTCTCACTGGCCACTTTCGTCTCAGAGGTCACCTAAATAAGGTAGTGATTGTTACTGACGAGTTATTGCGGATAGGAACCTGAGACACTAACTCACTCTCTTTGTCACTGTCCAGATGGAAGAGCTGCATGAAACCAACAAGGAGGGCTGGAAGCCAATACTTATATTCGTAAGAGCGTCCGGTTGGTACCTATGAGCAATTGATCATAAGTCTGGAGGGTGAGCAATGGGCCTTTTATAGGCTACGTTCCAGGGGTGGACCAAGATGGGACTCCCAGAAAGTCAGTTTTTTAAGATAATTTCCAAATTATGTATAAAATATAATCTGTCTATTATTACAAAGTCCGATAAAATACAATAATACCTTTAAATATATAATAGCAGTTCTGAAGTGCTCAGATCGGTGCAGTACGCGACTTTAGAGCCCTAGTTTTCCGACCCATTTTGGACTTGGTCCTCCCTAAAGCCAAATCCTGGGTGTGTTACTGTTACGTTCCAGAGCGCCTGTAAGTAGCCTCAACCTCAACTTTAAGCAATCAATCCAACCTCCGAATCGCTATTCTAGATAAAAGTTAAGAAATTTTAATCTCTTAACTGGGCTATTAAAGTCTGTTTTCCGAAATTGGTATTCTGGGTAAAGAGTTAAGGGATGTCAATTTATTTATTTTTATAAAGTACTCGTATGTTGTATTACCAATAGATATTTCACAAGTCACTCAGAGCACACTTGATTTGTATCTTTTTTCTAGATTGCTCTGAACGTTTTAAAAAACTTTTGGATCTACAGAGCGGAAAAAAATTACACACCATCTGTAATAAGTACAGTGACATCTAGTGAGTGATATTCTAGGCATAAGGTGAAGGTGGATGATTATATGTACCTAGTAGAAATCCTTAATTGTTTCGAATGACATCAGAAGGTACAAAGCGTCAAAGTTTTAGAATAGAATTTTGCTAAAAATATGGACACTGCCTTAGATACCTATAGTACATAATAAATAATAATAAAAGTTCAAGAGTGTTGGATTGAAGTGTCATTTACAATATTGCGTAGTAATTACAATAAAGTTGTATTTAAAATTGACAAATACGATTTGTAGGTAAAAAGTTAATTTTTACAAGTTTAAGATTGAAAAGACTGACAATGTATGAATTTAAAAATTTTAAACGATACATTATCGGAAGAATATTTTTTTAGTTAATTAAACTTATACCTATACATATTTATGCACACAACATCAACTTTGAATAGCCTTTTAGTTGTGATTCTGTTATAATATACATATATACACCTATACCTACATATAATATATATCTGTCGATTATTCTCCCACGCCCGCCTTCTGGGCTGCCCCAATAATGTAAAAGGGAATTTCTTCAGAATCAGAAGAAAATTGCTTTACACAAAAGTCTTATTACCTTCTATTGTCAAGATACAGCTCAATTTTCTTTGGCCTCAATGAAAGTCTCTACTTATCTGCTGGTGACAGGGCGAAAGATGTATCCACTTACCGGCTGTTTCTGTGAATCATGGATAGGGAGCAGGAGTACATTGTTATATCGAAATATATCTTCTATGGTTCCAATTTTGTATCTTAGTCAGTTACAAACACGTGTTTATTAAGTGGAAATTGCCACAATTTCTTCAAAAGCACTTCCTTTCATATTTTTAAGGTATATGTTTGTATGTAAGTATGTACCTCCTCGGAGATTTATTTTAAATCTTGTTAGTTAATGATGTATGTATGTATTTGGAATTTAAAAATAATTGGTAAGTTGATATTTGATGTAATTTAAAACCAGACAGAAAATGAAATTTTTTTTACCAGAAATAGTCTCTTAATATTGAAATAAGATAGAAGCTCCCCTCCAAGTTGCAAACCACGCACAAATTATTTTCGGCCATACCGTAAAATTCAGTGATGCTTTTTTTATCCCGAACTGTGTGAATGTTGAATAGTTTACCATCTTCTGTCTTTACTCCGGCATACAATCTGCGAAAGTTTAAGGACGATATTCCTAGGCACATCCGCAACTCACCTCATATCCCCTAATCCTTTCCCTATTTCCTTCCTGCCATGCTATGCTTTGCATCATAAAGTATCCCCTGAGCTTAGCTTAATAATATATAAAAAAAAATAATAATAATAATATAAAAAAAAAGAAAAATAAGTTACTCATAACTCTTAAGCAGATCTTAAGGCTCCATCGATGCAAAATGTCACTCAATCTACTATAACCCACCGTTTGAGTAGAGCAAACCCAGCTAAAGAGCATTTGTTTCCGTAGTATATCCTTCAAGAAATAAAAATGGCTAAAGTGATAGCATCCCTCATATGTTAAAGATGGAGGTCCGCCCTTTAGCAATGTTCTTTACGGCCTGACACTACTTATATTGAATGAGGAAAGTAGACTAAATGATTGGAAGGAGTCTGTTATATCTAATTCGTTCATATACATATCTTTAAAGTGGTCATTATGTGTGGATTCAGAGAAATGTCATTATTGAATACTATACAGAGCGTTCCTAATCAATTAATCTTAGGGCCAAAAACTCCAACCAGAATAATCCATATTCACGTGTAATGCATAAACATCAACTAAGATTACTCGAGATTTGATCCACTGTATACACCGGGGATGTAATTTCTCTTCGAGGTTTATTTCGAATAGGTGACGGATGAGCTAAATTTGAATTTAAAGACAATGACAGCAGACAACAAAGAATAGCATGTTTCTGTGGCAACGATACTTCGGTTTGGGATGCTCTGATTCCGACTTTTTTCTCTGCTTAAATAATTGTTTTAATATTATGTAACAAAAGGAAACTAAAAATTAAATTAATTTTGTTCATTATATTGCTTACACTGAAATTAGAAGTGCAAAAAGAAACTATATGAGCAGTTTGCTAAACTCTTATCTTTCCTCAAAGAAGTTATGGTCAAATTTAAAACAAAGTGGTGTGTGCGGTAAGGATTTACCTGTTTGTGACTTTGATGTTGACGAACTCAACTCATATTTCACCTCATCCCATTCCATTCCATTACAACCAGCTCATGAAGTTGACTATGACGACTTTTGTGATGACTTCAGTTTTCGCTACGTATTCTCAGATGAAGTTATCTATGTTATGTTGTCACTTCTATCAAGTCTAATGCAACAGGCTCTGATGACATCTCGCTCAAGTTTTTCAGATGCTTTTACCAGCTATTCTAGATAGTTTAGTTTTTATAGTCAACTCGTGTCTTACCGTTTCTCAGTTTCCTCAAATATGGAAAAATGCCGTAGTTGTACCTTTGGCTAAATGCCCTGCCACTGTATCCTGTAGAAACCAATAAGACTGCTTTGCTTCCTCAGCAAAGTTCTTGAAAAGCTATTATACATTCAAATTCTTGATAACTTTTTATCAAAAATCCAGTCCGGTTTGCGTGCTGGCCACAGCTGCGAAACTGCGCTGTTAAAAGTGTCCACTGATATCCGCATGTCTCTTGATAATAATTTAATGACATCTTTAGTATTACTAGACTTCACTAAAGCATTTGATTCGGTCAATCATTGCCTTCTTCTCCATAAATTGCGCAAAGTATATAATTTTTCTAACTCTGCCATTAAAATTATTAGTGAGTTCCTATCCTGCCGTTTCCAGCAAGTAAAGATCGGCGATATTAAGTCTAATTGGAAAAGAGTTTTCAGTGGATTGCCACAAGGCTCTATTCTTGGTCCACTTCTATTTTCGCTTTTTATAAATGACCTACCTGATATTATAGAAGACGTGAATATCCATTTATATGCGGACGATATAGTGTTGCCCTACTCATGCAAGGTGAAGAATCTAGGAGTAATTTTTAATGGCAAACTTGAATGTTGTGACCAAGTGAATTATTCTCTGCAAAAGATTTACGCAGGACTCAAACAGTTACGACTCTCGGGCAGGTTGCTGTCTGTTAATTTAAAACTGAAACTTGACAAATTGTTGCTAATACCTCATTTTACCTACTGCAGAACCATATACCCACAACTTGACGCCACATGTGACCGCAAAATAAACGTCGCTTTCAACGATTGCGTACGATTTATTTACAATTTAAGGCATCGCGATCATGTATCTACCTATGTCTGCTCTGTCCTTGGATACACGCTCAATTTTTATCTCGATATGAGAGCCCTACTTTTTTTATTTACAACTCTCGTCTTTGGAACTCACTTCTATTTCATGTCAGGGGGCGGGCAGGGGCGGCGGAGTTTAAAGTTAGTTTAAAATGTTATTTAAATTGATTTGATGCATTTGATCACGGGGCATATGGACACAGTCTGTCATTTGGATGATTCTTCACAACTACTATCATTATTTTATTTTTGTTCTCTTGTTTTTATTAATTTGTTTCTTTCTTTATTATATTGATTTAATATTATTATCCTGAATGTTTTGTTTTACTTTATTAATTAGTGTAGGTACTTTCTAACTTTATGTAAATTCACACTTAATTTGTACCTGTAGAATAAGTATACTAATTAAAAGATGTAATTCTTGTGTATACGGACCTCAAGTAAATAATTTCTATTTCTAATTAAATATTTATTTTTTTAAAATATACTTAATACTCTTTTATTTCGACATACCGTAAATGTCCGAAAGTAATGCCACATAAACAAAAAAAAACACATGGTTTTACACGAGTTGGCGTTTACGTCCAAAGCAAGCGGGGCTATTCTCGGATATGAATAATGTTTACACACGTAATAAGATTATCCTCGTTGGTGTTTACGGCCCATAAAGTATAACACTTTATTTCCCCTTATGAACAGATTTCCACGACTCTACCGCTCCGGAGATCACGCAAGGTGTGAAACAAAATTCGATATCTTTTCCATCTTATGAAAAATATTGTTGTAGCTTTGAGTGATCTGATTAGTTTGATTTGTCATAAAACTGTAATACTTTTGTTTTATTTCAAAAATTCTGACTACAGAGCAGAATAGTATTATATTACAGACGACATCGTAGACCAATTTCTATCTCTATATAAAAAGAAGTTAAACTCGTAAAACTGTGAAAACAAAATATTCGTTGTGAACTTCAAGGTTAAGTTTAATCAAGATAGCAATGAAAACTCTTTCGACTATCTGATGTCCACACGTAGTAGCTACTTCAAACCCTTTCTTTTTCCTCATGCGCAATAGGCTAGAATGCGAGTGTTTTAAAAAACTGTTGACTGTTAATGATTAATTACCAATGACCGATCATATAAAAATATTCCCCCAATTTAAGATTATACTCATTAGTTTTTGTAAAATTCTCTAAATAAAAACAAGGACAACAAAAACAAAAAATTTTGTATAAAAATTCTTCCTAAACTTAAATTTATTTATTTTATTTAAATTACTTTATTGCATAATAACCCCCTTCAATTCCCATGTCCAAGCTAATATTTTTTTTTGCTATATATTTAAATAAAATAGCTTAAATACATTCAGTTAGGACAAAAATATATATAAAAAAAAAAGCTACCCATCGTTTTTATTTACGGTGGTGTCACCTGCTGGTGACACTGGGTATTATGTGAAGTTAAGACTCTAATGGTAGAAACACATCCAGGCCTCGAGCCTTTCTCACTTTGCTCAATGTTGAAAATTTTTCTCTCTCAAATGCGAATTTATTTTTATTTCGGTAGCAATAAAACGTCAGTTTTTATAAAAATATTTATTTATATGAAAAAAATATAACACTTATTTATTGTGAAAGCTGTACCAACACTTTAGACGCAAACCGATATTGCACTTGGCACACAGTTTTCTAGTGCGTTGGTGACAAAATCCGCATCTTCGTTCAGAGCAATCGATTGTCGAGTAATCGTCTGCACTTCCAGCACTCCTCACCTCGGCAGGCACTCTTATCTGCACAGGAACGCCACAAGCAGAATTACGAGTCGGAGGCTTCCCATATTTTTGCAGGTAGATAGCTGCCACAGTTCGCCGGAAATCGCAGTAGGTCCAATTGTTATCCGACTGCCTTTTGATAAGCCATGCATTTTGGCAAGCTGCATATAAACCAAAACCTAACAGGGGGAACCACCACTTTTTGCCGCGAAGAGCTACCCTCATGGAGTCAACGTTTTCATCAAAACGGTCTACCCCGCCCATGTACTTATTATGGCTGGGCAATCAACTTGAACTTTTGCTCGCTTTTTATCCACAAATCTAATCCGATCTACTTTTGTGATAGGATGCAATCCGTGGCAGTTGGATGCAATGTTGACGATGCTATTGTCATG